>CM070767.1:2880000-2930000 GCA_036346245.1 Bonia amplexicaulis
ACTAACTCAATTGATCATATTCATTCTCATCAGTTTTCATTCATGTGTCTTATTATCTCAATTCACTTTTCACTTTTCATGAATGCAATACACACTACTACAAAAGAGGCTATACTAGCAACCGTCTGTGATATTTTCACAGACGGTTATTAATATGAACCGTCTGTGATAATTGAGACATCATAGACGGTTCGTGTTAATAACCGTCTGTGATAAGTGAGACATCATAGAAGGTTCGTGTTAAGAAACATCTGTGAAGTTGCAGACATCACAGATGGTTCATATAAAAACCGTCTCTGATATTCTGGACATGTCAGACGGTTCTTGTAACAAACTGTTTGTGATATTGCGGACCTCCTTCTAAGGTGTTGTGGTATCTTCCTGTAATTTCCCGTCTGTGTTTTGTGCTATGTCGTGTGAACTACGGAAGCTACTGAGACGAGAGACAAATTCAAGGCAATTTTTTTACAAAAGTCCCAAAAAAAGTGATTCCCAAATCTTAGTCTTCTAGGCTTCATATGCTTCTTCTTCAACTTTTGTAGTTGGAGGATCAGCCGTTGAGTTCTCGAATGCCGTGAAGATTGTCCTTGCCCTCTACACTTCCTCCTCCAGCCTGGGCAAATCATTAGCACGATCCATAATCTCATAGAGGATGCCATGATAAGCTTCCTCAGAATCGATAGCTTCTACTTGATCGGCAATATTATCCATGTGTCTCTCCACTGCCGCAAGAACTTCTTCCGCTTTGTGCACATTACAGAGAAGAACGTGGCTGAGGGTGGTTTCCCTTTGCTGAGTGGCAACGAGACACCTCCGTCAACGACAGATGATGAGGTCTAGCTGACGGATGGAAGTGAGTCGAGGAAGGAGAGCAGGGCGTGAGCGGAGGAGCTGCTCCAGACGTAAATTGTTGGCCACCTGTGTAAGGTTGTGGCCGAACAACTCATGATGGATAGATGAGACGAAGGATATCAAAAGAATATTAGATGCTATTATTGAGAAATCTGGTGAAGAAGATGAGATGTCAATTTAGAAGAGCTGGATTAGGGCGCGCATATTTAACCGTTATCACAGATGGTTCGTATAACAATCCGTCTCTGATATTAATATCATAGATGATTCGTATAATAAACCGTCTCTAATAATGACATGTCACCAACTCGTGGCGTATCCCCTAGGATTTCGATCTCACCTGTCCATTCTCTCCAGATCGAATGGCAGGCACTGGTTCTTTCCGCTGCTTAGCCCTTATTAATCACTCCTCATTTACCTTCCCACCGGCAGTCACACGAGTTCATCCACAATATAGCTAACTTCCTCCCCTCGACGACGCCGAACACCGTGAGCTAGCGCCTCCGTTGTGACACCACGGTAGACTGCAGAACACACTCTTGTCGTAAGTGTCGTAAGATTGTCTTCTGTAGTCTCACCACCGTGCCACAAAGGTGGCGCTACCATCATCTCTTCATTGCTGGTGATATCCAGCCGCCATCCGATGCCCTCCCCTCTCTTCCTTGATGGCAGGCGTCAAGGACATCGCGCGCTGCATCCAGCTTGTTCCTTGACGACGCCGACTACCGCCGTGAGCTAGCGCCTCCATTGTGACACCACGATAGACTACACAACACACTCTTGTCATAAGTTGTCGGGACCCCGGATATCCGAATCCGGACCCTCTGTGTATTACAGCACTAGTCCCAGATCAAAGCTAGTGCACATAGTTAAACAGTGATGAATACATAACCAACAACGTTTTATTATAATAATAGAGAGTACAGACCAAAAATGCCTCTTTATTACAACTGAGGTTTCAAGACCTCACAACACACGAAACACAGCGGAAGCAAAATAAACTCTGGTGAAGACCCATCAATACGCCACAGGCATTTGACTGGGGAAGCGCAACCTAGTACTCCGGAAAGCCTTCGTCGAATCCATACGCGCCGTAGTCGAAGTTTCCTTCTTGAGCCTCATATTCCTCTGGTTATTATTTTTGAGTGTAGCATGTGAGTACATAAAGTACTCCACAAGTCTTGGGAAAATGCAATAGATGCAAGGTTTAACAAATGAGGGTTATATGGTTCTTTTGCACAAAGCAATATTTTATTTCAAATATCATTAGATATTTTTGGAAGGCATCAATTTTAAATAAGGTAATGGTTTTAACAGAATCTATCAAAATAAATAGTGAATGTTACAACCACCAACACTAGATCACTGGCTCTAACCGCCAAGGTTCAAATCAACGGGTTACATCCACCCATACTGGCTACATCCGCCAGGACAACTTCGGGAGTTCCAACCACTCCCGGTTCCCAAAACTTTTATTTTAAAACCAAAACCAATGATCTACCATGTGAATGCATTCCTTGCCCGCCCTTGACCGTGGGCACGGCTATTCGAATAGTTTTAAAACTCTGCAGAGGTTGTACAATTTTACCCACAAGAGACAATTTATCTTAATAGCCAGCATGCTTCCTTAGGCATGAGACCGAGATAATTCATCACAAAGCCTTTACCTTACTCTAGTCTAGCTAGTCACCACTCGCTGAGATTTCACCGCTGAAGGGTTAAATCCACCCAGACAGAAGCCCCCTCTTGCTCCATATGAGTACAGTAAATCCCTGTCCCTCACTATGAATAACCAGTAATTCCCTTGCACCAACTTTCCACTGGTGGTACCTAAACTAGACTATTGTAATTTATTCAGCTAGGTCGTATCCATATAGACATGTGGTTGTACGGTAGTGCTCAGTTTGGACAAACACAAGCGTTGGTCCTTAATTGACTAGGGCGGAACATACACTTTACAAGTTCTCGTGCTAACTGCACCAATCCAATCCAACCATCCGCCCTGGTCTAAAACAATTTTCACATTTTATTTATTTTTTAAGGTACAATGGCAACACCAACCGCCACTAAATTCAGAACAAAAGTCTAGATCAAAGAAATATGATTTCCCATTCCAAGGTTACAAAAGTTATTTAGCATGACTAAGCATTTTACTACCGTTCTAATATTTAGCAAAGGATTAATAATCTCAATACTGAGTCAAGAAAATCCTAGGGTGTCAAAGGTACATGGTTGTCAATGTCAAATGAGGGCATAACAATTATCGGTTTAACTATTATCCTTACAACATAAATTATCATTTTATGTAACATAGCAATGCAAATAAATTTAAAATAATCAAAAATATTTCACAAATATAGGTTCAGAATATTCAAAGGAGACTTGCCTTCGTGTGCGATGTCTTGACTATCTTGCTGCGGGTCGACACTTGCCTTCGGATTCTACGCGCGGAAAAGACAAAGCAAATAAATACACATAAATTCAAATAAAATTCAAAAAATGAAAAAGATTTTATTTGGGTATTTCATAATTTTAGAAAAATTTAAAAATTTGAACAGGTCAAATCGGAAAGTTATGGTCTCGGAAAGTTTTAATTGAAAGAAAAAGAAAAGAAAGATTTTCTGATTTATTTTTGAATTGAAAATTCATAATTATGACGTCAGCAAATAATTTAATTTCGGCTGAAATATTTTCCGAAAGGAAAAAGGATTTATGACGCAATGCTGACGTCAGCAAAATTTTGAATTTTAAATTTTCGGACATTTGGCCCCCGTCCACCGTGGATCTGAGTCCACGAGCCGGGCCGTGCCGAGGTGGTACAGTGCGGTGACGCTGGCACCCACCCACCACAAGACACGCGGCGGCCACACGGTGCGCACGCAGCGGCCGGGCTGGCGGCGGCCGAGACGGGCAGGCGGCGGTGAGAGGAAGGGCGGCGTGCACCCACGGCACGGCGGCGGCGGGGTGGTCTGGGCGGCGGCGGCGGCACCGGCGAGATCGAAGACCACCGGCGGCTGCGGCGACGGCGGGCTCGGGCGTCGGCGTCGGGTGATCGGGAGCGGGGCGAACGGTGGAATTGATAGAGGCGGCGGTTCTAATGCCACCCGTCGGGCCCGGAGTTGGCGGAGGCGGCGGCAGGCGTGCAGGCGGCGGCTCGGGCGGCGGCGCAAGGTGAGGAGGAAGAGAGCGTGGCGGGTAGAGGGAGGAAAGAGCTTCCTGGGGGTTTATAGGAGGAAGAGGAGAGGAGGGCCGATAGGAGAAAGAAAAGGCGAAATTTTTGGCCGTGAATGGGGCAATTCAAGGGGGAAAACGGCTGGCAATTAGTGGAGGAGTGATTGGGGGCTCTCATTGCGCAATTATTCGGGAGTTTACGCGGAGTTTTCGGCCGGAATTGAGAGCTTTAATTTCGGCTCTAATGGAGGAGAGAGAGAGTGGGAGGAGGAAGAAGAGAAGGTTGAAGATGAATATGACGGGTGGGGCCCACCCGTTGGTGAGAGAAAGAGAGAGAGGGAGGGTGAAGGGGTACGGGCCGTCGGATGCGCGACACGTGACAAGTGGATGATTCATGGTCTTTGGATTGAGATGAAGGGGTAAGTGACTTTGGGTGGCTAGGATTAGATCAAGTGAAGGGGAGGATTCAATCTGAGAGCAACACGTGGCAAGCTAGGATTAAATTGATTTTTATTTTCGGATTAATTTTTAGAAAATACTAGAAATAATATAATTGCTTAGAAAAATAATAAATAATATCTAAAAATTCCAGGACATTCATAGAATATTCCTGGAGATATTTTAGAATTAATAAAAATATTTTAAATTTCGGATTTGCTTTTAATAATTCTATAAAATTCCTTTTATCTTTTAAAATTGATTTTTAATTTCAAAAAATTCTCAAAAATTAATGAAAAATTCTGGGAAGGTTGAGCAAAATAAAATTAACTCTTTTTGGTTTTAATAAAATATTTAAAATACATTTTCTAGTTTTAGATTTTGAAATAAAATCCAGAAAAGGACAGAAAAATCCAAATAAAATTTTGGGATGTTACATAAGTATTATAAAAGTGCCTTGTGTAGTCTCACCATCGTGCCACAAAGGTGGCGCTACCGCCGCCTCTCCATTGCCAGTGATATCCATGTAAGATCCAAAATTTCAAGTATTTAGAAATGTGAAAATTTCAAAACTTTCTCTTGCATTTTGATGGCATTCAAATTTCTTCTGAATATTTATTTGAAATTTTCTGAGTTTCGTGCTATGCAAAAATTAATAACCCAAGAATAATCCCAAGTTCAAATATTGATCATGTAAATAATAAAAATAGAAAGTGACATTACAAAAGATGAATTCAAGTCAGTAAAATAAAACCAAAAGGATATTAGACTCTATCTCTAAATGATTAAACCAAAAAATCTCTTCTTTTAAAATTTAATTAGCAAACAAAGCCCAAGGTCGAATATTCAAAATCTATATACGAATTCAGAACAAAAATAAAAATCAAAAATAGAGGAATGTTAGCTTTTGTATCTAGATATTTAAACCAAGACTTGAATTGAAAATCCAAAGTTAAATAGAAAGCTTAAATAAAAATTCAAATTTTGAATAAATGCAAAACTCCAAAAATCAATAGATCCTAATGCAAAATTAAAATTAAAATTAAAATTAAAAATCCAAAATTCAAAATAATGCTTGAGCTTTTCTTTTTCCCTTCTTCTTTCTCTTTCCCTTTTTCTCTCTCACTCCCATATGGGCCCCACCTTTTCTCTCTCTTCCTCCTCTTTTTCTTTTTTGCTGACTGGGCCTTCTCCTTTCCCTTCTCCCTCCTCCCGTTCTTTTCTTTTCCCCCGTCTCCTCTCTGCTCTGCGCTCGCTTCCTCCCCGTGGCAGCCATGCACCCACCGTCGCTCATAGATTCTCCTGCATCGCCCACAATCTCCACCGCCGCGCCTCCCCGTCGGCATCACGTACTCTCCGCCACTTCCTAGTCGCGATCAGTCCATCGTCGCACGTCTCCTTCCACGACGTCACCGCGCGAATCCCGGTTGCGCCGCGCTTACTCCCACGCCGCCCGGCCTTGCGCTCCCTGTTCCCCCGTCACCTCCGCATCAGCCGCGTCGCCTCCTTCATGTTGTCGAGCCACTCCTGTCGCATCCCCGTCCACGCCCATGCTCTGCGCGTATGTCATCCGGCGTTGGCCGTCGTTTCGCCATTCCGTCGCCACACCGTGCACTGTGCTTCGGTCGTCGACCACAATGGCTCTACAGCGGCGCCCCCACGACTATAACTAGCCACTGGCCTCCTCCCTCATCTTGTGCGCAGTTCCCCTGCTTCTCCGGCCAAACCACCGAGCCACCCTCCCCGCACCGTGCGTAGACCGTCACCCACCTCCTTGCCATCCCCGGCCCTCCAGCGAAGCATCGCCACTTCGACAGCGTCACGGCGTGTCCTCGCTTCCTATCTACTTCCCCTCCGAGCCAATTGAGTTTCACAACAAGCTCATTGTGCCGCCCTTCTTCCCATTTGCTATCCAAAACCGCCGCTGCCAGTGCCGCTCTCCCCTCGGCGATCCCGGTTCAATTCCTCACGCTGGGAGCAACACCTCAGTGCATTGAACCTCCTCCATCCGTCGGCCAAGCTCCTCGTCGCCCAAGCTTCTCCCTCCACGTAGGCCTGACCCCGCCGCCCATGGCCTCCGCCGCCGGCTCACCTCGGCCCCTCTCCCGCTCGGCCATGCCCACGGTGAGTTTCCCTATACCCCCTAATGCTCATGCGCGCTTCAATTTCCTTTCTCCACCACTCCGGCGCCATCGCCCCGTGGCCACCTTGCCGTCGTCCGCTCCGAGCTACTGCCCGCCCACCTCGCCGCCGCTCCGGCGAACGCGCCGCCACCCCTAGCTTCCCCATGCTCTAAGCAACCCATTTTGCTAGTCACCACTTCCTCCCCGGCCACCGCCTTGGCCGTGAGCTCAATACCTGAAAGTCACTCGAGTACTCTCTTTAGCTTTAACCAACGCACACTTCATCTATATTATTGTGCCCCCTATGTCAGCCAAGGGCTTCCGCCCATTTGGCTAGCCGAGCGCGCGTTAAACACTTCGGCTTCAGGTCCCAAGTTCGATTCCATCGGCCACACCTTTTTCCCCACAATATTTTATTCTATTTTTGTAATCTATTTTAATTAAGAAAAATTAAGGAAAATTAGGAAATAATCCAGGGAAGCTAATAAATTTAACTAGGGTGTAAATGAGATTATTTAAGATTTAAATTTGGATTAGTTCATATATGAATAAGTAATATGGTTTAAATAATTATTTAAAAGGGCTAACTATAAATTAAAGGCATTAACAATGAAAAATAGCTTTAGTTAAATGTCCAAATTTAATAAATATCCCAATTAAAAAGACATCCAAGTTAAAGTTAAGGGGAGTAAATTGGATATTATGTTTAACTATAAAAGCAAGACTTTAAATTAAAAATTACCCCTAATTATATTAAAATATATGCCTCAACATTTAAACATGCCGCCATTAAATAAATGTCAGTGGTAGATTTAATTAAATGACAAAATCAACCCGCTTCATAAAATTAATTAAACGATATGCCGTAACCATTTAAAATGAATACATATTTAAATTGGAAAGTCATGATCTAAAACATAATCTCAACAACAGATTTAGTTAATAATGGTAGTGAAATAAAGTTATGTATAGCAAGCTCGATCCTATCTAAATAGAATTTAATTAATATAAAATTTTGCCCAATGCTCAGAAAAAGGATAAAATATCAATGTCAGTTGATTTTCTGAGTGCCTTCAATTAAAAGATCATAATTAGGTATTAAAATATAATGGCTTTGAAACGTCGGGCATTGGATTAATCTCGCTAATAAATAATCCAAAGAAACATGTAATATTATGATCAATGGTCGTAGATAAGTAGCAAATAAGAAAATACTAAAAATCTACTAATAAACATCGATGAGATAATTATTGCACCCGTGCTTCAAAGAATTATTGAACTAATCATTCGGTGAATAATTTAAATAATTGGTAAATAGAATCCTATAAAATAGCACCACTTAAATTGCTAGTTATACAGACTCTAAAGATTAATTTAATAAACTAAACACATACGTCTGTCTGTAAGCCTACCCTAACCCATGGAACTTCTTTAATAAATATAAAAATAATGAAAGAAATTATTAATAAAAAGATCGAGCCATCATCGACTATGCCTAGCCATCCTCAAGTCTGAAGCGGAATATTTCTATGAATATTCCTATATCCTGAACCCTCCTTGACATCCGTCTCAGCAAATTTCCCTGTTGTCATTTCCTCACTTCGCCCCAACCCTTTTTGACTCCATCAATACTCCGCGCCCCATCACCCAAATAATCCATTAACTCATAATAAAGCTAAACTGAGTTTATTCAGATTTATTTGGAGTTTTTGAGTTATTTATATTTATTTGAATTCAGTTGTTTAGCGCGTAATTAGAAATGGGAGTCCCGCAGAATCAATGGATCAAGCGAGGCCAAGATCGAGTTGAACATAAAGACCAGAAACTCAGGACCTTCAAATGAGAAAGCTTGAGTGAGCTCAAGACCGCGGTAAACCGCATAAGACGAGCCAATACTTTGATCATGTTGAACCTACGTTTCTGCAAATTATTTATGTTTTAAATTATCAAATTGCATGCCGTATTTTCATATGCCAATTATGTTTGCTTTATGAATTCTAGTTATATGTCTATTATTTAACTTGTTAATATTACACTCCTTTGAGACACTTGAATATTTGAGCCTTGTCACCCTAGAAAATTATAATAGTAACATTTCAAAAATAAATCCGTAATTATACGCCATGCTTAGTACTGCTTAGATGCTCGGGGGCGCCAAAATGCCCCAAGTATCCCTTTTAATCATGAGAAAACTGGTTTGGGAAGTCATGGTGGAAATGACTAGTATATTTTAGTATGATTATTTTATGCTTTCAAAAACCTCAAATTGCTTATCTATCTGGGCGGATGGTTCAGGGGTATGGTGTAGCGGTGCACGAGAGTGTGGTTAGTGGTAGAACTGCCCAGATAACCCTAAGGACTGAATCTTGTTATGACCTCCTGTGTAAAATAAGTACAACCATAAGTTTGTAAATTACAACTTGGCTTAGTAGATTTACCGGACCCTGAAAGTCATCATCATCAGTGGAGGAGGTGAGGTAGTGCAAGTGGCGATCTGTGTGATGGCTTGAATGAGACACCCGTAGAGGGTGAAGTTTTTCTGCGGCGTGCTAGCAGTGTGGGTAGCTAGCTGCTAGCCACATAGGAGGAGAACATCCCGCATAACTTATGGGACCTGCCGCAAGCGGACTAAGCCCATATGGGTGAGATGATGGAAGGGGCGAGGTATTTTGAACGGTTATTGTGATGGTTTACTTAACCGCACGACTAAGGAATCGTGTGGGGCAGCGAGCCAACTGTCTCTTGTGGGTAAAGTGTGCAAACTCTGTAGAGTCAAAACTATTCGAATAGCCGTGCCCACGGTTAAGAGCGGACATGGGAACTTAACCAGATGTAGTTCTATTTCAAAAACTTTGTGGGTGGAATTGGAAAAATGAAGGACAGTGGAAAGCCTTGATTTGTGTTGCCCTGGGTGTCGTCCCAGTGATAAGTTAAGCGGTTATAACGCTGAAAGGTTAGCATATGGTGCAGAAGCCATGTAATGGTGGATGGAATATGGATCGTTACTATTATTGCATTCTTTCGCATCTTTTATTTAAAACTGCTAAGTCTCTGGAAATTTCTATGTATCATATTTCAAAAGCAAATTATGGCAAACAAAATAACCCGAGCCTTTCCTTGATAAGCCATGCATAATATCTAATTACATCCTATGTATTGGTTCACAAAGTACGGTGGTTTGTGCTCACCCTCGCTCTCACAATTAATCCAGAGTCAAGAGTCAGATCGCCACACTACAGCAATACACCAAGTCATGATGGTGAAGAAGATGAAGAGATCAAGAACTAGGTCGCGAACCCCTAGTTGGCTGCCTGTGGGTACGTCCTGAGGGTCCCACCTATGTGCTTCGTTTTCGCTGCTGCAATTTATTGATCTCGGCCTGATCGGCCCATGAGTAAGTCTACTATTATAATTTACACTTCCGCATGATATGTATTTTGATGTTCAGTACTGTATCTATGAGCACTATCTACTGATCCAGAGAATAGAGTGGTGGAATCACAGAGGATTCTGGATTGTAAAATCCGGGTCCGACAATCCGGCCGCCATCCGATGCATCCAGCTTCTGCTGTCTGCTAGGATCTCTACTTCTTATATATTCTTGCCACATTAAAGAGTTGGGGTTCATTATCTTGTTATGCTGTAATGGTGGATTCTAATCTTAATGGAAATGGAATGTGCTGTTGTGTTAATTTGCCACTGTATTTGCTTGTTTTTAAAGGGCATAGGTAACATTATTTCTTAAGGCTAGGCAAAAAGGAGAAAAAAATTTAGGTATAAAGTGAACTATCGTAGACGGTTTTCTGGTATAAACCGTCTATGAAGAACTATCATAGATAGTTCTATATACCAATCATCTGTGATACTCACAAATCACAGACGGTTGGTAACTAGAACTGTCTATGATGTGTATGTATCATAGATGGTTTGTTGTTCGAGTCGTTTATAATAGTTTTCTTCACAGACGGTTCTAGTTACAAACCGTTTGTGTTGTTTTTATCACAGACGGCTCACAAACCATCTGTGATAACCTCCTATTATCACTGACACATAAAATACAGGCGGTTCAGAAAACCGTCTGTGATGATAGTTCCGAACCATCTGTGATGACCCTTTTTTTAGTAGTGACAATGCCCATACTCATTTCTCAACTCATCTTCTGTTATACCGATATAGTGGAGTGTACCACCCGTCAGTGTTTACTCATGCTTGGTGCGAGAACTAATTGCCCGTCCTTTTTCATACGGATACCTCATTGCCCATATTATGCATATGGGGTGCTCATCCCACTTCTGTAGGTTGCATTTTTTCATTATGAATGCTCAAATGCAATGCAATAATAATTATTTTTTTCTCACTAAACAATTGATAAAATTAACATTCTTCCATAGTCATCATCATTATCATCAAATTATCATAAACATGTGAGCAATATAAACAAGAATAATCATATAAATCATCATGGCAAGTATTCAGTCAATCAAATAATAATTTCAACAGTCAAATTACCATTCTACCATGCATTTGCTTTTCTAGTTGCGACGACCATGATGATTTGAAGGTGACTACTAATCTTACAGTAAATATTCAATCTCAATACAAGCTACAACAATACAAGACAACAAATAATCGATAACACTCCTACATGTTCCCTAAATGCACCACTTCCCCTTTTACCGAACAGTCTCCCCTACTATCCCGGTACTAAAATTATTATAACTCTCAGCTCCCACATAGTAATATAGCAAATCACACTAGTTCTAAAATCCACAGAAAATTTCTCACAAGTTCCTAGTTGATCAAATGTTTAGATTAAATCATCTAAACTCCCGTTTTAACCCAAAAGATAAATCTGTCATCTTTTGGATAGCAGAATTATTAATTTCATATCTTTTAATACACTAATGTAAATATATTGAACTATAATATTTTCAGAAACTACAATAAGTTATCTACCACTTCCTAGTTATACAAAAAAAATCAAATTCTGCCATAAATTAGTCAAATTAATGATTTCTCACAATTGCGTCTAGCAACAACCTGGTTCTGGACAGCCGTCTCCTAAAATTCATAACTTATGCTCTACTCGTCCAAAAAACATCTTCTTGGTCTCTCTGGAATACTTAAGAAATTACCTACATTATTCATGTGGACCAGATACCGAAGTTATTCCATCTTCTATTTTTAGTCTACGGATTAATATGTGCTATGAAAACACGATAAATTTACCAGACAACAAATTTACAAAATTGATATCTCAAAATTTACTTATCTGATCAACATGAATAAAAATTATATAGAAAGCTACAGAAATGTTCTACAACTTTCTAGTAGATACTATTTTTAAATTTTGATCATACAATATATGTAATCATAGTACAATCATATAGTAGATTAAACCGACCTACTATTCAATCCCTTGTCTAGAAGTTGCTAATTTGCTCTCTAATCTCGATTTTAACCTATGATTCAAATAAACAACCAGAGAAAAAACGTAGATCGTTACCTATGAAATAAAATCGTAGATCACGATCTTCTCCTAATTTTTCTTCTCTTCTCCCTCCCTCCCTCCCTCCCGATCTTTTTCTCTGCCTCTTTGGTTTCCTCTCTCGGCAACAAGACCGCAACCGCCACCTCGGGACTCGATCCATCGCACTCCACCTGTTGGCGTGTTGGCAAAGCACTCGCTATGCCCTCTAGCACGTGGGCCAAAGCGGCTAGCGCTGGCGAGCCATCCTCTCTTGGATGAACGCACGTGCGGTTGGCGATGCAACCCGGCCAACTGCCGACAGATGGCGTGCGCGCATGCACTTGGCCGCATGCTCGAGGAAACCAACCTATCTCTAAAATTCCATACATCTCATTTTCACGTATTTCTTTTTCACTATTTACACACGAATCCTCAAGAAGAATAATTCAAGAATATTACATTCTACCTCTTTAAGATATTCAACCTCAAATTCTACGCCTCATGACTCTGATTGAGAAACACAACTGAATTGGAGATTAACCATACACATACTCGAAGTGAACAAATCAGGGTACTTCTTACGCATGTGAGACTTCAGCTCCTAAGTTACATCCCGCTCGGTCTAATATGTTCAAAGTACCTTGACATACTTCAATGTCTTGTGCCTCAGAACTCACCCCGACTCTCTCAGAATCCACACTGGCTAGGACTCGAAGGCAAGATCTTACCCAATAGTCAATGACTCTAGCGGTACCTTATGCTCTAGATCTCTCAGATATTTTCTCAATATACAGATATGGAAAATATTGTGCACATCATGCATGGAGTCAGGAAGGTCCAAGCGATAAGCCAACTTTCCAATTTGTGCCACGATCGGGAATGGTCCAATATACCTTAGGCTAAACTTCCCGTTAGTTAGTATCAAAGCGCACAATGCCTTTAGTGGGAGACACTCTCAAGAGCACATGATCCCCTACTACAAATTTCAACCCCCTCCTCCTCACATCAGCATAGCTCTTTTGTCGGCTCTAAGTAGCAAGCAGATTCTGCCTAATCTCTGCCACTCGGTCAGCAGTCTATTGAACCCAGTTAGGACCCAAAATTGTTGCTCACAAATGGCATCCCAATACAATGGAGACTTACACCTTTGTCCATACAGGACTTCACACGGTGCAGCTCAAATAATAGCATGATAATTATTGTTGTAGGCGAACTCTACCAAAACTAAATGACCCTTCCAACTCCTCTTCCATAACAAGACATAGGACCTAAGCATGTCGTCAAGTGTTTGAATAGTGCGCTCAAAATGACCATTGTCGAAGAGTGAAATGCGGTGCTAAGATAAAGCTGTATGCTCAAAGCACTCTGCAAGCTCTCTCAAAACTTGAAAACAAACTTCGCATCATGATCTAAAATAATAGTCATTAAGCACACTGTGTAACAGCACTGTCTCTCGCACATAGATTAGAGCCAAATCACTCGCCGTATTTGTTGTGCGAACGAGAATAGGGTGCGCGGACTTATTGAATCTGTCCACCACAACCCAAAAAGCATCATTTCCTTATTGCGTGTAAGGTAAACTAACCATAAAATCCAGAGAGATATCATCCCGCGGCCACACTGGAATCTCCAAAGGCTGCAATAATCCTACTGGATGCTTATGTTTTGTCTTGACTTGCTGGCAAACACCACATGAAGCCACATACTGATCAATATCAATCTTTATCCTTTTCCACCAGAAGCTGTTCTTCAAATCCAGATACATCTTAGTCTTACCAGAATGTATATTGTATAGAGCACGATGAGCTTTTTTTAGAATATTAGTTTTGACCCGAGCCTTCTATAGCACACAAAAACATCCTTTAAACCACAATACATCAAACTCATCTATACAAAAATCTCCTTTCTTGTCCTCATTCAGACGTTTCCTTATTTATCGGGGCATTGGATCATACTGTTTTGCTTTCCGTACGCACTCTGACAGATGGCACGCGCACGTGCACTTGGCCGCTGGCTGTGCGTGGAGAGCAAGTGCACCCGTGGCTAGCGTCCGAACATGGCGACGTGGCCGAAGCCACGCGGTGACAATGAGTACGATGCGGCAGCTCACATCGGTGCTTTTCGCCGCTGGCGCATGGCCCGATGGCGCAAGCGGCAGTGGAATTGATGATAGGAGTTTTGGATCCTCTCTTCCACGATTCTTTTATCGCGGCACAACTATGACTTAATTTTAATTCTATAACTCGCTCTATGAAACCAACCTCACTTCTAAAATTCATACATCCCATTTTCATGTATTTTCTAACTATTTATATACAGGTCCTCTACATCCCATTTTCACATATTTCTTTTTTTTTACTATTTACATACGGGTGAAATATTACATATACTTTCTTGAATAATTGACTTCCATGACTAATTAGGAAAGGCAAATGATGATATCCTCCGTGTTGGTCTTAACCATGAACTCGTTGACGATAAGAGGTAGTAGTTTTTTCTTAATGTATGTCATAACTTGTAGACATAATACATTGAACCACAGGAATTTGCATTATTTCTTTTACATTATTTTGTATCGGCATCTAGACTAATATAAAATGCATAATACCACAGGAATTGTGTAGGAAATAGTGCAATTCTTGCAAACCTTCCTATGAAACTCGTGTTTTAAATGGGGCCTAGAAGTTTGAAAATTTTATGTTCACTCCCAAATTAAACTTAATTTCCTTGCACTAGCTTTTCCTCTCAACAATACGTGCCATGACTAGCTAATTAACCATCGGAAGTACATTTATATGCTTCATGTCATTTGGTGGCACTAATACAAAAAATGCTATACTATATGTCTTATCACAGACGATTCTCCGAATCCGTTATCACAGATAATTTTACATTTGTAACTATCTATGATAGTAGCGATGGTTATAACCATACATACATACATACATATATATATATATATATATATATATATATATATATATATATATATATATATATATATATATATATATATATATATATCACATACGGTTCTTAACAAGAACTGTCTATGAAGGCTCCTATTATCACAGATGATTCTTATTAAGAACCATCTACGATAATTCACATATGGTTTTTAATAATAACTAGTTCTTAATAAAAACCATCTGTGATAAATAATTATCAGAAATGGTTCATGGTTGGAAGTGTCTATGATATGTCACGTTATTAAATACCTCACCAGGCTAGTCCGGACAGATATATCTACATTGCTTCCAACCGCATTAAAGGAGGCGGCTAGCTTTGGGGAGTTTGGTGAAAGCATACTGCAGATTTGCATGTGTGCTTATAGATCGATTTGTTCTTGGTGATTTGATGTTAGTATTTGCTTCTAATTGTATGCATTGTAATAAAGAGAGATGATATCTAAGTTTATTTCTAGCTTGGTAGTTTGCTCCAATTTAAGAATGAGTCTCACTACTCCTAGTCTACTTCAATATATTCTTGCTTGATATATATATATATATATATATATATATATATATATATATATTGCTTCATAAATAGTACATAGCTAGCTACTTTAGATGGACAATTTAAGGTGAATGACAATTATGTGTAAGTATTAGACTAGCTAGCTATATGAGTATTAATATAATTTGACACTAATTTATTACATGCGTAGCATAGATAGACCGAAGTTGGATGTACGTTTAGAACCGTGTGAGTGAAGAGTACATTGACGGTATGTCTGCTTTTAGAAGAGAGGCCGAGCAGGATATGTTGAAGAAGGGGATAGAATATATGTACTATCCATGCATTGATTGCAATAATCTCAAGATGTTTACCAACTTAGGTAGATCAAGGCTCACTTGATTCGAAGGGTTTCAAAAAGGAGTATACATGTTGGACCAGTCACGGTGAAGAGAAGATTATGCAGGAAGGTAGTTATAACATCATCGAGGGAGACAACGATATGCTAGATGTGGACTGTGTTTTGGATGATGATAGGTCACATGATGATAATCTAGATCAGATGCTATGCGATGTAGAAGAAAACTACAGTGTGAGAGAGTTTGGTAAATTGAGGGCTTGATGGAGGACTCTGAGAAATCTTTATTCCTAGGCTGCAAGCTGTAATACATAAGGTTCAACTACTAAAATTGAATGCAAGCAATGGTTGGTTCGACAAGAGTTTCACGGCGTTGTTAGGTCTCCTAGCGAACATCCTTCTGGAGGAAAACGTGTTACCTAGAACCACCTATCGAGCCAAGAAGATTCTTTGTTCATTGGAAATAGAAGTAGAAAGAATACTTACATGTCCGGGTGATTATATCTCCACCGTAAAGAGTGATCGAACTTACATTTTTGTTCAATGTGCAAACCATCCTGATACGATGTAAGAATGACTGCGATGATAGCAAGGGCATCGATGTGAATCAAGGACCTTCTGCTAAGGTGTTATAGTTTCTGCCTGTAATTTCCCATTTGAAGCGTTTATTTGCGAACCGTAAGGATGCAAGATTGCTGTGTTGGCACTAGGAGGAGCGTAAGAAAGATAGAAAGATAAGACACCCTGCTGATTCTGCCCACCGAAAGAGCTTCAATAGGATGTTTGTAGACTTTGGTGTAGAAATGAAGAATATAAGGTTTATGTTGAGTACAGATGGAATGAACTCTTTCGGTAATATGACCAGCCAACATAGTACCTCGCCCATAAATGTATGCATGTACACCTTACCTCCTTGGATATGTATGAAGCAGAAGTGCATTTTGATGTCACTACTTATCCAAAGACCAAAACAACCTAGGAATGATATTGATAGGTACCTAGCACCATTGTTGAAAGATCTTATGACACTGTGTAACGAATGAGTACATGTATGGAATGCGGACAAACGAGAGAACTTCACTCTGCGTGCCATATTATTCTGCACCATCAATGATTTTCATGCCCTTGGTAACCTGTTGGGGTTGAGTACAAAAGGAGCCAAAGCATGTCCACGCTGCTTAGATTATACTGAGAGTGTGTGGTTGAACAACTCACACAAAACTGTGTACATGCATCACTATAGATTCCTTCCAAGGTATCACCCATATCGTAAGATGAAGAAATAAGTCGATGAAAAAAAGAGGATGACTCAACTCCAAGGCCTTTTAGCAGAAAAGAGGTCTACGATATGGTTAAGGATATCGATGTTGTGCTTGGAAAGGAACGTAAGTTGAGAACCCATCAGAAGAACATGTAGGAGAAGATATCAATATTTTGAGAATTGTCTTATTGGGAGCATGTAGAAGTTTGCAGTTGCATTGACATCATGCATATAGAGAAGAATGTATGTGATAGCTTGATTGGTCTCTTACTAAATATACGAAATTAATCCCGGGGAAAGAATGTATGTGATAGCTTGATTGGTCTCTTACTAAATATACGAAATTAATCCCGGCTAGAGGTTAGCATCATTGAAGGGTATGCAACTGAAGATGTCATTGAGTTCTGTGTCATTTACATGGCTCAGGTTGAATTGATAGGTATGCCTCTATCTCATCACGATAGGAGGCTGGAGGGTAACAGGACCATCAGAAGAAAATCAATAACTCCTAATCTGGATACGTGTTCTCAAGCCCATTTTACAGTCTTACAACACATGACTAAAATGTCCCCATATATTGATGATTACATGGACATGCGCTACGCTAAGAGAATACAGGCTGATCGAAGGTTTGGATTACAAGACAACACAACCATTGGTTCAACGAATGATTGAAGGTGCCATTCACTGGAAGGTCATCAAGTGATGTCCTGCAATGGTTGGTAAAGTGGCTAAAATTTACAATTGTGACATGGCAAAGATATGACATAAAGGTGTACATATTTTATACAACAGATCAAGATAGAAAGAGCATAATCCAGAACTCAGGTGTCTGCATATATAGATGCAATTCATGAGCCGTTCAGTACCGTTGGCCCAAGCTCCTACTATGTGCATGTAGAGGAGATTTAAGAGCTTAACTAAATACTTTTCTAGATTTCTCTATTTCTGTGCCGTTGGGTCCAACTCCACAGGGTGTAAAGGTCGATAAGTACGGTATCACTACTATGGACCTCGAACATGTAGGATACAAAGATGAACCATTTGTACTCACAAGATAAGTTGTTCAAGTTTTTTATGTAACTGACCCAGCAAATAAGAAGAGCAATGTAGTTCTTCATGGAAAAATGATTGTCAGAGTTGAGAATATCGTGTATGAGGAAGAGTACAATCAATTTAACGAGTTGCCTCCTTCCGGAGATGACATCAAGCTCGAGGAAGAACCAAGTGATGAATCTAACTATATGTGTGTCGATCATTATGAAGGATTTTTAAAAGGATATAGCCAAGTGGAATGATCCCACATGACGAACACCTATTTGGAAATTAGTCCATTGTAATTAAGAAACTCGACATGTAATTTGCAAATTATTCCATTGTAATTGAGCCGGTAATTAAGAAATAATTATATTTGTGATTGCATCTGCTTGCTTGTTATTAGATGTCATGGCTAGCATTTCTTGAAGTTATCCCAAAAATAGGATATCTTGTAGGTATAGAAGGAACTATCATAGGTAGTTTAGTGGCACAATCCGTCTGTGATATATGTAACACAAATAGTTCCATAATAGAACCATCGCAGGAGATATATATTATAGATGGTTTCATAATAGAACCATCTATGATATGCTACCATATCACAGATGGTCCTACTATAGAACCGTTTGTGATAGTTCCTTCTATAAGTAGAGCCCCTCTAGGGTTTGCACCCTTACTAATTCACTCAGCCACATCCTTTCACACAAAAGAATGTTGCCGCCTCTCCTCTCGACACAGCCTCTCCTTGCACATTGCCTCTCCTCCCAACGCCGCCTCTCCTCCCTTCGCCACCACCGTCATCATAGAACCTGAAGCCTTCATCCTCTGCTTCATCACCTAATGTGGCCGCCTCGTTGCCTCTCCTCCTAACGCCACCTCTCCTCTTGACAATGCCTCTCCTCCCCATCACCCTCCTCCTGAAGATATAAATCCCAAATCCCACATCTTTGCCTCATGTGTGTTCGATACGTCCATATCAGTTAATGTGTGTTAGAACCAAAGTTCAATGTGTTCATGAACTTCTCTCCACCCCGTCGCCTCTTCTCCTGAAGGTATTGATCCCAAATCCCACTTCTTTACCTCATGTGTGATAGATTCGTAAATTAGGGAAAAGCTAACTCATATGTTATATGTTATGGGGCAGGCTGATGGAAGAAGCTAGCTCATATGTTATATGTTATGCAAAATCCTCTCCAGATCACCGTAGAAGTGGATTATATGTTGCCGAGAAAACTGAGTTCTTGATTGTGATCTGAATTATTGATATGATCTTGTATGTATATGCCTGACCGGCCGTCCATGTCCATCTAGCTGCTTAAATCAAAGGAGAGGTTGGTTTTTTAAAAGAAGGAATTGGAATTGAAAAAGAAGTTGTTTGAGTTTTGAATATTGGATTTCTGATTAAGGAGCTAGCATGTGATTATCTCTATCGATCTTTCCTTAAGGATCTAGCATGAGATTATCTCTATTGATCTTTCCTTAAAACAAAACAAAACATCCTCTAGCAGTCTAGCTATGTATGCTAACCCTCATGTTGGTCAAGGTATACATGTAAAATACTTATCGAGATGATTTATTGAATATTTATGCGATTCAGCATTATTCTCAGTTACCATGTCTGTTAACATCCCACAAATTAAAAGGATGCTGAATTATAGGATCAAAGAATTGAATTACTAATTTAAAGATCATGGAGAACATGACTTGTTGAATAAGTTCCATGTTGTAGCTACCAACATTTAATGGTAATATATGTAAATGTCAAGAAATATCCAACATTTAATGTAAGTCATTCTAGCAATATTTTATGACATATGCAACTTTATTGAGAAATACCAACATGAGCAGCATGACTACTTTTCAAAAGAATTTGTGGATAATTGGTTAATTTTATGATATCATGGCATATATTATTGCTACAAGATCTATTTGAAATGACATCTTAGTCTTGTAAAGAGATCTTGTAGCAATAATATACGTCAAGATGAGAAAAAAAGAGCCAATTGTCCACAAATTCTTCTGGAAACTAGTTAGGCTACTCATGTTCTTATTTTTTAACAACTACATTAAGAACATTATAGTACATAAAAGCAACCATGTGTGCCAATATATATGCTCACAACTCACTATAATTAATATTTTTTGTAAGATAACTAAAATTTGCCATTGATCATTCTCAAATATCACTGCAATTTGAATGCTCCATAGATAGCAATTAAGAGAGATGATATCCGTACAGTCATCGACGTCGCTGAATATGTTTGACGCTTCTAAGACTGGGGTAACTAAGCATGGCGAGGAATATTGAAAAAGCCTGAGTGCCGAATGACAATCATGGAGGCCTCTCTGGGTGGGGTCCTCTACATCTAAGGAAAGTCACAAGATTACGTACTACTCATGGATAGTTGAAAGGGAACAGGTTCCCATCACCACAACAAGCCGGAAGTCTCTGACAAAAGTACAACAAGAGTAGTTGTGGGTGGAAATTTCAAGGTTGATTGAGATGCCAGCAGAAGTTGAGGGACTTGTACGATGGCTGGCATTCCTCGCAATGGGAAAAATGTGGAAGATGTTCAAGAGCACGCTTATCACACAGTATGTGAACAATGATCAGACCCCTTCACGAAATATCATTTCATGTCGCTGGATACATGGGATGGCTTTGTGCGGATGAAGATGATGACTAAATTTCAACAACAAAGTGTGGCGCACAAAGCTCTCCAGGCACAAAACACCCACTCTCATAGACCCGCACCACTAGGTACATGGGTACAATCCCATAATGGAGGAAGGAGGACGAGGTCGCAATTTAATCGGAGGCCTCCCTGCTATTTGTCGGAATTACAAACGAGTGCGCTCGAAACTAGTTAATAGTGTGGTCATCAACCACGTCTTCGGGCGTTGTGTCTTTCAAAACCCTACGGACGACGAAGTGTCCCAACACCTGGTTAGATATGTTAAACTACCTAGTTGTTAATACGTCTATAACTTCATGGGGTCTAAAACAACATGATTGCCTCTTGCAGCAAATATTGACTACCAAATATTCCCAAGGCTCCTTTGAAATAGTCAGAGAAAGGGATATACTATCCACAGCATTGAGAAACAAGGAGCACCAAGGTCACATGCGAGCCCTTGGGATTTACATACCTTATAGGTAAGGATTCCCAGAAGACTCTGAGGCATACAAGAGTAGGAAGAGATTCAAGGGTGAGCGCGAGGAACAGTTGAAAGAGGAGATTCGTGCAGAATTTTGAGGAGAGATATTATCATTGAGGGAACAATTAAATCAAATCCTCAACCATTCGGAAGCCATCCCTATTATTTTGGGAGCTAGTCCCCCTCAACATCGAAGTAGCTGCACACCTATGCCACTCTCTGAACATAGCGATACCCACTTACCTATCGATGACATCTAGGTAATATGCATCTCTAGAATGCTACATAGATAGACCGGTTGGATGCCTTAGCTAATCATTTGTCAGTATGTAAGAGCTCACATCATGCAACCTTAGAGTTAGGCTTGTTGGCTCTATTTGCATTGAGGCTAGGCGGGAGATGGCGTATCCATGCCTGAAAGGGACGGTACACAGTGCCTAGCTAGGGACCGCTTTCATGAATGTCCAGGTGGACATAGTACATGACATTTTCAAGGCTGTCCCACTAGAGAACCCCCAAACGATGAGATCATAATATTAGGGGATGTCGTATACACATTTGTCCAGTGGCCCAAGATGGACATTACCCTAGACCCTTCCGTGTCGGCATCTACCTAGCATGAACAGCTGCCCTCTCCACGCAACCATGTATAGCTTGAGGCCTCTCCAACCCTCCCTTCAATGTCAGCAAGCCGCCATATCCACTCCCATGAAGACCACACCACGCATAGCTCAACAACATGCCCAGTCCTCTCCCATGAAGAGTACATATAAGTGTGGCTGCAAGACTAAATTGAAGAACATCAAGGCAGCTCAAAAGCCCTGGACATACTCGCTAGGAATGCCTTTGGTCCTGGACATGCTCGTACGTAGATTGGAATGGTTTGCGTGAGTTTGCATGTGTGGTACATAGGAAAGTCTAACGAGACAAGGACACAACGTCGTATGGGTTTCACTGTCAAGTACAAAGTGTAGCATTTTCTCCACAAGACGGGCTACTTCGTGGTGGGCTTCGATGACATGTTCGATCTCTTCAACCTCAACATTATCGATGCCTCACTTTGAAGGCGCTGGACACTATAAGTGTGTACAATTATGGTCTACATTCATGTCATATCGATAAATACCATAACTTCTTGCTTATGTATAGACACATGATGTAACAAGCCAGACGATTCTGAGAACCAGTGGGTTTTATTGACCCACACTTGGTCTCCGAGCAAAGCATACAACGTAATGCATCCTATGTCCAGGATTGTGTAACAAATGGATTGTGTGTTCACAATGACAAGGAGTACATACTTGTATCCTGCAACTAGAAGTAAGTACTTCACTTATTGATATACTCATTGATTTGTACTTCATACGCAACATGAACTTAGTTTTAAGGACTATGGCAGAATATATGTGTAGGTAGCACTGGATTCTCATTGTCATTGTATTAAAGTGAAATAAGATAATATACATTGATTCCCTAAATAGAATGTAGCACGACTTCACAATTGTGCAACAAATAATCGACAAGTACTCATTTCATCCATAGATAACTCTATGTACCCTTCGTTTGCAATGGTTGAGGCTAAAATTTTTAAATCACGTAGGTCGTTCGAGGCGTACATTGGTAGAGGAGAGAGACACATGGAAGAGAGCACCACACTGCGGCATGTGACGTAGTTTCCGATACCCGCTACTACACAATAGTCCTATATCACACTTTGTAATGATGCCTCTCAAACTAAACAAACCTACGTATGTAATTATATTTTTGTAGTGTCACCAGCAGCTACAAGGCAACATATGTGAATTCTATATTTGCCACCATATGAAAGAAATCATGAATGCTGGGCCCAAGGATATAGAGGTTTGTGAATCTCGCAACAATTGTTTCCTACTTATCAAAAAATATCTATGTATGTATGTATGTATGTATGTATGTATGTATGTATGTATGTATGTATGTATGTGTGTGTGTGTGTTTGCGTGTGTATGCTTATGACTTTACTCTTCCTAGCGACAGGATACAAAAATCCATTCATGTACAATCAAAAATCGATTCAAGTACAATTCATATGAATGAACTCTCTAAAATTCGAGGACGGCTAGCTACCTTCTTAATGATGGAGGTCATTCACTGAAAAGGGGAGTTTCACTCGGAAGGGGATGAATAAAATCTCTCATATTTAGTGACAAACAATAGTTTTTTAATAGTATTTGTAACATGTTGTAGCTGTATTATCACAATTCTTCTATAATTAATCAGCAAATATGTGTATTTGTGATATATCTGTCAATTTATGATCGATATCTGTGTATTTATAATATCTATGTGTTTTGTGATGTACCTATGATATCTATGTATTTGCTTGTTTGTAGATGGCATGGCTAGCATTTTATGAGGCTAGCCTAAAAATAGAAAAATGTAGGAATAGAACGAGCTATCACTAATGGTTTTGTGGTATAAACTGTCTGTGAAAGCCTCTACTACCATAGACTGCTACGACCAAAACCGTCCACTACTACAAAAAGCCTAATACTAGACGTCACATCATGGACGAATTCCAAACTGTCAGTATTAAATACAATCATAGACAGTTTTAGCTTAGAGACCATCTATGTTGCTTTGAGCTGGAGGCGGTGCTTTGAGGCCATTTAGTGAAAGAAGACTATTTAGCAAGAGTGGTTGTAGATCCATTAAGTTCTTGACTACCTATATATAGTAATTTGTTCATAATTGCATTATAATTTAGATCTAGCTTTTGGTGAAAGGAGAATTGAAAATGGTTTAGACCTAGCTAACTTGATGTAGAGTGAAAATTATTTACATCTATCATGATTTAGGGTTTAGTCAATTCATAGTCTATTTCTACTAAATTCAATTTAATTAATTATTCTTGCTACATATAGTTACTTCAGATCGTATATATCTAATGTACTAATTAATTAATTCAATATTTAATACTAAATTGTTATGTGTGTAATGTAGGATCGAAGCTAGATGTACACTAGGAACCGTGTGATTGAAGAATGCATTAATGGCATGTCTGCTTTTACAAGAGGTGCCGAGGAGGATATGTTGAATAAGTGGGTGGAATATATGTATTGTCCATACATTGACTACGAGAATCTAAAGATGTTTAAGAACTGAGTGCTGATTGAAGCGCACTTGATTCGAAGGGGTTTCAAAAAAGGAGTATGCATGTTGGACCAGTCATCGTGAAGAGCAGATAGTTTTAAAGTAAAAACGTCTGTGATATGTGTCATCACAGACAATTCTCAAGTAAAACTGTCTGTGATGTTTACTTATTGTAGACGGTTTTTATTGAGAACCGTATGTGATAATTAATATTACAGATGGTTTTTAAATAGAACTGTCTGTAATTATTCCCCATATATTTCTCTCTAGGGTTTGTCCCACTATACTAATGCTACACCCCAGCCCCCACTTAATATCGCCGCCTCCCCGTGCCCATCGCTGCCTCCCCCGACTCCGGCGGCCCTCCTCCCCTACGCTCGGTGCCCTCCTCCTCTCCCTAGCACGCCATCTCCCCTGAGCCCGACGCTGCCTCCCTGGAACCCGATGCCGCCTCCCCTGAGCCCGTCGTCGCCTCCCTCGAGCCCGTTGATGCTTCCCTTGAGCCCGGCTACCCTCCTCCCCTGCGCTTGGCGCCCTCCTCCTTCCCCGAGCATAGTAAGCTTTACTTTATGTTCTTGATTTTTATTGTGCATTAGTTGGTCGTACTAGTTTGATATCTGTTTATATCTCTAAAATTGGAAAGAAATTCTAGCACTGGGAGGACACTTGCATCGTAAAATGTGGGTTTTGTGATTGCTCGATGAGGAAAACTAGTCATATGTGAGATCTAGGTGACAATCTAGAAGTGTTCTGCTAGTTTGAGTTGTCAATTGCTGATTTTCTACATCGGCTCAGTGTTGTTTTTTTTGTTTTGCACTAAATATTGGTAGATTCAATTATCTGTGTTGTAGCACATACTCGTTACTTGTTTTTCTATTGCGTAGCTCTATTGGTGATATTGCAGTAGCAGTTTTTCGGTTCCTGTTTGTGCTTATAGAGAGTAATTGTTTTGTCACTCTTCTGAGGTAATGTTCAGATTGGTAAGCTAGCAGAATATAGAGGGATTGTCATTTGATTGTTGATCTATTGACTAGAGTTGAGAAGGCCAAGTTTATAAATTGTGTAACTCCTCATCTGAGAACAACGTCACAAAATATGAATATGTGCAGTATATAGATCACAAATGCTCACATTTTAGTTCAGTTTAGATTACTCCCGGTTCTGGTTAAATGACATAAATTTATTATCCTTGTTGAGAGATAACTACTTAGAATTCATGTCATTTTCATGTCTTAGGCATGCAAACTCTATATTTTCATCACCACCAGTCACCTCAATTATGCTTATGTATTAATTAATTGTTGTTTCAAAATACTCAAGAATTGGCCCTACATAGTCTTGATTTAGCATTAAATTAGGCTTCGTCACTTCTATTATCTTACGAAGATGTTGTCTGCTCATTCTTTGTCATCGTCATCGGGTGCGTGTGATGCTCCGTCCTCGAAAAATCCAAGTGCCATGGAAGAGGAGTATCGAAAAGGCCCAAGGGCTGATTTACCATCACGGATGTCGATACGTCTGGGTCCCCTCTTAATTCTCACCGAGCAGTGTCCGTATTCCGGAGAATGGTCAGAATAGTTGCACGGGAACAGATTGAGATCACGTTCGATTCGTGGAAGACCATGACCAAAGTTCAGAAATAGAATTGGTGGCAGAAGTTTTTTCTATCGTTCGAGATCCTGAAGAACACAAGGCCTCCATGCAACGACATACAATGCTAGCGGCTTGCAAAGCGTGGACGAACTTTAAGAGCCTGCTTGCCAAGCAATACATGGAGAAGGATCTGACGTCCTTCCACAAGTCTCTATTCTTGGAACCGCAATTATAAGAGTTTGTGGCGATGAGGACGATAGATAATTTTAGGGGCCCTCCAGGAAAAAAACATGCACCCTATAGACTCAGCAAAGTTGGGTATGCCGGTAAATTTCTGCAATGGAGGAAGGAGGACGAGCAGGCAATCCTGCGGGACACCTCCCGACCATTTGCGGGATCCCTGATGAGCGCGTCCAAACTGGATAAGAGCGAGGTCATCTACTGTATTGTCGGGGGCTATCTCCTTTTGGAACCCCACATACGAGGAAGTGTCCCAACACCTGGTAAGATATCAAACTACCTAGTTGTAATTACTCCATAACTTCATAGGAAGTAAAATGACATGTTGGGCTCTTGCAGGAAGCGTTAAGTGTGTAATCTTCCCAAGGATCATTCTAGGCAGTCGGGGAGAGAGATATGCTCTCCGCAGCCCTGGAAAATAAGAAGCACCTGTGTCGTACGAGAGGCCTTTAACTTTATGTTCCTTGGAAACATGGTTTCTTAGGGGACTTTGAAGCGTATTGGAGTAGAAAGAGAGCCAAAGCCGAGTGCGAGGAATGGCTACGAGAGAAGATTAAGGCATCCCTTAGAGGGGAGGTCACTGACAATGTTAGAGATGAGATGTAAAGGTATAGGAAAAATTTAGCAGGAAGCCCCCGCTGCTCTTGTTCTAGCCAGCCCCCCAATCATAGGAGTAGTTGCGCGTCCAACCTTACCTCGGAAAGCGACCATAGATTTTCTGTTGATGACATCCTGATAATAATTATTATATTTGAAATACTCAATCCATTGATAGGCCTGTTAGAGTAGCTAATTTTGTATCATTATGTAGGTGGCTACGAAGTGCAAGCTGCAAGTGAGATATGCCTCCATTGCCCTGTGCACTACTTGGGGCCAAGCATATCCATCTGGTCCTGAGGCCTTGGTGTACGATGTAACTCAAGTGTCAGGTTTCACAAAAGTGAATGTGAACGGTGTTCATGCCAATTTTGAGGTCGTCCCGCTGCAGATGCCCCTAAACGATGAGGTCGTGACTCTAGGGCAAGCTATTGGAATATTCATCTAGTAGCCCAAGAGGGACATCTACTTTGAGGTTCCTGCACCGGTGCCAAATCCACGAGAGCTATTTGCACCGGTGCCAAGTCCATAGGGGATATCTCTACCAGAGCTACCTGCTCTGGTGCCAAGTCTACGGGGGCTATCCGCACCAGAGCTACTTGCACCGGTGCCAAATTCACAAAGGCTATCTACACTAGAGCACTTGCACTAATGTGACACGGGCACGATGCATCTACATATCATGCCCGGTCAACTACCGTGAAGTCGACATACAACCGAGGTGGCAAGGGCAAATCGAAGAAGACCGATGATGATATCCCCTACTTGCCGTTGGCCTAGAAATTCATGCTAGGAGAGCCGTTGCTCGTCCCGATAGAGCCCCTATGACTGGCTTACCACAGATTGCATGCATGGTACATAGAACACGCCAACAAGCTAGAGGGACAATGGCGCCGGTGTCACCGTCAAGTTCAGGCCGCATCATCTTTAGCACGATATTCATGACTGTGTCTTCATGGTGACCTTCGAGGACTTATTCTTTCTCTTCACACTTGACATCTTTGACGCCTTACTCATTCGATGTTGGACACTGTAAGTGTGTATAATCACGGTCTACATTCATATAATACCGATAAATATCATATATAACTCATTGTTTGTGTGTGTGTGTATATAGATACATGGTGACTGAAACCAGATTAATGAAATCACCGGTTGGTTTCCTCAACCCACGCTTGGTCTCTATGGATATCATCAAGGAAGATGCATCCTTTGTCGAGCATTATATGATGACGACATTGTTGTCTCACCGCAACAAGAAGTTCATACTTATGCCCTACAACCAGGGGTAAGTGCTGCATTAGTAGTTATACTTGTTAATTTGTACTTTATAAGTCTTAGACCATGTGGATGGTCGTAATTAAAATGATGATGAATAATTGAAATTTGAATTGCTTTGGATTTTGCATTTGTGAAAGTATCGGGTGTTTGTAGTCAAAGATTTTGGGTTCGAATGGTTTTGGTTTTTTCCGAGTGGTTTTTCTTCTTTAAGTGTTTCGGCTAGCTTCAACGGGCTTCAACGCTTTCCGACCACGGCCGGCTACAACCCTATCCAGTGTCGACCACGGAAAACTTCATCCATGAGGTGTTTACGACCACGCACGGCTGGTGGTTACGATCACGTATGGCTTTACGACCACGTATGTTTTCACGACCACGTATGGCTTTACAACCACGACAATTTGACTTCGACCATGCATGACTACGACCACAGCAACACAACTACGACCACAACAACTCGACTACGACCACGATAGATTGACCACTAAAGGTAATCATAGCTACAATACTTTTACATGGTCATAGCTTTAGTGTTTTTATTAGTTGTGGGCTTTACTAGTCATACTCGATAGTCATAGGATTTTCTGGTTGATAGTCAATGACTTTGTAATCGATGGTTGTAGATTTTGCTGATTGCTCTTATAGTCATATCTTTTGCAGCCTTATTGATAGTCATAGACCAAGCAGTTTGCTGTCGTTGTCTTCGGTAGTGGAAGGCTTTACGATCACGGTCAGTACTCATAGACTTTGTTGTCGAAATGAGTGCTTCACTCTTTATGATCTTCGAGTACATTGAGTACTCATGTTAGGCCAGCGGGGTGTTTGGCTGGTGCTTGATGGAACGGTATCGGTAGTCGGAGTGACTACATACTCGATGGTCGGTAAGCGATAGTTGTAAGGTTTGCGGTCGGTTATCAGTTACAAGTACTTGTTGTGCTCAATGGTCGGAAGGATGAGTTTTGGATAGCGATTGTTTTTGGCAGTCGTATTCGATAGTCTGAGACTGTTTCCTAGATTGTGTTGAGATGATTGGTCATGTACGGCCAGGTTGATTGGTCGTGGAAAGTTTTTCTATTGTTTCGGATGGACAAGGTGTTATGAGTTGTTGTGCTGATGATGGTCAAGCTAGGAAGAGCTTGTGCCAGGAAAAATATTTCTTTGGTCTTTGCATGTGCAGGAGAGCGTGGAGATGATAATGGTCAGTGAAGAGGAGGACCGGGACTAGGTTAGGGAGATCTGAGGTCTAGATAGTTGAGGATGTCACGCGATGTGGTTGGGCTAACACTGGAGCATGTGGAGATTGAGGATGGGAAGCGAGACGGAGCTATGGGAGGGGATATCCTGGAGGTTTTGTCGCGTGTTGACACTACTACAGACAGTGTTATCACAGACGGTTTAAAACCGTCATCATAGATGGTTCCTGAACCGTCTGCGTTTATGTGTTCGTGATAATAGTTGGTTATCACAGACGACCCCCACACTGTTTGTGATAACATACAATACATATGGTTTTTCAGAAAAACCATCTGTGATACTCGACTATCACCGACTGTTTTTTATAAAAGCTCTGTGATATTCGACTATCACAGACCATTTTTTATAACAACCGTATGTGATATTCGACTATCACATATGGTTTTTGTTATTAACCGTCTGTGATATCGTTCATATCAGAGACCTAACAATGTAGTAACACTCTTGTCGGACCAACCGTTGCTTGCCTTCAATTTTAGCAGTTTTAGAACTGATGACAACCTCGTGTATTGCGGCTTGCAGCCCGGGAACAAAGGTTTCTCCAAGTCCTCTATCAAACCCTCGAATTTACCAAACTCTCTCTCAAAATAGTTCCCTTCTACATCGCGTAGCATCTGATCAAGATTATCATCCTGTAACCTATCCTCATGATCGAAAGCACAGTCCACAACCGACATATTGTTGTCTCCCTCGACGATGCCATAACTATCTTCTTGTGTACTCTTCTCTTCACCATGACTGGTCTAACATTTGTACCCTTTCTGAAACCTCTTCGAATTAACTGAGCTTCAATCTGCGCTGAGTTGCTAAACATATTTAGATTATCACAATCAATGCATGGACAATATATATATATATATTCCATCCCCTTCTTCAACATATCCAGCTCGGCCACTCTTCTAAAAGTAGACACGCCATTAATATACTCCTTACTCACACGGTTCTCAATGTACATCCAGCTTCGGTCCATCTATGCTACACATGTAACAAATAGGTGTTAAAAACGATTATTAGCGCTACTATATAGCAAATCAGACTAGCTATATTTACACATGATGTCTATATTATGTAGCTAGCCACGTATTCATGACAAAATAATATGAAGCAAGAATATATTGAAGTGAGCTATGAGTACTTAACCATTCTAAAATTGAGCAAAGTAACATTATCTTTCTAAACCTAGCTAGCTAGATCTAAACAAAAACCTAGCTATCATCGCTTTCAATTACAAAGCATATAAGTTATTAGAAGCAATTGAGTACTAACCTCTGATCACTAAGAAGACGTATATAGATCTACAAGCGATATGTTTTCACCATACTCCCTAAAGCCGGCTGCCTCACTCCACCGATGCAGCGCAATGAAGACAGATCGATCTGTGTTGAGACCACGTACGCCCAGTATTTAACAGCGCAGATTATCCCAGACGGTTCCTACCACAAATGGTCTGTGATACCAATATATCACAGATTATTCGTATTAATAACTATCTGTGATAATTTACAGACGGTTATTTATACAAACCGTCTGTGATCTCCGCAATATCACAGGCGGTTTGTTATAAGAACCATCTGTCATGTCCAGAAAATCAGAGACAATTTTTTATATGAACCGTTTGTGATGTCCTAAACTTTCACAGATGATTCTTAAGACGAATCGTTTGTGATGTCCTACTTATCACAGACGGTTTGTGTTAAGAACCGTCTGTGATAATTTTACAGATGGTTATTAACATGAACCGTCTGTGAAGTCTCAATTATCACATACAGTTCGTGTTAATAACCGTCTATAAAATTATCATAGACAATTGCTAGTATAAACCGTCTGTGATAGCTTAAGCATAGACGGTTCCGTATGAACCATCTGTGATGTAGCCGTCCAATATAGCCTCTTTTGTTGAGGTGTGAGTTTGGATTATTACGGATAGAGTCCGTAATGTTAGGATAGAGTTTGAATAAAACCTGTGTTAGGAAAGGGTTTCGGGTTCCTTAATTTGAGGAAGAGATTATGTGTTGTGTTCGTGTTTGAATCGAACACGATTAGGGACGTTGGCCTATAAAAGCAGGGAGAGGATTAGGCTAACGTAACTGATCTTTAGGGCTTTTGTCGAGGAAGTTTTTAGGGGTGCCATGAGGGCACTTTGTAGCCAAAAAACTTATTGCAAAAATAATAGATCACATCTATTCCAAAAGAAGTTGATCAGCGGCATGTTTTTCTGAGCTTCGTTCTTCTTGCGTCATCGGTGACGCGTTTTTCCTGAGCATTGCTTTTTCGAGTTCTTGCCGATGTGCTACAACCACGGTGCCGTCTTCGACTTGTTCTTGATCGAGCGGTCGATTTGTTTGAGCAGTCGAAGTCTTCCGAGCGATAGAGATCTCGACTACATGATCGTGGCGAGCGGTCGTGCGAGAGGTCGAACGCTAAGCAGACGGAATCTTCATCAAGCACTCAGTTGTCTTTGGCTGGTACTCGTTCGAGCGATCGTTATCGATCACGATCAGAAGAGTGAAGCGGAAGAAGTGGAGGCAATCATTCACCCCCTCTGATAGCGCCATATTGTCTTACAATAAGCGATATGAATTTAGGTTTAATGACCATGACGACAAACCTGTGTAGCTTTCACTATATTCTAATTGTAATTATACCAAAATGGAACATGTTATTACCTTGATTCCCTAAAGAAGAACAAGATCAACTACACAGTTGTCCAATAATTAATCAACAGGTAAACACATTTCCTCCATAGATAACTCTATTGTAGTCTTTCCTTCCATCCCAATGACTAAGGCCCTTTTTAGAATCATGCAGGTCATTCACCATGTACGTTGCAGAGGTATGAAAATCCAAGGGAGGGATCAACGCCCTACGACATGATCTAGATTTTTCGGTATTCGCTAGTACACATTAATCCTATATAACACTTCGTAGTAATGCCTCTAGAACTAACAAATTTTATTTTTGCAGTGCCACCAGTAGTCGTCGGGCAACACCTATGGATTATGGATTCTATTTTTCCCACAACATGAAACTACTCCTCGATTATGCGAAGACCAATGATCCTCTGGTTTGTCAATCTTGTAATAATTATTTCATACTTATCAATTTATATATGTATGCATGACATTGATATTCCTACCGACAGGTTGTGTCCATCGCTACAAATCCATTGGAACAAGTCGACCTCAAACAAATTCGAAGACAGTGCGCAAACTTCTTGATGTCTAAAGTCGTAAAAGAAGATGGGGAGTTGCACAATGTGGAATGAATTTGATTGGGAAAAGATTGAGCTAACTAATTGTACATGTGTGTATTTGTTCATGGATGTATAATTTATTTTATTTTAGTAAATTGATTCATGAAATGGATGTTCTTGTTTTATAAATGAATGAACGTGAATTGGATGTATACTGTGTTGATCTGCTTGTTTCAAAGGGCATGACTAGAATTTCCTGAGGCTAGCCAACAAATAGAAATAGATTTAGGAATAGAAAAGATTATTACTGACGGTTTTTAAATCATAACCGTCTGTGATAGTCAACATCTGAGATAGTTGACTATCATAGATAGTTTTTAGTAGAAACCGTATGTGAATCACAGACGGTTTGTAGTTGAAACCATCTGTGTTACATCATATATCACAGACGGTTTCAACTATCACAGACGGTTTGTTGTTGAAACCGTCTGTGATAGTTGCATCATAGACGATTCGAAAGCCGTATGTAATGACCTCATGTCATTACTGACCCACAGACTCAGAAGGCTTACAAAACCGTCTGTGATGATGTTTTTGAACCGTTTGTGATGACCTTTTCTGTAGTAGTGGTCTGTGATATGCCAGTCATCACAGATGATTTTACATACCATATCACATACGATTGGTACATAGAACCGTATGTAATGTCTAACATATCATAGACGGATTTTGGTTGCAGCCGTCTATGATAGTCGGCCTTTACACATGATACACAAACTATTTGTGATAACCACATGTTATTACAGACGAAAAAATTCAGATGGATGAGAAACCGTCTGTGATGAGGGATTAGAATCATCTGTGATGACTCATTGTGTGGTAGTGTGGGGCGGAATTGACACATATGATACCTGTAAATTAGGTACCTTGTCTAATAAAAAATTGTACTCAAGGTGATTGCATGTATGGAGATGACTAAAATAAAATAAAAGTAGGGCCAAGGAATCGAAGGATACACAACATTTTTTTTTAAGAGAAGGTGCACAATGTTTATTAGGCGTACTTCCCGTCTGCAATATTTTGTGACGTGCACAAATGCTCATAGCTTTCTAGAAGGCGCAAAGAACACGTCACAGCGCAACAGGGTAAGTCCTACAGGGCCTCTTCGTACAAAGATCGTATCTTAGGTAGGACCAGTTAATAATGCATGCACGCACATGCCTCAATTATCAAGGAGATCCTGCCTTCTGCTAAAGTTGTTTCCATCTCACAGGTTACAGCTGCTATGCATCAGTTGCCCATGCATGTGCGCTACACAAATCTCCAGCATTATTCACACGCGTCTCAATCTTTTTTCCCCTCTCCTTCCTTTCAGGGTACATTGAACCTGGAAAATTTCCCATTTAGGCATAAGCTTGAAAATCAATCTCATGTTTCGTTAAAGAAAATCTCACGTTTCATTAAATTTGTCGACACTAGATAGGTTAGTGATTTTGACTGTTAAGCATGTGTCAAAAAACTTATACCATATAATCTTGTTACTGTATCGATCCATTCCACAGTATAAGTCGAATCTATTATACACATAGAACAATAAAGAATTTAATCTATGAAAAATTAATATCATTGGACTATACATATCCATATTAAAAGATATACTATAACTACTCAACTATTTTTTCTGTATTATTTAAAGTAGGGGTATAGAGTGGAAATATTACAATAATTATAGTTTGATTTTCTTAATAGACTTATATTGTGAGACGTTACTTCCCAAGAGAATTGACTTATATTGTGGTAAGATGGAGGTATATTATTAAAACAAAGAAAAAGAAGCTACTACGCCGCTCTCAAGAGCTAAAATTACCACATTAATTGTAGAAAAAGAGAAATATCTACACCACTTACTATGGTGGGTTAGAGTTGAATAACAAAACAACTTTGTAGTATTTAGTTGTGTAATTGTACGAAAGATTTATCTAGTTTCCCTACTTTTAACGTACGTACTGTGCCACCTCTAATTCTAGTCTAAACAGGAAAATCAATCCGATACGTAATGTCGCAGATTCCAACCAAAATGGATATCTTGTCATAATATGTAGGAACAAGTTTATAGACCTGCTGGATTAATTTTTTAGATTAGCTAGGGACCTAATAATTGGCACAATATATCGCACAAGTTCAGGATTTGAAGTTCAACTTTTCTGTAGTTATATAATAATAATAATAATAATAATAATAATAATAATAATAATGATAATAATGATGATGATGATGATAGTAGTAGTAGTACAAGTGTGGAGATTTGTGCAGTTTATTTATAAGATCGCATAGAATCACCACTCTAAACAGTATTCCGGCCTTATATGGGAAATAATGCACATGTACCCCAATCAGTTAATTACTAATTGAACATATACTAAAGTACTTTATATGAGTAGTTTTGTTGCATTGACTTACAATTTACAAATACATTAATGTAAAGGTTTACTACGTACATCTGTTAACTATATTTAAAATACATAAAAAATAGTTTTGCTAGAAATATTATGTCTAATTCCTTTAGATAATACGTGTTATGCTGCAAAATAAATTATAAAAAAATGAACATCACAACAAGCCAAATAATCACCCAAAAAAATTGAATGGGACTATGAAGCATATTAATAGTACAAAGTTAAACTCATATTTCCCATCTAGCAAGGAGCTGAAAAACAAATTATAAGATTGCACACTACTACGTAAAGCCTAATACTAGACGCCAAATCACGACGGTTTTGTGAAACCGTCGTGATGTATACTATTATAGACGGTTTTAATTTGGAGGCCGTCTGTGGTATTTGTGGCGGGAAAAGGAGTATCATAGACGGTTCTTACCCGAACGGTGCTGCGGATATCGAATATCCTGAGACGGTTTTATAATATAAACCGTCGTGATATTCAGATATCACGCACGGTTTTATTATAAAACCGTCGTCATATCGAATATCACGACGGTTTTATTATAAAACCGTCGTGATATTTGAATATCACGACGGTTTTATAATAAAACCGTCTGTGATATGTTTCCGCCTTGCAATTCCTCAAAATTTCATATTTTCCCGCTTAAGTCCGAGTATGATTCGCTTTTGAGACACCTTCAAGAAACGGGCATAACTTTTGCATACGGTGTCCGCTGACGTTCTTGTACTCGTTGGAAAGCTAACGACGAGCCCGATCCAAAAATAACGAGAAAATCAATCTCATGTTTCGTTAAAGAAAATCTCACGTTTCATTAAATTTGTCGACACTAGATAGGTTAGTGATTTTGACTGTTAAGCATGTGTCAAAAAACTTATACCATATAATCTTGTTACTGTATCGATCCATTCCACAGTATAAGTCGAATCTATTATACACATAGAACAATAAAGAATTTAATCTATGAAAATTAATATCATTGGACTATACATATCCATATTAAAAGATATACTATAACTACTCAACTATTTTTTCCGTATTATTTAAAGTAGGGGTATAGAGTGGAAATATTACAATAATTATAGTTTGATTTTCTTAATAGACTTATATTGTGAGACGTTACTTCCCAAGAGAATTGACTTATATTGTGGTAAGATGGAGGTATATTATTAAAACAAAGAAAAAAGAAGCCACTACGCTCGCTCTCAAGAGCTAAAAATTACCACATTAATTGTAGAAAAAAGAGAAATATCTACACCACTTACTATGGTGGGTTAGAGTTGAATAACAAAAACAACTTTGTAGTATTTAGTTGTGTAATTGTACGAAAGATTTATCTAGTTTCCCTACTTTTAACGTACGTACTGTGCCACCTCTAATTCTAGTCTAAACAGGAAAATCAATCCGATACGTAATGTCGCAGATTCCAACCAAAATGGATATCTTGTCATAATATGTAGGAACAAGTTTATAGACCTGCTGGATTAATTTTTTAGATTAGCTAGGGACCTAATAATTGGCACAGTGTATCGCACAAGTTGAGGATTTGAAGTTCAACTTTTCTGTAGTTATATAATAATAATAATAATAATAATAATAATAATAATAATAATGATAATAATGATGATGATGATGATAGTAGTAGTAGTACAAGTGTGGAGATTTGTGCAGTTTATTTATAAGATCGCATAGAATCACCACTCTAAACAGTATTCCGGCCTTATATGGGAAATAATGCACATGTACCCCAATCAGTTAATTACTAATTGAACATATACTAAAGTACTTTATATGAGTAGTTTTGTTGCATTGACTTACAATTTACAAATACATTAATGTAAAGGTTTACTACGTACATCTGTTAACTATATTTAAAATACATAAAAATAGTTTTGCTAGAAATATTATGTCTAATTCCTTTAGATAATACGTGTTATGCTGCAAAATAAATTATAAAAATGAACATCACAACAAGCCAAATAATCACCAAAAAATTGAATGGGACTATGAAGCATATTAATAGTACAAAGTTAAACTCATATTTCCCATCTAGCAAGGAGCTGAAAAACAAATTATAAGATTGCACACTACTACAGAAAGCCTAATACTAGACGCCAAATCACGAGACGGTTTTGTGAAACCGTCTGTGATATATACTATTATAGACGGTTTTAATTTGGAGGCCGTCGTGGTATTTGTGGCGGAAAAAGGAGTATCATAGACGGTTCTTACCGCTGAGCGATCTGTGATATCGGAATATCACGACGGTTTTATAATATGAGCCCGATCCAAAAATAACGACCGCTTGCGCCAGTCGCCTCAAGACCCCAAAATCGGCCATCTTTGGACCTAAACCTGCGTTGCAAGTTTTTGGTGTCTTTTGCCTTTTTCTTAGTCTTCCTTTAGGAATTTGGATTTTGCTTCAACCGAAAAGTTGTAGATCTCGTCGAAACCTTTCAAATGAGTATATATAAGCCATATAAAACTTTGCTATTTTATCTTTTCAGACTAGTTGTTTATATTGCATCGGTATATAAAATTTTGTGCTTAATTCACGACGGTTCTATATATCGAACCGTCGTGATATTCATTCATCACGACGGTTCTATATATAGAACCGCTCGTGATAATCAGGCCCGCCGATCCTACTCGACCCAATCATAGCCAATAGAAATCGACCAATCCTCACCCCACGGATCGTAGCTCCGCCTCTCCTCCCTCCCTATAAATATAACCAAACCCAGCCTCCTTGCTGGTCTTCTCTTCCTTGTCGTCCTCCTCCCTTCTGTTCTCCCCTCCTTGCCTGGTCTCCTCTTCCTCCTTGTTGTTCTCTTCCTCCTTGCTATTCTCCTCCTCTTTCTGTCCTCCTCCTTGCGCACGACGCATAAGTCTACGGAGGCAAGACATCGCAGAAGCAACTAGCTCGTGCCAACCATGCCACTCATGCGTTGCATCGTGGCTAGAAGGCATAGAGGATCTTTGCTTTTCTCTATTCTTGTTGTGTAACATGCTCGTTGTTTTGAGATATTGTAATGTTTTGAGATATTGTAATGGTAGGCTCTAATCTTAATAAAAATGGATGTTTTATGTTTGTGAAAGGAATTGAGATGTGAATTGGATGTATACATGTATATGTTGATCGCTTATTTTAAAACAAAGAAAAAGAAGCTATGACTCAAGAGCTAAAAATTACCACGTTAATTGTAGAAAAAAAAGAAATATCTACACCACTTACTATGGTGGGTTAGAGTTGAATAACAAAAACAACTCTATAGTATTTAGTTGTGTAATTGTACGAAAGATTTATCTAGTTTCCCTAATTTTAACGTACGTACTTTGCCACCTCTAATTCTAGTCTAAACATGAAAATCAATCCGATACGTAATGTCGCAGATTCCAACCAAAATGGATATCTTGTCATAATATGTAGGAACAAGTTTATAGACCTGCTGGATTAATTTTTTAGATTAGCTAGGGACCTAATAATTGGCACAGTGTATCGCACAAGTTGAGGATTTGAAGTTCAACTTTTTCTGTAGTTACATAATAATAATGATGATGATGATGATAGTAGTAGTAGTAGTAGTACAAGTGTGTAGATTTGTGCAGTTTATTTATAAGATCGCATAGAATCACCACTCTAAACAATATTCCTGCCTTATATATATGGGAAATAATGCACATGTACCAATCAGTTAATTACTAATTGAACATATACTAAAAGTACTTTATAGGAGTAGTTTTGTTGCATTGACTTACAATTTACAAATACATTAATGTAAAGGTTTACTGCGTACATCTGTTAACTATATTTAAAATACATAAAAAATAGTTTTGCTAGAAATATTATGTCTAATTCCTTTAGATAATACGTGTTATGCTGCAAAATAAATTATAAAAAAATGAACATCACAACAAGCCAAATAATCACCCAAAAAAATTGAATGGGACTATGAAGCATATTAATAGTACAAAGTTAAACTCATATTTCCCATCTAGCAAGGAGCTGAAAAACAAATTATAAGATTGCACTAATACTACTTGCCTGTAACAACTTGAAATTCAAGTTGCAGTCAAATAATACAAGGGTGCACAGAATATACCTGGTTGATACTTCAAAAAGAGTATATAGAGATAAAAATAATAGTGCTTGCATAATTCATATCTTGTACTGTTGCTCTCCTAGTACACCACCATACGTGCTTTTTCTCCGCAACCACTTACGTGCAGAATCCAATACGAGGACCCCATCATTGGTGCCATACGTATACATATGTTAGTCTGAATGAACTGCAGTCACATCTGTGATGTCGTTACAAAAGTCAAGAAAAATAAAAGTAGGAGAGAAAAGAAAGAGAAAAATGATCCCGGCCAGGCCATTGCTACATTCAAAAGCGACAGCACTTCCTTTTCGATCTCCCTATTGTACATTGGATATGTTCATTGGATCCAGATTTCACTACTATAAAAAGAACTTATACTGAACGTTTACATTATCGACGGTTCCTAAAAAGAAACTATACTAAACGCTTATATCACAGACGGTTTTTAAAAAGAAGCTATACTTAATGTTTACATCACAAACGATTCTTAGGAACCGACGGTTCTTAGGAACCGTCTGTGTTGTAATTATCACAGATGATTCATACGAATAATTATCTATGATATTTTTACAGACAGTTATTCATACAAAATATCTATGATAATACAGGACATCATAGACGGTTCTTACTAAGACCCATCTATGATAATTCACAGATAGTTATTGATAAAAACCATCTGTGATAATAGTAGACATCACAAACGGTTATTTATTTAAATCGTCTGTGATACTTTACATACAGTTTGTATTAAAAATTGTCTGTGATAATAAAGTTATCACAAATGATTTGTATTGAAAACCGTCTGTGATATGTTTCCCTCGCAATCCCCAAAAATTCCATAATCTCCGGCCTGAGTTCAAGTAGGATTCCGTTCCATGACACCTTTAGTAAAACAAGCATAATTTTTGCATACGGTGTCCGTTTTCGATATTTTTGTACTTGTTGGAAAGTTAACGACGAGCCTGATCCCAAAATGACTCGCTTGCATTGGTTGCCCTCTAAGATGCCCAAAATTGGCCATCTTTGGCTCTGAAGTTGCGTCGCAAGTTTGGGTTTCTATTTTTGCCCTTTTTCTTGGTCTTCTCTTCAGAATTTGAGTTTCGCCTCAATTGCAAAGTTGTACATCTCGTCGAAACCTTTCAAACGAGTATATATAAGCCACCGATATATTGTCTTTGTGGTCTACCATTTGGCTATTATCACTGACGGTTTTTAATAAGAACCATCTGTGATATATTTTGTTATTATAAACGATTTTTGTTACGAAACATCTGTGATGTCTCTATCATAGACAATATGTAATTCGAACCGTTTGTGATACCCCGCCACGTCACCGATCTGCGGCATATCCCCTAGGATCCTGATCTCACTCGTCCATTCTCTCTACATCAAAGCAGACGCACCAGTCTCCTCCCTTACTAATCCCCTTTCCCTACTCGAAGAACTAACACCACCAGTACTACTCTAACTTATTTGTGCGCGGCAAGGGTGAGAAGGGGTTCGCAAGGCGGCTGAAATTTCGCTTAAGCAAGACGGAAAGGAAGAAGGTAATGACAAATCTGCATTATTCCAACTCATCGGCATAGAAGCTGTTGATTTTGGCATATAAGCTGAAAATGGTGCTCATTGTCTTTTTTATTTTTCCTACTTGAAAATTTTCTCACACCACTTATTTTAGATTGTAATTTAATGAAGGATATGTAACTCTAGATTGTATTAGCCTGAAGTTTCTTGTAGCGTAAGCATCTTTTTGAATTTGTAACCGTAAATCTTATATTTGTAAAATTGTAAGTGCCCTCTTGTATATGCAGTGCTATAGGTAACCTACTCGTTATGTTGTGATGTTGTAATGGTGGATTCTAATCTTAATGAAAATAGAATGTATTATTGTGTTTGTTGCTGTATTTACTTATTTTCAGATGGCATAGTTAATATTTTCTGAAGCTAGCCGAAAAATAGAAAAAATTTAGGTATAAAATAAACTATCACAAACAATTTTATCGTACAAACTGTTTGTTAAGGATTATCACAGATAGCTCGAACCAAAAACTGTTTATGATACTCACACATACTCGGTCATCACAGACGGTTGGTAGCTAGAACCGTCTGTGATGTGTGAGTATCACAGACGGTTTTTAGTTCGAGCCATCTATGATAGTGTTCTTCACAGACGGTTTTAATTACAAATCGTCTGTGTTGTATTTGTCACAAACGGCTCACAAACCATCTGTGATAACCTTCGATTATCATTGAATCATAAATTCAGACGGTTCAAAATACCGTCCGTGACGACAGTGCCGAATCGTCTGTGATGATTTTTTTTCTTGTAGCAGTGTTTAGAGAATAATTGGCATGGCAGCCTCAAGATTTTGTTCAGCGATACATAGATTTAACTCCAGAATGCCCTGTCCACCCACTAGCTATCTAGGCCTAAAGGATTGAGATGGATCTTTACAAAAAGTAGATTCTAAGAAGTAACCCCTCAAGTATTCGGAATCGTATCGTCCAATTTAGTTCCTGCAGCCTCGTGGCAACACTTTAGCCGTCCGACCAGAAATCAATCCTCTGGTGACAACACTTTAGCCGTGTGATTAGAAATCAACTCCTTGGATAGTTAATGCGGCAAGAGATTCCACGATATCACAAGGCGATTTCGCACCTTAATTCCTCTCTCATCTAGTCCAGGATCTTTCAAATTCTGATTGGATGACCGAGGATTGGCGAGAAAGCGACATCGTATCTTTTGAACCGTAGGCAGGCGCCAGACATTCCAATCTGAAAAACTAATGTAAAATTCAGATATCTACCAAGCCACTGGAGGCCTATATAAAAAGGAGTTCACCCCCCATACCACGCCAAGCTCTCACTGCAGTAAGCTAGCCACGTTTGAGCTTAACTAGCCGGTGTGCTCATACTTTCCGACAGCTCGGCCGCCGGCGATGAGCATGTCGAGGGATCCGCTGGTCGTCGGGAACATCGTCGGTGACATCGTCGACTACTTCGCCGCGTCGGCGCTGCTGAGGGTGTTCTACAACAACCGCGAGATGACCGGCGGGTCCGAGCTGAAGCCGTCGCAGGTGGCGAACGAGCCGACGGTCCAGATCGTCGGGCGCGACGGGGGGGCGCTCTACACGCTCGTGAGTGATCATATATTGCACAACTCATGCATGTACTGCACATAGCTGCTGCTCCTTGTGTATGTGTTTGATCCAAGAAAGCTACACATGCAGCTAAAAATCTCAGATTTCTCTATGGATGCATGCATAATGTGTGTACCATATACCTTTTGTTACTAGGTGATGGTGGACCCTGATGCACCTAGCCCAAGCAACCCTTCCAAAAGGGAGTACCTCCATTGGTACGTGATAAGCTCTACCTAGTTTCGTTCCATCCTTGAATATTGTAGGTCAACCTTTTCTTCTCTCAATTAATCGAAAAATTCTAATGAACAATCTCTGTTCGTAGAAGCTTTTATTCATATGCGTAGCAACGCTCACGTATATACTAGCTATCTAATCGCTTTTCATTTCTTGTATAGGTTGGTGACAGACATACCAGATGGAGCTGATGTCAGTCGTGGTAAGTAAATTTACAGGACTATGCATATCAAGTTCCGTGCACTAATGCGGAGCCAGCGTTGCTCGGCTGGTAGGCTTGCGAGGGGTGCAGCCCACCCGCCCTGGATCGTTCTCGTGTCGTCGTATTTTCGAAAGTACTGTTTACATAAATATAAATAGTACTCTTCACTACTGTTTACATAAATAATATCTCTCAGAGTACATGCGCACGTGGACACGTTCAGTAGAAAAAGCGTGTTCCTACGCTCTGTGAGACTCATGTCTCACGCTTTGTCTCTAGTATACATTGGACGTATCCATATGAGTGTGTGGTGTGGGAGGTGTGGTATGTGCATGTATACGTCCAAATTGTACTATAAGAAACAGTTCCGTACGCTAACGAGTTTACCAAAAGGGTTAGATTATTATAAACACGTAGGCAGTCCACTTGTATTTCAACGTTATCTACACATACCTCGTATAGCAATGTCTAAGTTAAATAGTACACACTACACAGTATAATTGATTTTTATATAAACCATGCGACGTCGACCAGGAACTGAGGTGGTGGCGTACGAGAGCCCGCGGCCGACGGCGGGGATCCACCGGTTCGTGTTCATCGTGTTCCAGCAGGCTGTGCGGCAGGCGATCGACGCGCCGGGGTGGCGCGCCAACTTCAACACTAGGGACTTCGCGGCGTGCTACAGCCTTTCCGCGCCGGTCGCCGCCGTCTACTTCAACTGCCAGAGGGAGGGCGGCTGCGGTGGCCGGAGGTACAGGTGAAACCGTAAACCCCGGCCGGCCGGTGGTCGATCCATCCATCCATCCATCATTAATCAACAGTCCAACTTAATTAGCCTAATAACTAAAGGCAAAGAAGCGACATACATGAATGTCACATATGATACATATATACGACTCCATGCCATGCATTATGAGAGAGAGTGCTTTCAAAAAAAAAAAAAGGAAAGGTGAAAGTGAAAGTGCATGTGTGTGTCAGCTATTACATCGTTCCCCAGAGAGAGTTGAGATAGGTACTATTGAGATTTGGGACTAATAGAGATTGATTTGGCGAGAGAGGTTGAAATCTTTTGTTTGTGTGTATGAAAATATACATGTATGCAATGCTGGATGACATGGGGTGATGATGCAGAGGGTGTATATATAATGCTACAGCAAACAACGAGGCCTAAAGTGAAATAAAATGTGAAAAAGGAACGCGATGCCCGAACGAAAACTGCCACAACTCAAGTCTGCTGCAAGCTAACACAAACGCACCAACTTAGAATTTAGTTGCTGAATTAAGCTTCTGCAAGTTTGCATTAAGTTGCATCTGTTTCTAATTAACATCCATCTCCATGCATCTCCTAACTTGGACTAATAGGCCAAGCCCATTAACAGTACGTGCCAGCCAGCCCAGGTCAAATAGCTTGGAACAAGCTAGCAGATTGGGCCATGCGTGCATGCGATGTAGCTAGCCGGCCAGGCCGAACATCTCAATGCAAGATCAACATGAAGAAAGGTTTGACACAAAACAGAAACAGTACGCAGTACATACATGCATGGCCCCTTCTGTTTTGAGCACATTCTAATTCTTCCCTCGATCTGTAGCACGTAGATTTTGTGGTACTTGCACTGCAGAAAATTTGCCAGATGAATTTACTGCAGGCTCAATTGCGGTCCTCGACGTCATGGCCTCTTCATGCCTCCGATTCATGTAGGCGAGATAAAGTTGCAGGCATTGCATCTAGCTAGGCGCGAGAAATTTGTGGGATTGACAAAACCACCAAAGAGAACACTACTACAGAAAACCGTATTACAGACGGTTCAAAAACGTCATCACAGACGGTTTTCTGAACCGTCTGAATTTATGGGTCAGTGATAATCGAAGATATCACAAACGGTTTGTAAGTAAAAACCGTCTGTGATATGTAATAATCACATGCGGTTTTTAACTGAAAACTGTATGTGATTATCAGCTATCATAGACGGTTTTTAGTTACAAATCATCTGTGATATTCTTTTCTATCCCTAAATCTATTTCTGTTTATTGGCTAGCCTCAGGAAATGCTAGCCATGCCCTGTGAAACAAGCAGATCAACATGTACATGTATACATACAATTCACATCTCAATTCATTTCACAAACATAAAACATCCAATTCACATCGCACTTCATTTCACAAACATAAAACATCCATTTCGTAAATCAATTAATTGAAATAAAAATAAGCAAATATAGTATGAAACACAGTACACATTTTATTTTTATTAAGATTAGAGCCTACCATTACAATATCCCAAAACAACAAACAGGTTGCTCATCTAGCTAACACAACAAGAACAGAGAAAAGCAAAGATCCTCTATGCCTAGGCCTTCTCGCCCCTGATGTAGTGCACAAACTGGATGTCTTTGATGCCCACCATCGTCGGTATTGATTGAGCGCTGCCTTGTGCATCGTCTGCTTCGTGGGGCAAGGAGGAGGAGGAGAACAGCAATGAGGAGAACAGAAAGGAGGCTAGGTTCTTGTGATTATTTATAGGGGAGAGAGTGCAAAAATTTTGGCGCGGGGATGGAGAGGCGGAGCTACAATCCGTGGGATGAGGATTTGTGGATTTCTATTGGCTAGGATTGGGTTGAGGAGGATCGACGAGCCCAGTGGTCGATTATCACAGACGGTTGGTAGCTAGAACTGTCTGTGATGAATGAATATCACAGACGGTTCTATATGCCAACCGTCTGTGAATTAGATCACAAAACTTTATATACCGATGCAATATAAATAACTAGTCTTAAAAGATAAAATATCAAAGTTTTATATAGCTTATATATACTCATTTGAAAGGTTTCGACGAGATCTACAACTTTTCAGTTGAAGCAAAATCCAAATTCTGAAAGGAAGACCAAGAAAAAGGGCAAAAACAGAAATCAAAAACTTGCGACGCAGGTTTAGGTCCAAAGATGGCCGATTTTCGGGGTCTTGGAGAGCGGCTAGCATAAGCTAGTCATTTTTTTTGGATCGGGCTCGTCGTTAGCTTTCCAACGAGTACAAGAACGTCAAAAACGGACACCGTATGCAAAAGTTATTCTCGTTTTACTGAAGGTGTCTCAAAACTGAATCCTACTCGGACTCAGGCGGGAAATTATAAAATTTTGGGAAATTGCAAGGCGGGAAACATATCACAGACGGTTTTTAAATATAAATCATCTGTGATATGCCAGTATCACAGACGGTTTTTATTATAAAACCGTCTGTGATATTCTCGATTATCACAGACGGTTTTATAATAAAAACCATCTATGATACTGACATATCGCAGACGATTTATATTTGAAAACCGTTTATGATAATCTGGAGTATCATAGAAAGTTTTAATTATGAAACCGTCTGTGATATTCCATTATCGCAGATGGTTCAGCGGTAAGAACCGTCTGTGATACTCCTTTTTCCCGCCACAAACACCACAGATGGCCCTCAAATTAAAACCGTCTGTGATAGTATACATCACAGATGGTTTCACAAAACCGTCTGTGATTTGGCGTCTAGTATTAGGCTTTCTGTAGTAGTGGAATGACTATATAAGTGACTAGTCCTTCCGTTAAGTGCATTCGCTAGATAAAAAAATTGCTTTATGTACGTACGTACGTACGTGTGTGTGTATATATGTGTGTGTGTGTATATATATGTATGTGTGTATGTATGTATGTATGTATTAGAAAAAAACAATCTACTCTCGTGTGTAGTTACTCTCATCTATGATATACCACCTAAACAAATTTGATATACTCTTTTATCATTTTGGGTATAATCATATACTAATTATAAGATACTCTAATGTGAACCATATGAATAAAATTGCAAGGGAGTCTATACATTTTAGCATATTTTGCACATACTTTCCTATACGCATATAAAAAAGATTATGTCAAAAATGTATATACCACCTGTGAAAAAATGTACATATCACCAAGATGGTTTTATATACTCATAAACTATACATAGGGCTGTAAATGAGCCGAACTCAAGTGAGCTTGGCCTTCCAGGCTCGAGCTCGGTAGAAACTCGAGCCGAGCTTGGACCTGGGTTCAGCCTAATCTCGAGTAGGCTCGATAACAATTAAAATAATTTATAATGCACTAATTTTCAATAATAAGAAAATTTTGAGTTTAACCTCGGCTCTAGTAAACTCGATAATAGTAAAATAATTCAAACATACACTAATTTTCAACAATAAGAAAAGCTCGAGCTTGAGTTTGGCTCGAGTAAACTCGGTAAAAGTTAATATGTATCACTATTTAAGCTCGAATCGAAGCTCGTGAACTATTCGAGTTTGGCTCGGTGAAGCTCGCGAGCTCGAGATCAAGCTCGAGTTCGGCTCATTTAAAGTTCGAGCGATCTCGAATCGAGCCTAGAATGAGCCGAAGTTGAGTAGCTCGTAACTTTGAGCTTTTTTACAGCCTTAACTATACGTACGTACCCTCCATTACGCGAGATACTCCTTACGCTGTGAGATATGACATAAGAGTAACTACTTTCAGGAGTAGAAAAGAGGCTTCCTACATATATATGTATATATATGTACATGTATATGTATAAATATGTGTATGTATATGTGTATATATAGTATAATTATTTGCGACACCATAGTATTAGAGCACTATGATCTAACATAGGTATTTCCCCTATGTAACGTGTGTGAAAAATTTTGAAATTTTAAAATAGATATGAAGCATCTTTTCTACTCCCGGGTGTAGTTACTCCCTATGTCGTATCTCGCAAAGTAGGAAGTATCTAACGAAACAGAGGGTATGTACGTGTAGTATATGAGTATATAAGACCTTTTAAATAGTATGTATACTTTTTAAGGAGGTATGTATAATTTTTTGAACATACTCCTTTTTACGTACGAATATGAAGGTATAAGCAAAATATGCCAAAAACCATGTGCTCCCTTGTAATTTTTTCATGTGACTGGTATTGGAGTATCTTAGAATTAGTATATAAGTATACTAAGATGATAAAGGAGTATGCTAGGTTCGTTTAGGTTGTATATCGTAGATAGGAGTAACTACACCCGAGAGTAGAATGCATTTCACACACACATTTATGAAAAATACATTATACTCCCGGGTGTAGTTACTCTCAATCATAATATACCACATAAATGAATTTAACATACTCTTTTATCATTTCAGGTATACTCATATACTAATTCTAAGATACTCTATTGTGAACCACATAAAAAATTGCAAGAGAGCACATAGTTTTTAGCATATTTTGTTCACATATTCATATTCGTATATAAAAAAAGTATGTTCAAAAATATATACATACCATCTTAAAAAGTACATACACCACCTAGATAGTCTTATATACTCATACTACGTGTACATACCTTTCGTTGCACGAGATACTCTCTACTTTATTAGATAAAACATAGGGAGTAACTATACCCGGGAGTAGAAAAATGATTCTATACTCCTGAGAGTAAGTACTCTCATTTTCTATATACCGCTTAAATAATGTTGTTGTATCTTTTTATCTTTTTGAGTATACTTTAATAATAATTATAAGATGTGGAATCAGTTTCAGTTCATACAGGCAGCCACTCCTTTCAGGCTTATTTAGAAGAGCAAATGTGTAATAAAATTGAAAGTTTTTGCGTGGCTGCTTTTAAGTGATCGTCTGATACTAAAGATATGCTACAAAGAAGATAATGCGATGTGATTAACCATGGTACCGATTACGCACGTTGCAATGCTAGGGAAACTGAGACCATCAAACATCTGTTTTTCTACTGTTCTTCAGTACCTAGTGTTGGAATATTTTGGGGATTCACTGGCAACTCAACTTGGGGATTTCTGATATGATTTTGTAAGCCAAATAGGTATTTGGAGGCCCTTTCTTCATGGAGATATTTGTAATAACTTCTTGGCAGATTTGAAAGCAGAGGAATTGGAAGATATTTGAGCACAAAACACTCTTATATCAGCAAGGGAAACGACTTTTGTGCCAGAAGTTACCCTACATATGCATAGGGTAAAAGACGATGTCAAATCTGCAATATTTAACTGGCTAGATACTCTATGAGCTCTCACTTGTAATAGTTTTATGTCCGACAAAGGAAATTAATCATGAACCTTACATGTACACCGTGTTAGTCCTATAATCAATAATTAATACACACATATCACATCGTTGTATCACATATATACATAATTAAATAAAACAGAGTAGCACATAATATTAAGCAGTTATACATAGCACTATATGACTGAATTTTACAAAGGGGCCAACCAGCCAAATGTTTACGTAGAAAGTACTTGAAGCGGAAATAAATGGTAAACAAAGGGTAACAGGCCCAAGTGATTTGCCTCACCCCACAGGCAACCGACCGGGGGTTAACACCTAGTAATCAACATCATCGTCACCGAATCCTGCGACATAAAAATAGCCAACCGAGGGATCTTCTTCCTATTGATCTGATAGTGTTCAACAAGCAATTGTGAGTACAAAATTGTACTCTGTAAGACTTTAATACAAAGTTTATATTGTATGCAAGCTGAAGCAAAGATGGCTATCCTAGCTAGTTTATTCATAACAAAGCAAACTTTGTTTTGCAATAGAGATAGTAATTTGCAACCTGCAGTTTGTAAGATCATTTGATAGTGAGAAAAAGTAACATATAAGAACACACACACACACACACACACACACACACACACACACATATATATATATATATATATATATATATATATATATATATATATATATATATATATATATATATATATATAAGTAAGTGAACAAGTGTAAACAAGTGGCAGCCCTCCGCCACAACCTCTCAAGCATGTATTTTATCCACCCATATTGAGTCAAAGCTTTTCAAGTAAGGGCACTACCCACCCATACCATTGCTCAAATCCATTTTGAAACCATGAAAACTAAGTGTGGTATTATTAAATGATGTTCATGACCGGGGACACGACTATTTGAATAGAACGAGATCTCACTCTATAGAGGATGTACAACTTTACCCATAAGACATGATCATCTCATTTTTCTACGTGATTATCACGTTTCCTTTGGTGTGAGACAAGAGATCATGACAAGGCTTTTACTGTAGGTTCGCAATGGCAACAAAGGGGAGCGAATGATGCCTCACAAATTTCCCCTCAAGTATTCTTGAGTTATTCACGCTAGTAGCTATAGAGCTATTAAGATCAGAAAAGAAAGCCAAGATCAAAAGAAGCAAACTCA
>CM070767.1:2935000-3212500 GCA_036346245.1 Bonia amplexicaulis
CCTTGAAGAGGCGGTGGTGGCTTAAATATTGGCGCCCTTCTCACCGGCTATTCTCGGCTAGGGTTTCAGAGAGCTCGGTGGAGATATGGTGGTTTTGCATTTTAGTCCCTCCATTTGTGCTGAATTGCAACCCTAGCTCACCGCCAACTTCTTCATTTTCAGTAGAGACGCCGATGCAAAGAAATTACAATACACGTAAATTGTCCAAAAGGAGGGCAAAATGTGTATAATCGCCAGATTAAGCTATAATTAACAAGATAATGATATGTGAATGAACTACAAATATGATGCACATCAGGTACGAATTTTGATGAAGGTCCAAACCACTGCTCTGTTAATTTCCATAGGGAGGGTTGGTTTATGCTTTTGGGATTCCCTTTAGACTACCATCAGGATGAGTACATTGCTGCTGTAGTAGCGGTCTTTGGAAATTTTATACAGTGACATCAAGGGGACCGGATTCTAGGCAGAGTCTTGGTTAAAGCATCCTTTTCTAGATCCTAACTTGGTTCCTAGAGAAATTGTTCTAAAGAAGATCAATCCGTTGGGGACAAGGAATTTCCTGGATGATCAAGGTCTACCCTCTTAATTCAAATTTTCATGATGTCATGGGTCTGGATGAAATTCCCCTTTTGGATGTGCTTGAGCAGTATTTTCAGCCACCCCAACCTGATAATCCCCATGTTCACCATGCACCAGAGATGGTTTTACCACTGCCCAATCTTGATCATGCTTGGGACCTTGCTGCTCAACAGATTCGTACTGTTGTAGCTCCACAACAAGTTCTGATGGCTTCTGCTGCTGTGCAACAACAAGTTTCTCTTACAGTCTCCAGCATCTCAGACACTATCTCTTTCTCCTAAACTGCTAGGGATTTCGAGGCTGCAGAAGAGGAAGTGGTAGAGCAAAGACTGATTACCACTATTGATGTTCATCATGATTTCCAACATGTCTTGCGGCTGCCACTGTGGGCTTTTGATCGGTTGGCCGCTCTGCAGAGAGGGGATGGCTTGTTCAAACTTATGGACTAGCTAACAATGGTGCCCAATGTGAGTATGTCCCCCGACACCTTTGGTGAGGGCAAGAAAGACAGCCCGCAGATTGGACTTTGGATTGGATCCCTCATTAGTTGATCCCAAAAATCTTGCCATTATCCCCTATGCACCCTCTACTTTTATGAATCATTTCATTCATGATATTCTTCAGAAAACATCGTTGCCTTTAGTCACTCTCCCCCCTCATCCTCCCAGAAGCAACCTCTTGTGAAGCACAGGCGTATGGAGATATTTCTTTCAATATTTCTCCCCATGACTTCCCATCATAAGTTTTCAAATGTTCTCTGTTGGAGTGTCTGTGGGATTAACTCCCAAAATAAATGTAATGTAGTTAGAGAAAAAATTCAGGAGAGTCATTATGCAGTCATCTGTTTAGAAGAGACCAAAAGGGAAGCACTTGATTTACATTACATCAAAAAATTTGTGCCCAAACGTTTTGACTGCTTTGCCTATGCACCCTCTGTTGGTGCCTCGGGTGGCATTTTGATTAGTTGGGTGGGGGCTCCTTTCACTGGGTCTATTGTCAATACTCAACATTTTGCAATCTTTGTGCAGTTGACCTCAACTCAGACTGCCCAAACTTGGACTCTCATAGCAGTTTATGGTCCAACTAGATCTCCCCTACGAGATGATTTTGTTCACTAGTTATATAACTTACATATTCCTGATGGAGGACACTTCTTATTTTGGGTGATTTTAATTTCTACTGGTCTCAGGAAAATCGTAACCGACCGAGTGGTAATTTTAATGATATCTTCATTTTTAATGAGATAATTATTTTTTTGGTCTCTTGGAACTTCCAATCAGAGAACGACAATTTACTTGGAGTAACAAGCAAGACTATCCTTTGCTCAAACAATTGGATTGGTTCTTTACTTCTCATCGGATCACTAAATATCCTAACACAGTAGTGAGAGCTCTCTCTCAGTTTGCTTCAGATCATGTCCCCTGTGTGGTCTCCATTCGCACCTGTATCCCTAAAGCTGAAATCTTCCGTTTTAAAATTTTTGGATCAATCATCCCGGGTTTAATGAAATTGTCAATTTTGCTTGGACTTTTCCCTTTCATATTACTGATAAGGCAGTGCTCATTTCCAACAAGTTCAAATTTTTGCGGAAATGTCTAAGTACTTGGAGCAGGAATTTGTCAGATCTTTCAGGCCTGGTTAGCCATTGTAGCAATGTCATTGCATTCTTTGATAGAGTTGAAGAATTCCGTATATTACAACCGCATGAACGAAATTTTCGATCCATTATTAGAAGACATGTACTCAGGTTGCTTTCTTATAAGCAAGAATTCTAGAGAAAACATTGTGCTATCAACTGGGCCAAGTTTGGAGATGAAAATACTAAATTTTTTCATGGAATGGCCATAGAACGTTATAGAAGAAACTCAATTTCACACATCACAAGATCTGGTGGAGAGGTGGTCACAGATCTTGGACAAAAGGCCTCACTGTTATGGGATGCTTTCAAAGGTCGGTTGGGCACTACCGTCAATCCTCAAATATTTTTTTTTATCTCTCCGCTCTAATCACTCCTGCAGAAAATCTGTTGCACCTGACTGAGCCTTTTTCAACCCAATAAATAGATCGGATAATCCAACATATGCCCACGGATAAGGTAGCAGGGCCTGATGGCTTTCATGGACTCTTCTTCAAGAGGTGCTGGGGATTATTGAACAAGATTTCTATGCTCTTTGTCAGGGTTTCCTGATAGAACAATTAATCTTCAGGCCATCAATCCCTCATTTACCACGTTGGTCCCCAAGAAGCTAAATCTAGATAGTGTGGCTGATTATAGGCCCATTTCCCTATTAAATTCCTCTTTGAAGCTGATCACGAAAATTCTTGCTGACCGTTTACAATCTTGTATCATCTCTCTCATTCATGTCAACAAATATGGTTTCATCAAAAGTAGAACGATCCAAGACTGTTTCGCTTGGGCTTTTGAATATCTTCATCAGCGCCAATAATCAAAACAAGAGATTATCTTGCTAAAACTAGATTTTGAAAAAGCTTTTGATTTGGTTGAGCACGCAGTGATCTTACAAATACTTCAAAACAAAGGTTTTCCTTTAATATGGGTACAATGGATTCAAGATTTATTAAATTCTGGTACATCCTCTGTACTTTAAAATGGTGTGCTAGGGAAACAATTTGCATGCACTACTACAAAAAGCCTAATACTAGACGTCAAATCACAGACGGTTTGACAAAATCGTCTGTGACCAACACTAACGAGCGGTTTTAATTTGGACACCGTCGTGTTGATGGCCGGAGAAAATGAGTATCGGTTCTTATCGATGAATATCGTGATATTGATCACGAGCGATTTTAATTAAAACCCCGATAGAATTATCACATACGGTTTTAATTAAAACCGTGTGATATCCGAATGATGACGGTTTTAATTTGGACACCGTCGTGTTGATGGCGTCGGAGAAAATGAGTATCAAGGCGGTTCTTATCGATGAACAAGATATTCGATATCACGCGCTTTTTATTTCGTGATTTGATAATCAATTAGGGCGGTTTTTATTAAAACGTGATATGTTTCCTTTTGCAATTCTCTAAAATTTCATAATTTCCCCACGAGTAGGATTTGAGACACCTTAAACGGGCATAACTTTTGCATACGGTGTCCGTTCGACGTTCTTGTACTCGTTGGAAAGCTAACGACGAGCCCGATCCAAAAATAATGACCGGATTGTGCCAATCTCCCTCCAAGAGCCCTAAAATCGGTCATCTTTGGACCTAAACCTGCGTCGCAAGTTTTGGTGTCTGTTTTGCCCTTTTCTTGGTCTTCCTTCGAATTTGGATTTTGTTTCAACTGCAAAGTTGTAGATCTCGTCGAAACCTTTCAAATGAGTATATATAAGCCATATAAAACTTTGCTATTTTATCATTTCAAACTAGTTGTTTATATTGCATCGGTATATAAAATTTTGTGTCTAATTCTATGACGGTTCTAGCTATAGAACCGTCTGTGAATCGACCCGGGCCCGTCGATCTTCCTTAACCCAATTTTTGCCAATAGAAATCCAGCAATCCTCACCCCACGGATCATAATTGACCCCACTGTTCTCCTCCATGCCGTGTTCTCCTCCTCTCGTGATATTCTCTTCCTCTTTGTTGTTCTCCTCCTCTTTGCTTTCTCCTCCTCTGTGATATTCTCTTCCTCTTTGTTGTTCTTCTCCTCTTTGTTGTTTTCCCCTCCTCTTCCTCCTCCTCCTCCTCCTTGACTCATACCATAATAGCCCCACAAGCAGATGATGCACAAGGGCGATGGTGGGCATCAAAGACATCCCTGCTCGTCCGCATCTAGGCATAGAGGATCTTTGCTTTTCCTGTTCTTGTTGTGTTAGCTAGATGGGTAACCTATTTGTTGTTTTGGGATATTGTAATAGTAGGTTCTAATCTTAATAAAAATAAAATGTGTATTGTGTTTCATACTATATTTGCTTGTTTTATTTCAATTAATTGATTTGCGAAATGGATGTTTTATGTTTGTGAAATGAATTGAGATGTGAATTGGATGTATACATGTGCATGTTGATCTGCTTGTTTCAGAGAGCATGGCTAACATTTCCTAAGGCTAGCCAATAAATAAAAATAGATTTAGGGTAGAAAAGAATATACAGACGGTTTTAACTAAAACCGTCTATGCGGTTTTAGTGAAAACCGTCGTGATATTTACACCACGACGGTTCGAAAACGTGATAACCTTCGATTATCATCGACCCATAAATTCGACGGTTGAAAACCGCCGTGATGATGTTTTGAACCGTCGTAGTAGTGATGTAAACGTGGTGTTCGTCAAGGGGACCCACTCTCCCCTCTATTATTTGTGCTAGCTACTGATCTTTTACGGTCAATAGTAAATGAGGCTTGTCGACGAGGTCTTTCGGGTTTGCCTCTTGATCATGAATATCATGATGATTTTCCCATAGTACAATATGCTGATGACACATTACATGTGTACCCCGAAAATACTGGTTGGAGTTCTTGACCACATTGATCGAGCACGTCGTCATTGTTTATGGCGAGGAAGATCTGGCAACTCAAATTGTAAATCCCTAGAAGCTTGGTCGATGGTGTGCAAGCCAAAAACCGAAGGTGGTTTAGGTGTGCTGCAACTCTCAAGACAAAATGATGCGTTACTTCTCAAACATCTCCATAAGTTCTATCATCTAATGTATTTACCTTGGGTCAATCTTATTTGGGATACTTACTATCATGACTTAGTCTCTCATGCATCAAAGGAAGTGGGTTCATTTTGGTGGAAGGACATCATCCATCTTCAGAACTTATTCAGAGGCATAGCAAGACCTCAGCTTGGTACTGGTTTATCTATCCTATTATGGCATGACCTCTGGATTGTGTGTATCTTTGCACAAAAATATTCAAGGCTGTTTTCCTTTGCAAAGTATCGTACCATTTCAGCATTAGAATTTGTAGGATCGTTGATAGCAATCAGAGGGGGGTGAATGATTGCAACGCATAGCAGAAACTTTTTTCTCAAATTTTTGTCTTCTAATTTTTAAACTACAAAACCAGAAATAATAAAAACAAAAATATTTTCTGATTTTACTGTAGCGTACTGCAGCAGTTACTGTAGTAGTTACTGTAGCGCCGAGAAGAAGTTTCGATCAAACAGCAAAATCGAACGGAGAAACGTCGTTTTTCTTTCAATCTAGTAATAGATTTTTAATTCAATCTAATTCATAAATGTAAGCACAAAAAATATATAGCTAGAGATCAATGCATGGAGAATTCAGGAATTGAAAAACCAAGAAAAAGGATAATAGATGCGAAATAAAAAAACTCACAAACTTTATTCAAAAATCATGTATACTGTTCATCCGATGATATCCATCAGCGACGTCCTTTCTTGAGTGTTTCTCCGTTCCACGTTTCCTCGCGTCGCTCCGTCGCTCCAAAACAGCAGCCGCCGATGCTCCCTTTTTCCGTTCGCTCGTAACTGCGCCGCCCAAACAAAACGCGCACTTTATCGTCTCCCCGGCCGCAAGCTTTTTACCCGCTCAATCACAGCGTACACAACAATCGCATGCAAGACTCTATTTATCTAGTCGCCCATGACCCCGCTTTGCATGCAGCCGCACATATCCGACTCGAACACCGAAGCGATGCATCACGACTCCGTATTTGACTTGTATTCCACGGCCGTATACACCACGCGCCAACCCGCATGCATAGCTTCGCCCGTTGGACCACCCAGCTGTAGCAGGCCGTCTGCACCCGCAGCCTTGCCGCACGACACTCCGTCGTGACGCACCTCAGCGCCTCCAACGCCGCGTCATCTCCATACGCCTTGTTCTCTAGACTGAACATCCCGTATGACATCTTTAACCGATAGGACCTCAGTTCCTCCTTGAATTTAGTCCCGAAACCTCAGTTCCACCCGAACTTAGTTTCAGTCCTGTCATCGACCATATTCCACCTCAAGCAACACCTGCACATGCAAAAACACGCAACCGCGTACAAGTACAAGTCCACGACTTGACTCAAGTCAATCCGCACAATACCTCACACGAGCGTATCATGCAACATTATCATATCACCATGCTATCACAAGCATATAAAGAAACAACATACCATAAGTAATATCGTAACCAACGTTATCAATTATTCATCATCTAAAATAACCTAGACCTGGCCACAAGGTCTAACAGAATTCAAGTCTAATTCCTCAATAGCATCGCAGTTTCATATTCCTATCTCTTCTAAGGCTTTTTTGAAATACCACAGTCTCATGGAAGTATTCATTATTGCAGTCTGGATTATTTGGAAATAGCGTAACGCAAAAATTTTCCAGGGACAATCTCCTTCCTTAAACAATTGGTTTTTCCTTTTTCGTAATGAGGTAGCTCTCCATATGTGTAGAGCGAATACAACAATTCAAGGCCACCTATCATCACGGCTTGATTCTCTTTGATATAGGGTTTAGCCCTTGTTGGTCCTGTACTTTACACTATATATAACTTTTCTTATTTATTAATCAATTCTTTACACTATAGGGATTTTCCCCTATAGTCCCTGAGTTCAAAAATATCGATAAGTAGTAATTTGCAATGATATTATAAAGAGCATTTGACATGTAGTGAAATAATATTTATATAACTTTAATAATAGTAAATCACATCCATTCACAGCCCTCCTCGGCTGTGAACATTGATCAATTCCCGCTATCATATAGCTTTTATATCATCTAGTCCTAACATTGCACCATCTTGATGAGTGACAACCCTCACCTCAGCTGATACCCTTCCTTTGGTGGTATATCTCACTTGGAGCTTGCACTTCGTACCCACCAACATAATGATACAAAATTAGCTACTCCAATATGCCAATGGATTGAGCATTCTAGAGATAATAATTATTAACAGGATGTCATCGACAAGAAATCGGTGGTCACTTTTCGAGGTTGGGTTGGACGCGCAGCTACTCCAACGACTAGAGGGCTACCTAGCACAGGAGTGACGAAGGCTTCCTGTTTATTTTCCCTATACCTTTGCATCTCATCTCTGACCAACCTTTGCATCTCATATCTGATTTTTGCCGTAATGTCCTCTCGTAGCTGTGCCTTGTGCTCGGCTTTGGCTCTCTTCCTACATTAGTAAGCTTCGGAGTTCTTTGGGAAGCCATATTTTCAAGGAATACAAAGACCAAGGTCACTCGTGTGACCCGGGTGCTCTTTGTTTCCAAGGGTCGCGGAGAGTAAATCTCTCTCCCAACTGCCTCAAATGAGCCTTGGGAAGATTCTACACTCAGCGCTTCCAGGCGGTGGGACACATCCTCTTCTACAGGGTTTCGAAAGGAGATGGCCCCAATGACACAATAGATGACCTCACTCTTATCCAATTTCGGGCGTACTCATTAGGGATCATGACAAATGGCAGGGAGGTCTCCTGCAGGATTGCCTGCTCGTCCTCCTACCTCCATTGCAGGATTTTACCCGTATACACAACGGTGCTGAGTCTGTGGTTGTGCGTGTTTTTAGCCTGGAGGGCCCTATGGGCCGCACTTTCACTTCTAAAATTATTTGACATCTTCGACGTCACAAACTCTTGCCATTGCGGTTCTAGGAATGGATACTTGTCAAATCCTTCTCCATGTATTGCTTGACAAGCAGGCTCTTGAAGTTCTTCCACGCTTTGCACGTCGCGAGCAATGCATGTCGTCACACAGAGGCCTGGTGTTCTTCTGGGATCTCAAACGATTGAAATACTTCTGTCAGCAGCTGACTTTTCCGTTCTTTGGTCACCTTCTTCCATGAAACGAACGTGATCTAAATACGTTCCGTTCAACTATTCTGACTATTCTCAGGAATGCGGATGCTACTCGATAAGGATTGAGAGGGTCCCATACGCATTTTAATTTCATCAATGTGCATTGTAGTATAAATACATGAAGCTTTGACTATTATCCTTATGTGACATGATAGCTTGCTTTACATCTTGTCATGTCTTATGCTAGTTTGCTAGATTTATTATGTCATTCTATGTGTAGCTTAGCTTTTGCTATGCTAGCTCTATTACATGTGAAAAACTTGGATTAAATCATGTCTTGTTGTATCCTATGACTAGGTTTACTCTAGTGATCCTCTTATAATTCATATCATGTCAAATAAACTAAGTTGAGTTTTGAACCTAAATTAAACTTTAGATTGAGTTATGCTCATTCTTTAATGAAGCATGAGTTAGTATTAACTCTTTTTTCTTAAACTAAGTCAAGAAAATGCAAAATGATCTCTTTTATGCAAAAAACTGATCTCACCAATTTTTGCTCATGAGACGGCTTACCATTACACTAGGCATGAATTCAGGGAGAGTTTCAGATGACCAAGACCACTTCTTTAAGTCTCTTACTTGGGGTGGTTGCACAAGGCTTGAGATATAGCACATAGCTAAAAAATAAAAATTATGAAAAATGAATTTCAGAAAATACCAAATATGCTAAATTTGCTCAATTACAAGTGATATCAAGTGCTCGAACAAAATGTTTCAACCTTGAACTTATAGCATTCTAAATTGATTCAACTATATCTTCTTGGTTCTATTTAGTTTCTTGACATGGCTTGGCTCATTTTTTAATACCTTTGGCTAAACTATGAACTTAAGCACATTGACATGCTAAAAATTCATTTAACTTCAAATTATTACTTATTTGACTTTAGCTTGGCTATATATGGTTTGACATGATCAAGATAGCACTTTCACATTTTTATCTTGGTGCAATATTTGTAAAGCCACTTTAGATAATTTTCATGGCTTCTAATGCTAAAAATGAATAAAATACAATCACTTTATTTCATTTATGCTCTATCTTGTTACATGCATCTTAGTGACTCTATTGTCAAATGGGGCCAAAGATCGGTAAAAATGCATATCTAGATCATGATTTGGAATTTTTGTACAAATTTTTGCCAAGTTGAAGCTTTTGATCTCTTCTCACCATGACCATGGTCAAATAGAACAATTGTTCTTTTATATAGACCTAGAATGAGATTTCCCGACTTATTTTGTGAATTTGAAGCTTTTGTGGAAAACTTGTCATTTCCAGTAGCTTCACTCCATTTCTGCCTCATATAGTCATTTTCAGTCATTGCATTCCTTTTGTGACCATTTTCAGCCTCTCTTTGCAAAATTCTTTATCTTTGTCTAAAACCATCTCCTATTTGTATTTTTGAAGAATTACCAATGGGTTCATCATGAGAGATTGACAGACCATGTGAGAAGGTTCAGGATAATGTTGTGATGAACTATTGTATATTTCGTGGAGTGGTTAAGTTATTTTGCAAATATCATATTTTGTTTGGACTGTTTTCTAATTCTTCAAGAAAATCGGTAATATCGTCGTTGTGTTAGCAGTCATACCGTAGTGCGGTAGTACCATAGTGAGAGCGTGGTTATACCACAAAACGATAGTTCCAATTTCTAGTTGGTGGTAGTTAATTTCCAGAGAGGTACAGTGTGAGGTGCAAAGGTGCGGTAGCACTGGTTTGGGAAAAGGTAGTCAATTTCCCAAACAGCTCGAAGATACATCGTAATTCATACATGTTTAACCAGTGGCTTAGGTTATCTTCTAATTGGTTATTTTCTGCGAGAGGCTAATGTTTTGGAGCACCTGATGGCACATGAAACTCAAAATGCTCTTCAAAACAAATGAATCAGAATGTGACATTTGTTCATATATAGCGATCAGATGCCTTTAACTAACACCCCCCACCCCCCCTCCCCCGGCGACTTGTCGAAGAAGCGAGTTACTTGGGAGTTTATAGTGTGTCGAAGACAACCGAGTTAAAATAAAGCTAAAATTTGTTTTTTTGTCAACACACCCAATACAACACATAGACGCCTACACACACGTAAACCACCACACGCACATACTCACACCCACGACGCCTATGGAAGACTAGATGAGCGGAGCTTGACGAAAAAAATGACGAAATCACCACTGGCGTCTCGCTTGTGATAGGCACGTCGCCTTCCACTGAAAGAAAATCCTCCTAAATAATATACGTAGAGCCAAATCTAGGGTTTAAACTCTAATAGGCTGGGGGTATAATATCTCCACTAGCCACCTAAGAAAGGCTTGTTCTCTGAAGCTAAATTTTTGAATCCTTTGCCCTCAGCTCAAACAGCTTCCCGCTTTCCTGAGTGAGCATGTGAGTGCAGGGAAAAATCTATCGGATTGAAACAAGTTCGTCATGCAGGGAAAACGGACGAAATGAACAAAATTTTGGAATTTCGTTCAAAATTTTGAACGAAATTTTCAAACATGACTTAAATTTTGATAAAATTTAACCAAAGTTAGACACATTTTGAATAAGGACAAAAGCCAACACGCTCAGCGCACCTCGAGGCAACATCGGCACGGTCATGAGCACCGGGCCACCGGACGTCATGGTCGCCACCAACAACCGGTGCTACCACGTCAGCACGGCGCCCTCCTGCTCGACCGCCTGCAGCGGCGGCGACAACAACAACTCTGTTGACGCCGTGGACCTGTTCAGCCTCCGCCACAGGTCTCCTCCCCCACTGGCATTCCCTCCTCCCCCCACCGTGCCGCGCCAATCGATGGTGCCCCTAGCCCAGACGACGACATAGGCAGGCATCGCGGTCTCCATCGCGGCGAAGGCAACGACCACCTCGATGCCACCCCTGGCCGTCGGTGGCACCACCTTGCCGCCGCAAGGGGCCTGGATGCCCTGGAGCTCTAAGATCGGTGGGAGGAAACAACAGAAGGAAGAGGGAGACAGTGTGTGCCGCTGAAGGGCAAATGCATTGGGGAATTTGGACAAATGGGATCAGCTTGAGCGGTGAGCGTGAATTGGGCCGCGTTGCATGGGCTTGTATGTTACCGGGCAGCTGGGCCATAAATTCAGATACCAACGAAAACATTTGACAGAACGACGTTTCTTTCATTGGGTGACGAAACCAACGAAAAATCCAAAATTTCAATGAAATTTCATTGCAATTGTTAACCCTATGGGAGTGCATACCACTACTACAAAAGAGGCTAAACTAGACGCCTACATTATAGATAGTTCCTAAGAACCGTTTGTGCTGCAAGTATTACAGACGGTTCATACGAATAACCGTCTGTGGTATTTTCACAGACGGTTTTTAATACAAATCATCTATGTTAACTTCATTATCATAAATGGTTTTTAATACAAACTGTCTGTGAAGTATCACAGACGGTTCAAGATAAGAACCGTCTATGATGTCTGCCATTATCACAGACGGTTCTTATTAAGAACCGTCTACGATACATCACAGACGGTTTGTATTAAAAACCGTCTGTGGTAATGAAGTTAACACAGACGGTTCATATTAAAAATCGTCTGTGATATGTTTCCGCCTTGCAATCCCCCAAAATTTCATAATTTCCTACTTGAGTCTGAGTAGGATTCAGTTTTGAGACACTTTTAGCAAAACAGGCATAACTTTTACATACGTTGTCCGTTTTTAACGTTATTGTACTCGTTAGAAAGCTAACGACGAGCCCGATCCAAAAAATCAACCCTCTTGCGCTAGTTGCCCTCCAAGACCCCGAAAATCGTCTATCTTTAGACCTAAACCTACGTTGCAAGTTTTTGATTTCTGTTTTTGCCTTTTTCTTGGTCTTCCCTTCGGAATTTGGGTTTCGCCTCAACTACAAAGTTGTAGATATCGTCGAAACATTTGAAATGAGTATATATAAGACATATAAAATTTTGCTATTTTATCTTTTGAGACTAGCTATTTATATTGTACCGGTATATTATCTTTGTGATATTTCCTTGTTATTATAGACGGTTTTTGTTATGAACCATCTGTGATGTTTATCATAGATGGTTTGTAATCCGAACCGTGTATGATGTCCCACCATGTCATCGATCTATAGCATATCCCCTAGGATCCCGATCTCACCCATCCATTCTCTCTGTATCGAATGGCAGTCACCATTCTCCTCCCCACTGTTCTCCTTATTAACCCTCTCTCCCTACACCCCGAATCAATACCACTAGTACTACAACTCATTTGTGCGCGGCAAGAGTAAGAAGGGGTTTTGCAAGGGCGACTAGCAAGGAAGAAGGCAATGGCAAGGGCGACTGGCAAGGAAGAAGGTAATGGCAAGGCGACTAGCAAGGAAGAAGGCAATGGCAAGGATGACTGGCAAGGAAGAAGGCAATAGCAAGGGCGACTGGCAAGGAAGAAGGCAATGGCAATGGCAAGGAAGATGGAAAGGGAGAAGGCAATGTAGTTTTTCTACACCACTTATTTTAGATTGTAGTTTAATGTAGTGTAATCATTTTTCTGAATTTGTAGCCATGAAGTTTATCTTTGTAAAATTGCAAGTGTCCTCTTATGTATGCAGTGCTATGGGTAACCTACTCGATGTTTTATGTTTGTGAAATGAATTGAGATGTGAATTGGATGTATACATGTACATGTTGATTTGTTTGTTTTAGAGGGCATGACTAGCATTTCCTGAGGCTATCCAATAAACAGAAATATATTTAGGGGTAGAAAAGAATATCATAGACGGTTTGTAAGTAAAAACCGTCTGTGATAGGTGATAACACAGATGGTTTTTAACTAAAAACCTTCTGTGATAGCTGATAATCACAGACGGTTTTTAGTTAAAAACAATCTGTGATTATCACCTATCACAGACGTTTTACTTACAAACCATCTGTGATATTTATATCAAAGACGGTTCGAAAACCGTCTGTGACAACCTTGATTATCTTTGATCTATAAATTCAGACGGTTCAAAAAATCATTTGTGATAATGCTTTTGAACCGTCTGTAATACGATTTTCTGTAGTAGTGACGGTACGGGTCGTGGCATAGTAGTAGGATCTGGCGAGGAAATGAAGTTGCCCAGGTGCCTGCTCATATTTACTCTCGATCGATGGATGGGTAGGATGCATCTATAAATGCTGAAATGCGAGTTCAATGCAGGCAGGCGGTAGCGAATGAGCTGTATCAGGGGCCAAGTAGGGATTCTGTTGAATGCACCCTGCTCGACTGTTCTCTCGTCTTAATTAATTTCTTGCTGTGCGCAGCGCAGTGCAGGTGTGCCTTGATGAGTTCTATCCATCCATGGGGCCTGCCTTGCTCCATTCAATGATCTCAACAGATCGATTGATCTGCATGTGTGCAACTATGATTGATTCAATTGTGCTCGGGGAAAATTAAGGATATATTGCTGGTTAGTTAACTGTAGGTCTAGTTGCTCACATTTGCATGGTTTAATTGATTCAATTGTCCTCGGGGAAAATTAAGGATATACATGCCGGTTAGTTAACTGTAGGTCTAGTTGCTCACATATGCATGGTTTAAAGAAATATCATGAAAAACTATGCTCGCTCTCAGAATACTTTTCTCGTGTTATATTCCTAGCTTGTCATATATATAATCATTAGGCACAGACGTTTCAGTAGGTTTCTCTCTCTGTAAAATCTTTTGCCCTCCCCTTCCTCTCATGTGGTGATGTGCCGCCACCGCCTCCCATCCTCCTTGCTAAGAGCAAGTATAATAGGAGGCTGTTAGCAGTCATATCTTGAGGTGGAGGAGAGAGGAGAGAGAGAGAGAGGTGGGTGTAAGTTCTGACCGGTGAAGCACAAGAACCAAGAAACTTTGTGAGAGGAAGGGGTAGGTCATACAGCCTTCAGGTGGCTGTAACTACTATATGAGTAAGCTGATAAGTGGGCTGTAAGTGTCTATACAGCCAGCTGAAGGCTGTATTATTAGCCTTGCTCTAATTGCCGGTGGGGCTACCTTTCGTCGAAGCACTCCCTCCTCCTCCTTCATTGAGCCACTATTGGCCCACGACACTGTTACCGATGCCAATCCCTACTATTTGAAATAAATCTGATTGGACCTGACGGGATGTCAGGATACGGATGCAACAATCCCCACTACCTCCTCGATCTAGCGGTTTACTCTCCAATTGCTAACGGCAGTGGCAGAGTGAGACTTCGTTACATGGGGTCAAATGAATAAGCATGTTTTAATTTATGCGTCCAATTCTACTAAAATATTCTCGATATTTTAGAAGGTTTTTGTGTAATTTTCTATAGATGCTAGGCCCATTTGAAAATGATGTGGGATCAACTAACACCAAACCTCTATGTAAATCCGCCACTGGCTAATATGATTGTTTGTCATCGTCCTCAACTCACCCCTAGCCATGCCACAAATGGCCCTCCTTCGGACTTATGGTAGGAGATGGCCTCATCGCCTAACGCCTCTAGATTGTTGGCCTCGGGAAAACAATTTGGGTTTAGAAAAATTTTGGATCCCACTGAGAAATTCGGAAATTTCAAAAAAATTTGTATTTTTTCAGAAAAATTTTGGCCAAAAGATTCAACCTTGCAGTTCGAATTTAAGAAATACGATTATATGAAAATAGCAAAATCTTGGCAAAATCTCACAAAAATTAAAATAGACTGATTTTTTTTTGTTGAAGTGAGCTTTTCTTAGAGAAGCTAAGATAACTGAAATTCATGAAATTTCGCAAAAAATCGTCCAAAATTGTTTTTCATGCATTGGCGTCCCAAGATCTACGATCGGGGAGCACTGTCAAATGTCAATGCTATATATAGCCTGTACGGTTTACTTTGGCGTACAAGAAGCTATCACTGCGCACTCCATTGATGCCCTATATATTTTCCTCATCAAATCAACCTAGGTCAGCGGTGTATGCAGTTTGCGTTAATTAAAAAACGCCTAACTAATCAGTTAGTAGTCACCGTAATTGTCATTGATTTTTTTAGTAAAGTATTGGGTGCAACTATATTGTTGCTCCAAGCTAATCAAGGGTTTTCCAGCAAAAAATTTTCGAACCAGCAGTGGATCAAATTTGTTTTGACTGGTACATAGAGTTTGAGCTAGCTTGAATATTGTTAACACCATGCCTAATTTCCGGTTATTGCATTTCTTGGAAAACTTCGGATTGGCGCATACAATACAAGGCTAACATTACTACCATGCTATATCTAAATAAATATATGTTTACATGCTTATGGTGCCTATCGAAAGTAATGCTTTGTAAACTATAAAGAGAAAAACTACATTTATCAGCTATGTTCAACAATTCTGACGAATCTTAAAGCAAAACAGTTGTAGAAATTAGAGAGATACATTCTTCTATATTTTGCTGGATGTAAGGTGAACACCATAAAGACAAAACTACGTTTATCAGCAATGTTCAACAATTCTTCTTCATTTTGAAATTAGGGCAATTTGAGCTGCGCATTACCGAGTTGGAATCTTGGAAACTCATCTGAAGAAGGTTTTGTTGAAGAATATATACCATAAAAGCCCTCAAGCTAGGTTGTTGACTTGTTGCTCAATATCTAGCTTCTTCTGACGGATCTGTGAGGGTGACGTACAATACCCCACTTGTACAGCTGCATAGACAGAAGTAGGGGTGGAAACGGATCGGATACGGTCGAATAGTATCAAATACGAATACGAATCTATATTTTTAAAACGAATTCGAATACGAATTTGAATATTCTCAAATACGAATATTCTCGAATACGAATACGGATATTTTTGAATACGGATTTTCTCGCATACAAATATCGGATAAAACGGATTCTTAGCGATTTTACCGATTTTCACCGGTTTTTGACCGGTTACCGGTTTTAAACCACCTAAATTCAAATTTTGAATCACAAAATTTGTGCAATTTTCATGGGTTCTAGAAACGGATCGAATATGAATCGAATAGTCTCGAATACGGATACGAATATTCTCGAATATGAATGCGAATACGAATACTCTCAAATACGGATATGAATATTCTCAAATACGAATACGAATATTTCGAATACGAATTTTTGCTTACTATATTCGTGTTTTCTCGGATACAAATATCGGATAAAACGAATTATCCGTTACCGTTTTCCACCCCTAGACAGAAGCTAGTCCTGACATACATTCATACCTGATACACAGAGTTTTTGGTACATCTAACATTTTGAACCTGTATTTACAAAAATACCATTATACATAAAAGAACAATAGAAATATCACTTCTGCCACATAGTCACCGAACGGTACCGCCATAGGCGACACGTGGCGGTGAGCCCGTGGCCTGCGGTGAGGGGCCTCACCGCACGATGGCCACACGGACAGCCCTCACCATGCGGCCATAGAGCTCCGCTGGCCACGTATTAGCTCCACGTCATTGCCATCCGGTGACCATGAGGCAAAAGTGTTATTTTTGTTATTCTATGTGCATTATGATAATTTTATAAATACAAGTTCCAAACGTGCTAAAAATACCAAAAATTCCCACCACAAAAGTTAGAAATATGAATCAATACAACCAAAGCATGACCTCACGCATGCAAGGCTAGCATATACCCCTATAGGACTAGAGTTCTCTAGATCCTTGAACTGATCGGTGTTGCAACAAGAAGATTGTTAGAATAGGATAGAATTTCTTGTTTCTTTATATGTCTTGGATTTTTATTTATATATGGCATATTCGTTATAATATCTATTTGTATTCCCTATATATATTACTCTTTGGGCCTTATAATATACACACAATATTCATAACATGATATCAGAGCTAGTGCACTAACCCTAGTTTTTTCACTCCACCGCCGGGATCCGCCACCGCCACAAGTCTATGGTTGCGCCGCCGTCCTTTGGTCGTTGCCGCCCTTTGGTCCGATCCGCATCTCTACTCGACACCCGACTGCCCGACGCATCTCCGGTCGACTCCAGACGACCGAAGCCCACTGCCCAATGCCCAAAGCCTACTGCTCGGCCGCCCGACACCCGTCGCTCACCGCCCGGTCACCTGCCGCCCCACGCGTGCCCAGTTGCCTACCGACCGGTGTTCGTAGCCCGCTGTTTGGCCAATTGGTGTGGCCATTCACCCGTCTTGGTCTAGACCAGAACAGATCGGTCTAATCTATTCAGTCTGATTGTTTTGATTGTCTTTTTATTTTTAGTTCTAAAGAAAATAAAACAACACATCAATCTAACCGCCGCGCCATCCAGCGCCACCTGTTAGACTTCATTGCCTTAGTTGCCACGTCGTACAGCGTTGCCACGAATTGCTTCCATTCCATTAGCTGCAATCCTATTCTTGGGAACAAAGCTCTATGGGATGAACTACAGGTTGTGGTCTTGACTCATGGAGATCACACTCGATGGTCTGGCCTCTAGGGACATGTCACTGATGCACAGCCTTCTCCGCCACCACTGGGTCAGCCTCCTTCTAGGCAGTCTACTTATGCACCTTCTGCAGAAGAGGAGGCGCCAAGAAGGAGGCAAATCTTGCTGCTGACGCTGTTGATGAGACTTTTAGTATGCTATTGATGCTTTTGAGCGCTGGTGTGCTGATGAGGCATGAGTTCGTGCCATCCTGGTGGTCAACGTTGATGACTCCATCCAACCAGACATTGTTGGTCTGCGGTCTACTCGACAGTTCTGGGAGTACTTGTGTGAGCGATACAACAGAGCAGTGATGCTCAGTTCTTTTTGCTTCAGCGTGAGTTAGAGACGCTTATCCAGGGAGACTCTTCCGTCAAAGACTTCTTTCAAGCCCTAGCTAGTCTCTGGCGCTAGCTAGATGAGCTGGCCTCTCCACTTTGTTAGGATTGTCATAAAGTACAAAAGGTGGATCATGATCGCCTTCGCCTTTATGATTTTGTTTACCGTCTTTGCCCAGAGTTTGAGCCTATCAGGGCTCAACTGCTGAGCCGATAGTCACCAAGGCCCTTTCGATGCTTCGAGCTGAGGAGTTTTGCCTCTAATTAGCAACACAGTATGTTCCGACTATGCTTGCTACTCCTTCGACTACATCGACGGTTTCTACTCTAACTACATCCCTCCCCAGGTGCCTATTTTCGCTCTTGTTTTCATACCAACTGGAGTTCAATGTAACTACTGTAAGAACTTCGGGCACTACAACCAGAATTGTGTGGTGCGAAAAAAGTGGAACAAGGCGCGTGGGGGTGAACAATCCAAGGGGGTAGAGAGGCCCTTCCTTCATAGGACGATAGTCCAGCTTGTCAGGTTCTCAGCAAGGTGACTCTGTTCAGCAACTCTACCAGGCTCTACTTTAGCTCTCTCACTGCTCAGCAGGTTCTGCCAATCTAACTCAGACGCCTCCTTCAGGTACCTCATGGGTTCTAGATCATGGTTCCTCTTTCTACATGACACCAAACTTCATATCTCTTACTTCAGTAGGACCTCCTGTTTCTCTTATCTCTATTCAGATACTTGATGGTACTCATTTGTCTGTCAGCTATCAGGGCACCCTTTTGTCCACTACTTTTTCTGTTTCAGTTGTTTCCCATATTCCCCAGCTTACCATACAACTTCTCTCGGTTAGTCAGCTTACCGATCTTGGTTGTAGGGTCGATTTTGACTCTTACACCTGTTTCATTCAGGATCGACAATAGTGATGGTACTTGGGACTATCCAGCACCGTAGGGATCGTCAGGGTCTTTACATTCTTGATCGGCTCCACCTTTCGTCCACTTCAGTTGGTCCTGCCACATCTACGTCTACTTCCATCGCCACTGCTACCACAACCTCTAGAGATTTTGCGCAGTGGCTTCACCGATTAGGTCACTTATGTGGGTCCCATTTACTTCACTAGTTTGTCAGGGTGTTCTTGGGCATGTTACTATTGACATGACTATGTTTTGCTAGGGTTGTATGTTGGGCAAGGAGTTACAACTTTCTTATCATTCTAGTGAGTCCTTGTCTTCTCGTTATTTTGATTTAGTTCATTCAGATATATGTGGACCTGCGCCTATTATCTCTAAAGGCGGGCATAAATTCTATGTAATTTTCATTGATAATTATTCCCGCTTTATATGGCTTTTCCCTATGTCTAATCGTGGTCAGTTTCTTGCGATCTATCATAGTTTTGCAATGATAGTCCACACTTTGTTTGAGTCCTCTATTTGTACTTTTCACTGTGATTCTACTGGCCAGTACTGTTCTAGCGCTTTTAGATAATTTCTTTCGGAGTAGGGCACTCTTTACTAGTCTTCTTGTCTTGGTTCTCATGCTCAGAATGGAGTTGCTGAGCAGATGCATCGTCACCTGATTGAGACTACTCGCACTTTTCTCCTTGCTTCTCACATTCCACAATTGTTCTAGGCTGAGGCTATTTCTACGACTGCATATCTCACCTATGCAGCCTTCCACTGCTCTTAAGGATATCAGTCCTATAAAGCATCTATACTCTAGAGCCCTCCAATACACTCACCTCTGTATTTTTGGTCGCACTTATTTTGTCCTTCACCTCTGTATTTTTGGTCGCACTTATTTTGTCCTACTGCAGCCTCATGAGCGCACTAAATTGTCAGTCCAGTTAGTTGAGTGTGTATTTTTAGTTTACAGTTCTAAGCATAAGGGTTATCACTGCTATAATCCTTCTGCTCGGATCAGGATCTCTCGAGATGTTGTCTTTGATGAATGTCGACCTTTCTTCTATCGAGATTCGGCTCCTCGTCCTGTTTCCACCATTGAGACGACGCTTTAACTATTTCTCCCCTATCATAGCCTTCATTTAGTCTGTCTCCAGTGGTTCCTTCTGTACCTCAACCTCCTGTAGCATCACTGTCTCATTTTTCTGGAGTGCACTACTCCATTTGTCCTTGTCCTTCATCAGACTCCTCTTCTGGTATCTTGCCGACACTAACATTTAATTCCTCGGATGATGCTCCTCGTTACGCTCTTCGTGATCGGATATCCCTTCGGCCTCCTAATCGTCTTAGTTTTTTTTATAGTTCACGCTCTCTCTGTCACTGGCCTAGCTCTTATCGTGAACCTACTTCTCATTCTGAGTGGCAGCTTCCTATGGTAAAGAAGCTTGATGCTCTTCAACGTATGGAGACCTGGGATATTGTACTAACACATGTGCGTACTAGTCCTATCATCTTGTGGCTCGTGGTTTTCAGCAAGAGTATGGCATGATTACAACAAGACTTTTGCCCCTGTTGCTCATATGACCACCATTCACACTCTTGTTACGGTTGCTTCTATTCGTCGATGGTCTATCTCTCAGCTGAATGTTAAGAATGATTTTCTTAATGGTGTTTTGCATGAGAAGATTATATGCAGTCACCACCTGGGTTTTCTGTTCCAAATGGACACGTCTGTCATCTTCATCATGCTCTTTATGGTCTCAAACAGGCTCCTCATGCTTGGTTTACACGTTTTATCTCAGTGATTATCGCTGTCAGTTCATTGTCAGTGCCCATGATCCATGTCTCACCTTGAGGTAGGACTCTTTTTCTTCTATATGTGGATAATATGCTCATCACTGGTGACGATTCCTATTTCATCATATATGTAAATAAGCATCTCAATGACTGATTTTGGTTTACTCATGTACTTCCTTAGAATTAAGGTTTCTTTCACAACTGAGAGCTACTACCTCTCCCAGCAGAAGTATGTCTAGGATCTTCTTGATCAGTCTAGTGCGACTGATACTCGCACTGTTGAGACTCCTATGGAGTTCTCCTTTCAAGTTCGTGCTACTGATGGTGATCTTCTAGATGATCCTACTCGATATCGCTATCTTGTTGGAAGTCTAGTGTATCTTGTGAGCACTCATCCTGATATTGCTCATGCTCTTCATATCTTGAGTCAGTTTATGGATCGTCCTACTCATCTTTACTACAGTCACATTTTTCGTGTTCTTCACTGCTTGTGTAGAATAATACCTCGTCGTTTGTTTTTCCCTAGCTCCAACTCACTACAGCTTCAAACGTACTCCGATGGACCTAGGCTAGTGATCATTGTGATCATCGTTCTGTTTCTGCTTACTGTGTTTTTTTTGGCTCCTTCCTGATTGCCTATAAGACAAAGAAGCAGATTGTAGTTTTCGTTCGAGTGTATAGGCTGAGTTGAGAGATATGGCAGCTGTGATAATAGAGATTATTTAGTTGAGATGGCTACTTACAGACTTTGGAGTATCTGTGAGGGCCATACGACTCTTTTGTCTGATAATACAGACGCTATCAGCATTACTTGTGACCTAGTGAAGCACGAGCTCACCAAGCACATGGTGTGAATGTTTCAAACCTCGCTCAGGTGCGGGAGGGAATACTTGCTTTACAATTTATGCCCTTAAAGTTACAGCTTGTTGACTTCTTCACAAAGCCACAGACTAGGGCATAATATTTGTATTTTCTCTTCAAACTCAGTGTGTGTGATACACCAAGAGTTTGAGGGGGTGTTAGAATAGGATATAATTTCTTATTTCCTTATATAACTTGGTTTCCTTGTTTGTATATAACATATTATTTTGTATTATCTCTTTATACTCACTATATATATTGTCTTTTTTGCCTCATGAATATATATAATATTTATAATATTGTGGGATAACAGGTTAAGGATAGGATATGTTTTCATAGGAATTGAATGTTATGTGCAATTAAATCCTATATGATTCTTGTAAGGAAATGAGCTTAATTAAGTTTTCTTAATGGCAGGATTACATTCATTCCGTATACACCACAAGAAAAACACATGAAACTTTGGCACGAGATTCAACCTCTCTTATCGCGATGTCGATGCGAGATTTCAGAATCGTGGGATGTTAATTGAATGTCAACACATCAGGTTGCCGTTGATTTGTTTGAGTCAATTTTTGCACAGGAAGATTGAGATGTGTCTCGAACTAATGGCTAGTCCAACCAATGTGGCACACGTGTTGTGTTGCTAAATATCACGGTTGAGTCCCACAGACTACATGGAGGTGGGATTGTTTGTGAATTTTTCTGGATTCAATCTCGTGACATCATGGTTGAGCTTTAAGGATAACTCTGTTAACCAACTAAACCCTTCGTGTATAAAGAAAGATACTGTGTCCTTGGTCAACAGGGCAGTGCAAATGGGAAAGATATCGCATTATGGCTTATGGCCCCACCTACTAATTCTTTAAACTGTGTTTGCTACGAAGTGTCCCATTAATATTCTACTAGCTTAATGCACATACGTTGCTACGGATTTTTAAATTTTATTATACTGTATGTTTTAAAATTTATCATTCTACGAGGAGCGGAAGAACTACTTATATGCGGATCTGGACGACTGAACTTTGATCGAACGGCTGAGAAGAGAGGAGGGAGAATGGACCGACGATCACCAACTCAAAATTTTATAATAGTAAAGATTATAACGAAACTAGCTACTATTAACAACACCCACGATCCTGTACAACGAGATGGCAAGACTAGGTGCATACAACCGAACAACACATGCAACATATACCTAACCCCATTTAGGCCCCATTTACTCGATGGAACACACAACTAGTATATACTATTTCTTCTCTGATTTTTGGAGATGGTTATGTTCAATATCTATTTTCCAAAGACCATATATGTCTGGATGAGCGTGATTGGCCTAGGATTTAGTTGGATGAGCATTTATCTAAATCCTAGCACAATTTCCTCATCCAAAGCCTGAGTGTTTTCCTTTTCCTTTGAAGAACCACCTTGAGGAGTGTTGAACGGTACAGACGGCAAGAAACTTGTTACATACGGTAATTGAAAATAGAACTCAACTGAGACAATAGTAATTCATTCACCACGACCATGCATGGAAAACAATTTCTGCTGAGATTTCCGTGAAATCACCGATATTCGGTTTTCTTGGTGAGGTTCGAAAAATGCTCAAATAGGTGAATTTTGGTTCGAAATTTAGAGTTTAACTAAATTTCATAACTAATACCAAGTAAGAAGCACTTAGTATAGTGTATGGTGGTTGGTGAACGCTATGTTGTGAGTTTGAACCCCAAAACCAACAGTATTTTTTTTGTTTTTCCATTTTTTTCTCAAAAATTCAGATTTGAAATAAAAATTTGAACGATTTTTCCAAGATTTTCTAAAATTTTCAAATTTCGGATTTATTGGTGGGGATGAAAAAAAATCTCGTGAAAGTTTTTCCTGACCACGACTCTAACAGTGGCCAGCATGCATGTCTTCTTGCTTGGGTTGCGCTGCAAATGCTAATAGTAAAAGCATTAATATGTAGGTCTACGCCAATGGTGCATGCGACCAGTGGAAGATATATATATATATATATGTTTCTCCTTTACTTGCACCGACCGGAGGCATGACGAATCATACCGACAGTGAGCGAGTAGGCAGTTGGATGGTTGAGCATCTGCATATAAGAATGAATCAATCATAATATGTATACATGTTTTATAGATTGACCATCTTGAAATGCATCGGGTAAGAAACTCCTTATAAAATCGTAGAAGGCGAATTCGCTGTATGAGCCTCAGATCAGCGTGAAAGGAGATCGAAATGAATCCTTGGTAAGCAAGCTTTAGCGTTCTACAACTGGAAAAGACTAATACTAGTCTCGTTTTCAAAAGCCCTCACATAATGATTTTTAAAAACCATCAGTATTAAATACAATCATAGACGGTTTAGGTTTAGAGACCATCTGCGTTGCTTCCAGCACTAAAAATCGTATGTAAAGAGATAATATCACAGACACTGTCTGTGATAATTATGTATGAAATTTCAGTCTTGCCCTGCCACGTCACCGATCCGCGGCATCTGCCCCAGGATCCTAATCTCACCAGTCTCATTCTCTCCGCATCGAACGGCAGGCACCGGTCTTTCCACCTCTCACACCTTATTAATCTCTTGAGATGCAAGCCTCGCCATTCTCCTCTTCTCCCTTTCCCACCTCGCACGACGTTGAGGGCCTCGAGATGTTGGCCAATGATAGGAGTTAGGTCGTTGTGCCCCCGAGCCGGCGTCCCCATCGTCGTCGGCCCATTGTCAAGTATAAGCCCCATCCATTATTTACAAGATTATCAAGTATAAGACCCCATGAATTTGATTGCAGACCATGACGAACGGGAGGGTGCCATCCTGCATGCTTCGTGTCAGGATGCGAGCAAGTGCAAGCGTTACTCGATTCTATTCAGATCCGTGTCCAAGGGAGGCGGCATGCTCTACACTTTTGATGACCCTCTGTTGTACGGTCCTTGCAGCCTCGATGAGTACATGAAGTTCCGGTTCGCGGTGTTTCTGCGGTGATCGAGTTGCGGTGGTCATTCTGCCGTGCTCGATCTTGCTGGTCATTCTGCCATGGTCGTTCTGCGGTGATCGTTCTGCTGTGATCGATCGGTCACGGTGAAGTTCCGGTTCACAAAGAAAGGGCACAAATATGATGTTCCATTGAAGGCATTTTGTGGAGTAGAAAAAAGATGAGAAAATGAAAATAGTACAAATATCACAGACGGTTCTTATTAAAAACTATCTATGATAATTGCAGATATCAAAGACGATTTTTAATCTGAACTGACTATGATGACTAACATATCACAAACAGTTTCTACTACAAACCGTCTTGATAGTCAACTATCACAGAAGGTTATAAATTAATAATCGTCTGTGATAATAAGTATCACAGATGATTTGAAAACCATCAGTGATGACCTCATGTCATTGCTGACCTATAAACTTATACTGCTCACTAAATCGTTTGTGATGATCTTTTCTGTAATAGTGCTCCCACGGTGCTCAAAACAATTTTGGAAACAATTTGGTTCGCCAACACCACTCCCTTGTTTCAAAACTCTTGAATCAAGATTGCACTTCAGTTCAGTAGAGTTTTCAGCAATTAGCACCACAATAGAAGTGGGAGGTGGATCCATGGCAGGCTGAGAAGGTTCCTCGGCAGAAAAATCACATGCGTCCTGTCAAGAAGTCGCTCGCATCACTTATAAACGAGCAAGTACCTATCCATTCATTGCCCGGAAATGGGGGGCCAATCGTCCAACAGCATAGGCAGGCTCTTTCAATTGTGCAATGCAGCACATTACACACAGGGCTTGGACCATGTAAGCATCTTCAGATCGATGTGAGATCACCTGGATTCTGAACGAGAAATCATGGATCGAAGATTGGATTTGCTGCTGATAAGGACATGGGAAGTTTTCGATGTGATGTCGTCGCATAGCTGCAGCCTTGAAAAGGATGTGAAAATCTCGTGTGTCGCTGTTGCACGCAACGATAGTGTCACTGGCAGGTGGGTCCACGTGGTTGCAACTTCACCGGGCCTCTCGTTCAGATTCTACAATAGGATCATTTTGAGTTTGGCAATGAAAACAAGCACCGATGAAAGTAGCAAAAAAAAAACAAAAAACAAAATACTTAACCTGGACAGTGGACAATAAGCTCCAAAGTTGGCTCTAGTCAATCAACATATAGAACCATTTTGGGCTAGACATTATAGTTTCAGTGATATAATAGGAAAGCAACGAGAGAAGAGCTTGCATCCATGGAAGGTCACGTTACATTGGAAACAGCTAGCACATTCCTCTGCAGTGTTCTCTTTAGTTTTAAACTGCAACATGACTAGGCCAGTGGTTCAGTAAAATGTGCCAACAGAAATTGTCTTTTTTTTTCTTGTGCCAACAGAAATTGTCGTCATTGTTTGCTACAAAATACCGCAAAGCTTCACAAAAAGGTACAAAATTCCAGAAATTGGTAGTGTGATGTTAATGAGTTCTTCAGCGTCGAAACCTACGGTCTTAATTCCTAACCTAAACCACAAACTACAAAGGCATTCCTTATTTCCTTACTGAAATGTCATGGTAAGTTACAATGGAAGTACTCAGAACCTGAAATCATCTAGGAGGAGATACACCAGCTAAGAGTAATAGAAAGCAGACTTGGGTCTCTAAACCAAGATTGTGTTGATGTTGTTAAAAAAAAATTCAAGAACTAACCATATGGCAAAACACCTGTCCTGCCAACCAAACCCTTGCCCGGTTGCCCCCTAGAAGAATAAGATGATGACGAACACGCAGAAGAACCTATCTCTACTATGTGTAAACCCTAGAGGGATCCCATCAATAACCATTCAGTAAACTAAGGTGTAACATTAGGTCCTTTTACTTGTCAGTTGCCACAAACAAAGTGTAGAAACTATTCATCCACATAATTGGAAGCAGGGAAAACAATTTCAGATGAAATTTTGCAAATTTCGGTTATCTCAACCCCCTCTGAGAAAAACCCACTTCGACAAAAAAAAATCGACCCATTCTAAATTTTTTGAGATTTCCGAGATTTTGCCAAAATTTCACGAAGATTTCCGAGATTTCGCTGTTTTCATATAATCGTATTTCTTAAACTCGAACTGCATGTTTGACTTTTTGGCTAATTTTTTGAAATTTCGGATTTCTCGGTGGGTTCGAAAATTTTTCTAAACTGAAATTGTTTTCCCTAGTTGGGAGTCGAAGAAAATTAGTCGAGCAACCGTTTAAATGATCTCTGGACATACCTTCAGTGTTGCAGAGATCATGTCTCATGGCCATCAGCCTTCAAAAAACAAGTCTCATGGCTATCTCAGGTGAATGATTAAGATGACAATAACTGATGCACAGCAAGCCAACTGCCAAGGTAGAATAATCCCTGTGCATCCTTAACTACAAGAGTATACAACCTATGGGCTCATCCTCAATTTATAGACCCTGAAATAAAAAAAAGGCAATAATACATAGGTGTATTGTTAGACCATATAGTTAGATCGTGCATTTGGTGATGATAAATAATTGATATTTGGGTTGCAATGAAATTTGTGTTTGTGAAAGTTTCGATCGATGCACTATTGTTGCTGGAGTACTCAGGATAACAGGTCCAGTCGGCAGGTGTCAACCACGGCAGATGAGACCATGGCAGATGAACACGGCATTTCGACCACGGTATTTCAACCACAACAAATCGACCACGGCGGATCGACCACAGCATGTCGACCACGGCGGATCGACCACAGCATGTCGACCACGGCGGAACGACCACGATCGGTAGTCAATAAGCTTCGACCTCCAACTGTGAACCAGTTGTGAGCAACAGTGAACCAATCGTGAGCAACAGTGAATCGACCATGAGTGACAGTGAACCGGTCTATGGTCGTAGCTACAGTACCTGGTCATTACTCGGTAGTCGTCGACTTTGCTAGTCAGTAGTCGTAGACTATGCGGTCGGTAGCCATAGACTTTGCTGATCAGTAGTCGTAAGCTTCTGGGATCGGTTGCCATAGGTTTCACGGTTGGTACTCATAGACTTAGAGTGATTCAATTCTAGTAATCTTCAAGTACTCCAAGTACTCATGGTTTTTGGGTACTTGTTGGGTCAGCGGTCTGACCAGCTTATGCATAGCGGTCAAACTAGTCTTTCCGAGTGGTCTTTGACTGATTTCTGGAAAGGTTGCATATTGAGATCGTGGATGATCTAGTTTGTGTTTATTGATAGTTAAGGGTGTGATTTGCATATGTGAACTGATGTCGGTCAAGTTGGGAAGAACTTGTGTCAAGGAAAATATTTTTTGGTCTTTGCATGTGCAGGAACTTGATCGAGTAGTTCATATTAATTCCGCTCACTTAATATGTAAAACTCTTTATGATTATCATGAAGGAACCACTAAAATTAAGAAGGTTTGCAAGAATCTTTATCGAAAAGAGTACTCTGATTTTGCTATGAAGCCCGGTAAATCTATTGATGATCTTTTTGCTCATTTTGAGAAGATATTGAGTAATTTGCGCGGAGTTAGTGTTATTCTTGCTGATGGAGATAATGTAACTAAAATTTTAATATCTTTAGGTTCTGAGTGGTTGATGGTTGTCACGACCATTAATCATAACTTTCGATCTAGATACTCTAACATGGATGGTCTTTATTCTAGATTGAAAACCTATGAGATGGAAGATTTGTCATCTAAGATTAATAAATCTTCATTTTTAACTCTTGTGACTAACCCCATGCAGGCTGCTTCACCGAGTGCAATGTCTTATGTTTCTTTGTCTGCTTTGTCTTTTTTTCAAAGGAACAGTTCGAGCAGCTCACTGAAGAAGACATGATATTAATCTCCTCATGAGCATACAAAGACACTCAACAATTTGAGGATGAGAAAGTAATGTGGAGCTCTAGGTCTGATCAGGTGCTTTGAGTGTGGCGAACCAGGCCATATTAAGATGGATTGCCCCAAACTCAGGGGAAAGTGATCAAAGAAGATAGGAATTATAGTCATTGACCATCCAAGAATAACACCAAGTGTGAAAATTTCCGTCGCAAAGTTGCTGAAAAAATCTTATCAGCTATCAACCGCCTTGATTTGAGTGATAGGGATTTTGAGAGTTGCGACGATGACAACCACGATGATGATGATGTCAAAGGCAAGAAAAAGAACACCGATGACTTCATGGGCATGTGCTTCATGACAAGCAACAATAACGATGATGACTACAGTGATCCTGATGAGGTAAGACTATCATATGATGAGCTTGAAGATGGTCTAGTTAAACTTGCTATTGAATTGAAAAAGACTAAAAAAATTGAAAGAAAATAATTTTATTGTCAAAAACTTAAATTCTGATATTAGTAGACTTAGAGCTTTTATTCGTAAGGATGATCTTGTGAGGCTTGTCAAGTTCTATATTCTAAGTTAGAGACTGCGAGATCAATTAATGCAATAAACCTGGTTTAACTTAGATATATAATTGATAAATTTGATGAACTAGGAATGGTACATGATACTTGTGATGGAAAATGTAAATTTGGTAATGATGAAATTGAAAAGTTTAAGTCTAACTATTCTAAAGAATATTCTAAGTGTGATTTGCTACAAGTTAGACTTAATTCATCTCAGGAATTAATTCAACAAATACTCTAACATGAAAATATTTCTTGCTCTAACTGTGCTAAGTTAAATATTAAAATTGATGCTCTAACTAGGCAGTTGAAGGAATTTGCCCTAAAAAAAGATTGGCTCAATCTAGTGTTTCGAAGAATCATATAATAGAGCTTATTAATTGCACAACTTGTCCCATATTAGCTAAAAAAATGAGTACCTTAAGAACACTTTAGGGATATTTTCTTTTCGCAAGAAAAATTTGAACATGATTCTAGACAAGTCAAAAATAAGTGTGAAAAATCATGGTCTAGAATTTAATTTTATTGAGTATGCTAAGAATAATCCTCCTAAAGTTGTCAAGTTACTCGAACTACAAAAATTTGAAGTAAAATCTGAACCAAAACAAGTTGTCTTTAGATCTGCTGGTATTGCAAAAGAATTCTCTACCAAACTGGGTGATATGAAGTCAATTGATATGACCACTCATGGAGTCAAGTATCAATGCACTCATTATGGTAAAGATGGTTATTTGATTCAATTCTATTTTCAAAAAGCATAGAAAGAGAAGAAAGACATGACAAAAAAAACATTTTCGACCAGATGTTTCTCATGTTTCCGTGGTCGGATCGGACTTTCAACTAGCTATTTCCCATGGTCGGACCAGCGTGGTCGGATCAGACTCTCGACCCGTTATTTCCTGTGATCAAACCAACGTGGTTGGATTCAACTTTTGACCAGCGCATGATTAGACTAGACTTTCAACTAATATTTTCTACTCGATTAAACCGATCAAAGATCAGACCAGAGGGAAATGTTATCTGTACGAACTTATATACTAATCAAGATATACATAATTATGTTTAAGTGCCGGAGCATGAGTTGGCAAGTAATACCATGGAAGCACGTGTGTTAGCTGGTCCCAAGCTGTTCAAAACCATTTACACACAATGCTTGCAAAAGATCCTTGAGCAGTGAACTGTCCAAATACTTGGTAGTACTCCATGAACTTATCATCAGCCTGTTAAAGAAGAACAGACGACATCCAATCAACAGTACGTCAGGACGACTTAGGTCCTATTCTTTTTAGCTTTTAAAAGCTACTTTTCGACTTTTTACAGTAATTAGCTTTTAAACGGAATATTTTTTTAAGATAGGATCTACTAGTTAATTGTAGTATATATTTTACTGATTTCATTTATATCGGCAAAAACCACACATAAGTTTCTGTTACTCTATAATCTCTCGTACAAATAGCCTAAAAGTCACAAGCTGCAGCCAAAAACCATAAACCGCAAAAAAAATAGACCCTTAATAACAAAAGATAGAACACAAAAGTAGAATGGATTCATGCCTCCAACAACCAAAGAGAGAGGCGCCTTTATTTACTGTTGTGGTTGGCACCGGTGAGGAGTAGTAGAAGGCCCAACAAGTCTTATTTATTCCTTCCTAATGTCTTGGCCTATTTACTGTATGGGGCTTGGGTGGTTAGGCTTCTGCTCTGCTTCTTCTTTATGAGAATTAGAGTTAGGGTGCAAAAGCCATGAATGCTCACCCACAAGAAGCAGTTCAAGATTACAACGTAGTTAATGGTGTAGGTATAGAAGTTTGATGGTCAGACGGTACAAGAGAGATTTTAAGGCATGGAAGGCTCACTCCCTCGTAGGTTTCACTCAGCCCTGCTTGGTTGGGCTAAAAAATAATAGTTTATGACTAAAATTACACTGTAGTTAGCTGAAATTACATTGTAGCTTAAGGTGGTTTATTTATCTTAATTAAATTTAACAAATGTAAAAATAGAAAAAAATATGTTAGTTTATCATGAACAACATAAATGAATACGGGAAAAAAAGAACTAGCAAAAAGCTAAAAATTCAGACAAAAATAAATTTTATAAATAATAAAAAATAAGTTAGAAACTAAAAACTCAAACTGAAATGAGTGGGGAAGTCAATGTCCATTGCCATGAATTGAGCCACCTTGTCCAAGCTCACACGCTAGCTACCCACTCCTGTGCTTGTTAAATTCAGCAGAGCACTATTGCAGAAATAGATGGCCTTCGTAGCTCCAACTAACGTCCACCGGTTTCTCCATTGGACACGAAGTTGCACTAAATTCTGTGCACAGGGTTCACAGAGATTGCATTTTGTAGTAGTAGCGTGGCACCTCTCACGGAATAGAAAAGAAGATAGCATGGCAAGGAATAAACAAATGGATAAAGCCTATCAGAATTTTTGCCATATACAGCGTATTTTTAACTTATCTTTATAAAAACAGTCGTATACGTATAGTATTGATAAAAATAGCGTTTTTGCTATTCGGTCACCGGGCGGTAGCACTCTAGAGGTGACACGTGATGCCTGTCGTCCAGCCGCTAGGCAGCAGGTGTCTGCCTTTTGGCCACCAAACGGCAGGTGATTAAGCTAGTCGGATTAATTACCTACCTAATTTAGTAATTTTATGTCATATCTGTTTAAATTTTTAAATATAGAAAGTGAGCTTAAAAATTATGAAATTTTATGCGCAGCCTCCTGATATAACGTACTTTATTGTATAATTTTTTGATAATTTTATTTGCTCTGAATGTTGCTTAAAAATTCATATAATTTTGATATTTGTAGGAGTTGATACATATAGCAAACGAGCTCTATAAATTACAAAATTTTATGTGAATCCTCTCGACACAGTCGATCTAATTGTGTAATTGTTCCAAAATTTTATGTGATCCAATTTTACCTTGTTAATTCATGATAATTTAAACGTAATTAGCAATATGCGAGGAGTGATGTCTCCCCTTGGTGCTGCCCCTTGCCCGTAGAAATGTCAGCCTATCCATACTATCCCCCTTGCATGCTCCCTCCTTTGGACATGTGTTGGCTTGACCATACCGGCCCACTTGCCCGCTCCCTTGCCCGCACAAATGTTAGTCTGTTCATATCGTCCCGTTTTGTCCGCTCCCTTGCGCGCACATATGTCACTCTTACCATGTTGTCCCTTGTCGCCCACGGTGCTATGTGTTGACAACGCGCCCATAATTTCTGGTGGCAACGCAGCGGGTTCTCTTTTCGCTCGGCTTCAAATATGGAGCTCTCGCAATTGCTCATCGCTCATCTAAATTGTGTTTCTATTTTTGTAGGAAGAATAACCTTCTCCGTCATATAGTAACATAGCATGATAGACGCTGAGGGGCCAGTCGGAGCTGGGTCGCCAAAGGAAGACCTTCCCCTACAAAGAAGGAAGGACTTAGCACTAACTCATTACTTAACCATAACTAATTATCATTACATTAATTAGGGCTATTTAATTATACACTACCATACAATAACAAATTATGGGTATATACATACTCAAAATTATTAAAAACTATGTCTAAATTATTACAACCTACTTACTTCATAATATAAACTACATTAATTACGACTAACTAAATAACACTAATTAACTAGGACTACGGGAATACCATCGAAAACATGCGATAAAAATTACATATCTTTCGGGAGAAGCAATTAGTACTCCCGCGTCCTTAATGAGTTATGCACTGGCTTCTCAAAATAATTAGCTATGCACTCTTAATTTTGAGTGACGACCGCAGGAATGAGCTTCCGCGATGAGCGACTAAGATGGCCAATGACCAACTGTGAGAGATTCATATTTATGGTTGAGTGAAAAGGGAACCCAGTGCACTCACCCCACAAATTAAGGACTTTTTGTCGATGTGCAGCACTTCGGGCGAGGGAGACGTCATGGTAATACTAACAAATGTGAAGACGAGGGAGTGGACGAGGGTGGATGGCACGAACACAACAACATCAGTGCGGATGAGGGAGCACATGAGGGTGGATGACATGGATAGAGTGACAATTGTGCGAAGGATGCAATGGAAAAGGAAAGATTGCAGCAACGAGCCGACATATGTGCGAATGACAGATATCACACATTGCAAATGATATCCGAGCATCGCATATCGCTAATTATGATTAAATTAAGATGAATTAACATGGTAAATTTAGATCACATGAAATTTCCAAAAACTTACACAATTAGGTTGACTGTATCGGAAGGCTTCACATAAAATTTTATAATTTTTGAAGCTTGTTTGTTATATATAACAACTCCTACAAATATTGAAAGTGTATGAATTTTTAGCAACATTCAGAGCAGATAAAATTGTCAAAAAATTACATGATGAAGTACACTATGTTGGGATGCTGCACATAAACTTTGGTAACTTTTTGAGCTCATTTGCTATACTTAAAAATTCAAATAAATATAATATAAAATTATGAATTTAGGTAGGTAATTAAACTGGCTAATTTGTCGGCTTAATCAACTGCCATTTTATGGGTGGACAACAGGTGGCCTACCGTCTGGTGGCCGGGCAGCAGGCGCCTGCCGACCGGCGGCCGGATGGTAGGCACCACGTGTCACCTCCGGAGTGCTGCCACCCGGTAACCTAACGGCAGAAGCGCTATTTTTGTACATGCGAGTTCAAAATGCGCTATATATGGCAAAAATTCATAGCATGTATCTTGAATTGATACTATGTGTGTGTGTATATATACCTTTAAATTCTTCCATGTACAAGGCCCCACCCTCCTTAACCCCAGTCCAGTCCTATGGGGTTAACTTCTGAACAGAACCACCAACATCACCTCAGTCACAGCTACTGCCTGAGCCTGAGCTGAGCAGCTGCTGCTGATCTTGCCCCAATCCTACCACTCTTCATCACAACTTACAAGGCATGCAAGGGCAGGGCCTTATCGATTTTGTGGCTGCTTTCCTGGGCTGGGTGGCATTATGACGTGTATAGTCTGAGCATGTAGAGCAAGGCCCACTATCATACATAGGGTCATCACAGACAGTTCATAACCTTCATCAAAAACGGGTTTTGAACCGTCTGGTTTATTACGTCAGTGATAACAAGTGGTTATCACAGACGACTCTCAAACCAGCTGTGATAAGTCACAACACAGATAGTTTTTAAAAATAATTATCTGTAATATCCGACATATCACAGACAACTAATATAAAAAATCGTCTATGATGGTCTGCGTATCGCAGACGATTTTGTGTTAGAAACCATCTGTGATAGTTCTTTGTATAGCTAATTGTTTCTGTTTTTCGGCTAATCTCAGAAAATGTTAGCCATGTCCTCTGAAAACAAGCAAATAGATTACAGATAAATCATAGATAAGTAAATTATAACTCAAAGTGATTTATAACTCAAAATCAATTACAAAAGAATGTTCATGTATTGTTGCCGGAGTTACAATTGAATCAAATGTTTGAACATATATTAATCGATGTCGCCAAAGCGAAACTCTCCTTTCAGTTAATAACCTTTGTCATCAAGAATCGTCTGAGATAAGTAGGTTATCATTAATTATTCTTACCATCGGTTGTAACATAGACAATCACGCTAGTGAAATCATCTAAGATAACTAGCTGCAGCTTAACGCTGATGAATTCTATAAAACCACCTACGATGAAGCGTTCAGTGTGATCTTTTCTATAGTAGTTGTCACCTTAAATGGGGAGGAGGTGGAGAGATTTGAGTCATTTAAGATGACTCTACTTGTCATCTTTAATGCCTGGCCTGCCCTCTCCTTAATGGGGTTGGATGAAGGCCATTTAAGAACCCTGGTTCAGTGTCCACGCCCTCCCCTGAATGAGCAGCAGCTAGCTCTCCCCACTGAGTTCTACTACTACTAGTCTACAACCTCACCCTAGAACTACATATATATAGAGAGAGTGGTGGCATCATCAGCCAAGATGACCACTGAATTCCTTAGAGTGGGCAAGTTTCAGGAGGTGAGCGCGAAGAGGATGGAGCTGTCGCTCGGGCCGACGTGGCCGGCGCGAGGCTTCGCCTCGGCCAAGAGCTCGTCGTCCGAGTCGGACGGCAGCTCCCAGAAGAAGAGGAAGCACTACACCTGGGAGGATCCCGTCTCAAACGCTAACCTGGAGCTTCAGCTCAATGACCCCCTGCCCCTGGACTGGGAGCAGTGCCTTGACCTGCAAGTGAGTCCCTCTCGATCGCAACTAGGTTTGCACACACAAGCTACTTATGAATAGCATCACTCCTAGGCTCCTAGCTAGTTTGCATTGCATAGAATTCATCTTTCGGTTCATAACTCTCAATCTCTCATCAACTAAAACTACAAGTAGTAATTATCACATCCTGTCGTGTGTTATGTGTGCCTGTCTACGTCTATGACGCCGACACGTGTTACTAGGTAAAGGTAATTAACAAAGTTATTCATGGTGCCGGACTCCTATTCGTAGAAGTGCATGTCCTGCCACCGACGTGGCACGTACTGTGAAACTGACGCAATATTGAGATGGCAGAAACAGCAGAGCAACTAGACAAGCATGCATATGCACCCACATGACTATTGGTGGCAAAATGCATGAAGTTTCAACGTGCATGCGGCACAGCAGCTGCACTTGTGATAGTTGTCCTACTATTTGTGACGCTCACGAGGGATCTTTGCAGTACCACTTTGCCTAGAACATGCAAGTTTTGATGGATGCTGCCATGATTGCCTCATCATTTGATGTGTTGTTGTTTTTTAATGCTATCTGTTATGGTTTTGGCAGTCTGGAAGGATGTATTACCTGAACCGGAAGACCTTGAAGAAGAGCTGGATCAGGCCCAAGGAGCAGAGCTTGAACCTGGAGCTCAACATCTCGACAACCCCAGCGAACGTCGTCGTCGTCGACAGCATCACCGGCGCTGCTCCTGTCACTGCAGAAGAGCCAAAGAGGGGCACCGTGAGCTCCGGAGGCAACATGGTGGCCGTGCCGTGCGCCAACTGCCACCTCCTCGTCATGCTCTGCAAGTCCTCCCCCTCCTGCCCCAACTGCAAGTTCGTGCAGCCGTTGCCACCGGCGACGCCACAGGCGGTTCACCACAGGCTCGACACCGTCAAGCCGCTGGAGACCCTGAGCCTGCTCCACTAGGCGCATCTGCATGCATGCCGCGTGCTCGGCGGGCCGATGATTGAAGAAAGAAAACCCTACAAACCCTTGTTGTGGGTTAGTGTCTGGGGAAGGACTATGTTAATCACGGGCCTTGACAAAGAATGGTGAAGTGAGGGGGCAAGTAAAACTACAAATGCAGTAATTAATTAATTGTAGTACTAGTATGGAACAGAGAGGATTGAATGGAGCCTTCAAATTTTTCTCTAAGTATTCGCTAATTCTTTACTCAATAGCTATGAGAAGAAATAAAGGTCAAGAATCCAAAATTCAGAAAATCGATGTGCTATAGTAATTTCAGTGCAATGAACAGTAAATCTAGTGCTATTTCAAAAACAAAAATCTATGAAACTTTTGACCCGTAAATCCAAAAAACTTAAAACTTGAACCAAGGCTAGTTAAATCATGACCTTATGAATCCATCCCAACAAAAATCTTGAAAAAACTTAAGAGAATTAGGATCTTTTGGTTCACAAAGCTCTGCTGCACGAAAATCAGACTAAAACAAAAAAATTGAGCTAACTTTCAAACCAAAGCTCCAATCACTTGAAATTTGCTATACACTTCTCTAGGATATAAAAAACATATTCCAATCAACGATCAAGAAAATTGTTGCCAAAGTTCTGACCTTTTTCGTTTAAGAATTTTATACCAAAAATAGTGAATATGATTTGCTCGTGGGTGAATGATGGCTAAGATAGCTTTGAATGTATTACCATATGTCATAGGGTATAAATAGTTAGATCAAGAAATCATTCAAAGAAGCCAAAAAAATCAAAAGTTGGATTTTTTTAATGAACTTGCCATGTAAGTGTCTAGATGGGTGGAGATTAATTTTCAGAGATTATCTCCATCTCTTACACGTTCTTAGCATACTAAAGAAATTAAAGTATAAACAGTTGGATGAAGAAATCAATCAAAGAGGCAAAAAAGAGCAAAAGTCGGGTTTTTTTAATGAACTTGCCATGTAAGTGCCTAGATGGGTGGAGATTGATTTTCATATATTATCTCCATCTCTTGCACATTCTTAGCATAGTGTTAACTTTATTTCAAGAAAAACGTACACATCGCAAATAAACGAAGAGAACACAAGAGAATTTCTCTATTCTCTTACTTGCTCCCCTTTTTTCCTTTACTTTTGTTCTTTTTTTTCAAAAATGGTTACAAGTCTTCTCAATATATAGGCTAATACTCTTCTACTAGCATACATATTCGGACTTCAAGTTGGACACAACTTCAACTTGAGTTACACACGGAGATGGACTCTACTACGTTTTGAACTCTAAATCAAGATTATTTGTAACAATCTCCCCCTTAATCTTGACTTGACATACTCTAGTTTTAGTCTTAGTGTATTATGAACTACCAGCCACGCATCCACATGAAGCGTTCTACATGCAAACTACATGTAGGAAGTCAACTTAACTGGTACGGGTCCATCCAGATGCAAAGATTCTAAAACATTGAGGCAATCGGTCTCAACTACGATTTACTAAGCTCAGATGTGACTGCTTTCCTCCTTGCTGTAGAAATGTGTTCTGTTGCTTGACCGACATATGCGCCACACGGACGAGCTGCTAAAATGTGATGATGCGCGGAGCGGATGCCTCGGGAGCGTTGCGCGAGACGAGCGCAAAACGGAATCGTCGAGATTTAAACACTACCTTTTTAGGCTCCAGTGCAACCTCGATCACGCCTGCTGTTATAGCTCTAACAACAGTAGGTGGATGTTTCCTCACATCCTCTAAGAAATCATATCATAAACCTTGATTAAACTTGCAAATCTTATATTTGTCTAGGATAAGATTGGGCCTTTTCTTGGCTCCAATAAATTTTTCAAAAGTGTTCATGGGGTACTGACACTCCCAAAAAGGAGAAGCACATGAAGCACAAGGAGAATGGGAGGATGAGGAACCAAAAGGAGAGGATGAAAAACTAGAAGCAGAAGATCGAATAGCACATGCATATCTCTTCTTATGCATGGCCGCCTCAACTTTGAGAGCTTCGCAAGACACATAGGGAGCAATTCTAATCCCAGCCATCTGGGCCTCGTAACTCTTCCGAAAAGTCTTTTGCATTTCCTTATATTTCCCCCCTACTTCAGCACAAATGAACAAGCAAGTTGTGGTTTCTCTAGTAGATCCTTAGTTAGAATTACATATTTTTCATTCAATATAATCAATTTAGACTTTAGATTTTCACAATTATTGTATGGTGAGCTAACAGGTGCCTTAGAAGCATATTGAACCATTTTCTTATTATGATCACACATGTCCTGAAATTACTTAGAAACATATTCAAGTTCAGCACTCAATTTAGGACAATTTGCACATGAAGCAACAGGCTCCATCAAGGCAGCTTGCATTTTAGCGATTTTATGATCTGCCTTCTGTAAATTAATCTTCAAGTTGTTACAGTCATCACAAGTTTAGGCAGATCAAGAAGCATGGTATACAATCCTCTAAAAGTATTGCACTTATCCTTACATGAGGTGTATAATGTAGTCTCAACAGAATTAGAATGTAAAGGAAAAAAAACTCTAGATATCTCTAATTCAACTAACAAACTAACATTCTCCACCTTAAGTAAATCCAACTCAGAAATCACACTATCATGCGAGGTCCTTAGTTGCTCCATATCGTCAAGCAAGGAAGCACATACATCGCAATCGTCACGAGAGGAAGCAGATCTAAATGAGGTAAGCTCCCGTGACAAGCTCTCTACCTCCTTCTCTACCTCTCCACACCTAGTCCTAGACCTAGCATAAAACTTTTCTAACTTGAAAAAAGCATCAATGAGCTGGTCGTAGGAGGGACATACCTCATCGGAGTCACTATAGAGATCGTCATCGCTGATATTATTCTTGTTAGCCATGAAGCACATGTCGGTGAAGTCTTCGTCATCCTTAGTGTACTTCTGTGGATCATCCTTACCATCATCGTCACTCTAGCCCTCCATGTCATTGAATTTGAAGTTGTTGAAGGCGGTGAGGACGCGGTAGAAGAGCTTCTTGGCCTTATCAAGGTTGCGGTACTCCTTCTCCTTGCCTTGGTCATGAGCTGGAGGCTTCTTGTTGCGGTTCTTGCTGATGTAGTCATTCTTGCTCACACCATCGTAGTTGTTCTTACCCTTCTCCAGATTGGAATAGTTCACTCGAATGTGGTTGGGGCCACCACACTCGAAGCAAATCACCGGACCTCCTCTCTTCCTCTCTCTAACCCTCTTGTATGCATGAGAGGATTTTCTAGCTAAGAGGACCAACTCACTCTCTGGAAAACTGCTCAAACTAGTACTCGCTCATCTCGCATAGAGCAGCCAGAAGCACCATCAGACGATGCTCTGGAAGCAGTTATGGGATCGGTGACCAAATCCATCGACTACGACTTCGTCTTACGAGAGACAATGTTGATTTGATGAGTCTTGAGGTGTGAGTACAATGTATCAAGAGTCAAGGTCGATAAATCAGTCGTGTCCTTGATGTGGTCACTTTCATCTCCCAAACCCTGAGGTTCAAGGCAGAAAAATATTTGGCGAGCATTAGCCAAGTCTGAGTATGTGAGACCAACAGCTTGGAGGTTACTCGGAATCTTGTGAAATCTACCGAAGCACTCATCCAAGGACTCACCAGCAAGCATCTCGAATTTGTTGTATTCTCACTTGTATTGGTCCTGTCGAAAGCCGATGTGAGATGAGAGATGTAACAAACTTGCCTCGACTAAGATCCTGAATAATTATATTCCTTGCCTTAGCATTTTCCTCCACATCTGGCGTATTTATGGCCGTGATGTGCTCATCAGTAGGAACAATGAATCTAGTCTTAACCTTTCTCCAAATCGCATAGCCTTGAACATGTATGTAACACTCCATCCTACTCTTCCAGAAGGGATAGTCAACCCCATTGAAGAGAAGTGGCTTGGTGGAATACTTGTTAGCTGCCATGGCTCTAAATACCGGTTAATATATATGAGAACGAGCTAACTGGGTTCGATACCAATTGAAAGGCCGAATATGGCAACAGAGGAGGGTGAATGTTGCTTTCAAATTTTCCTCCAAGTATTCATCATCCTTCACTTCAATAGCTACAAAACTATGAAGATTAAGATGAGAAACTATCACAAGATGAGCAAGAGAAGGTGCTGGAATTTTGGAGAAAAATAAGCGAAATCAGAAGTACCTTTGTTTGCATTGTGGTACTTTCTATCTTTGAAAGTACTATTGTTTGCACTGCGGGACTTTCGATTTTTAGAAGTACCTCTGTTTGCACTGCGATACTTCCTTTCCTGAGAACAATAATTTCAACCCAAGTTCAAAAATGAAAATTGATAAAACTTTCAACTCATAGATGTAAATGACATGAAATTTTACAAGGATCTTCTCTATGTAATCAAGAACTTATTCTAATAAACGATCATATAAACATGGCCAAATTTGAGACCTTTTTAGTTTGTTGAAGGTTGCATCGAAACCGAGCCAAAAATCGAAACAGTGAATATAACTTGCTTGTGGGTGTGATGACCAAGATAGATCTAGATGTATTCTTACATGTCACAGCAAGTTAGAACACTGAAGAAACCAAGCCAATAACCCTCGAATCAAAAGATGGACCAAAAAGACCAAAATCAAGCAAAACCGGGTTTTCTTGTGGATCTTACTATCAAAGTACCTAGATTGGTGGAGATATATTCCCAAGGATTATCTCCATCTCTTACATGTCCTTGACACAATAAAATTACAAGAAGGAAAGAAGAGAGATCAAAACAATCAAAAGACAAGCACATCAATCAAAACAAGAGAGACACAAGAGTTACATAACGATTGATGTATTGTTTACTTGAGAATGTAGATTTTACAACCACTCCACCTTGGAGGACAAAGAACACATAAGGTACTCACTCTCAAACCTAACCCTAGAGTTGAGAGCACATGAGAGGGGTTGAATGGTTAACCTTACATGTCTCTATCCCAACCCCTTTTATATGTGGGCAATTAGCCACCTACACCCTTTAATAGATCATATCCACTATTATAATAGGGGAACTCGTTAACCCCACACACACGGGTTTTAGTATCACAAGTTTACTTATGCACACTTTTCAAAGCGCATAAATGTGCATCTGATAAATACTTAGCCTTAATCTACCTTGATCAAACCAGCTCCACCTTGACCTAAACCGCTCTCCAATGCATTCCCCATACACCGCGGTTTTGATCCAAGATGGTTTCCGGTATTTTGGTCAAACTACCAAAATATCCTTCCATGACCCGGTCATCACCAACCACTGCAAACAATCGCTATGCTTGCCACGTGTAGATTCACCACTAGCTTGCCACATGTCGCCAAGTCTCTCTTGTCCTAATTCCACCGAACCACGGCTCACTTAGACTATGCAAGCAACATGGCGCCATTATGTCATTCGAACTCGCATTCACAATTTCCTACCTTTCTCATGCCATGCTTGAGCTCACCATCTCATCTAGCATCCTCGATTGTTTTGGGTCTCAACTCCTCTATGAGCCTAGCCCTGATCGTTGACCACAGTTGACTCCAAGCAACCCTGCACATCCAAAGACAAAGAAATCATTTCAACGCACAAGTTCTTCACAACTTGACCTACATTAGCCAACACATGCATCATACAACCTTAATCCAATGACCCAAGTCATCCAAACTCGATCCATGACTCAATTCCCAAACCTCTATTTTTCTGGGAAGATCGGAAGTACCGCGCCTAACACGCTGGTACTTTCGCACTGCGGTACTACCGCCTTCCAAAATAGTACCTTCGCACGCTGATAACCTCATATGGAACTCTCTAGAAAAAATGTACCTCAACTCAACTCAGTACTTCCGCCGAGCGGAACTACCGTACTTATACTTGTGGTACTTCTATCCAGCGGAACTACCGCATTTATACCTGCGGTATTTTCGATTTTCCTAACACTTCCAGAAAACACTCCAAATCAAATGCACTCTTTGCAAAAACCAATTGACCACTCCACAAATATTATAATGGTTCATCACAATAATATCATGGACCTTCTCACAAAGTCCTTCAATAAGTCAACAAAAGTTCAGCATAAAAACAGTAGTAAGTACTACCGTAACAATAAGTCCTCGGTTTGGCTCTAGCTGGACTAGGCTTTGGGTTTGGGCCATTTCAAACGACCCAAGCGGCCAAGCATTCAAGAGGTAAAGCCTGCATTTTGGCCAGTACCGAAACAAACGGTAACATGAATCTCACCATGTACGACTAGTATTGGCTGGTATTTTGTCCGGAACGGTACACGGGAATTTCTATACCATTCTATGTGACCGTACGGTACATACCGCCTGGTATTTCCGGTACCGAAATGGTATTAATAAGTTTGTTTTAGAGAGCTCAGATGACTCAGCCCAATTGTTCTGTGTGACGAAAGAAAAGATAGCTCATGATCTAGATGGTGGTGAGCAGTGAGCATGTGCGGAGTTAAGGGGGTATTCATAGTAGTTTTCGCCAATGGTTTTTTATTTTGCCTTATGAATAGTAACTTTTTGTAGAGAGACACTCACGTACGATTTTGGCTGATATAATGAAGTTACTATAGTATCTACTACAATCAACTAGTAGACTCTGTCTTAAAAAGACACTCTATTTAAACATGAGATACCGTAAAAAAGTCATTTACTATAGAAAAACGGTTTATAGAAGCCATAACAAACAGGTCTACATTATGCACAGTGACTTGCAAGTTTACCCCCATGGATGGTTGCCATGCCTGTGTGAGACCGTGAAGTGCTCTGTGGTGCCACAATATACCATATTAGGCTGCCGGTTGCAAAAAAGTTTGGTGGTCGCAGTTACCCATCCATGCATTTGGATAGGCCTGCAAGGAATACAGTCTAGGTCCTAGCAGAGAAGGCGAACAGCTTATTAGTTTACATTTATGACTGGAATGAACTTGCTCAACCATAACTAACTAAGACTGCAAGAGGACTATACAATTGTTATCACTAATGGCCAGAAAAAAAAATGATGTTGTGTCATGTGGAGCGCTGTTGTCAATATAAAACAGTCGGTAGAGTTCCACAAGTCTTCACTGTGCAGGAGTGGCATTGACAAAGTATCCAAAACGTCAGTCATTCAATCCACCATCCTCAAGGAGAACAGTAAGTAGGCACAAAAGCATGTATCATGAGTTGAACCATAATTAAAATCTGAAGTTTAATTTCCTAGATGTATCTGAGATAAAATTCTATCAGTTTACTCTTTAATTCTTAAGCCAATTCTAGCTTTACCGTATTGCACATATTATATGAGAGATGAATAGAATGGAAATTTTCAGATTAACATGTCTTAGGCTACACAGGATCAGAGTTTACTGAATCCTAATTTTGTGTAATTTTCTCCCATGTCCCTGAGTACTATAGAAGAAATTGAATGATTCCATTAGAGCTGCTAGTTCTGTTCATACATGCTTTCACAATACTAGAGTTTTATGTATTTTCTTACTCCAATAGTTGTTAGAATATGCATTACAGTGGTTAAATTTCACTACGTTCGTCACAAATGGGGAGAAAAATAAAACATACGGTAGCATCAGTCCTATGATTTCCTTCGTTAGTCACTAATAATCAATCTAGTCACAAAATGTAAATGATACTTTTTACCTGAATCAACTCAAGAAAGGCCTTTCGCAACGCCCATTTTGGACATTGGAAGGGAGATGTTTCACCAGGTAAAAGCTCCACAGCTTGCTATCTGCACGTGTTTGCTTAATACTTTGGGTATCTATATGATAAAAACAGAGCTAAACAAAAGTCTCAGGAAGGACATACAGTTTGTTTATCGGAAAGAGTAGTCGGGGCTCAATAAAGTTCCTTAACAGCACAACAGTTTCTTCCACATGACAGCTCTGACCAAAACAGACTATCGCATAACAATCAGAGTGATCCTCCGTCAGAGATGCATTACTTCCTACTTCTGCCCATGTAAGCTATTTCTTTAAAGACTGGGGATTTATCTCATTTTCAGGCCATGTTGTATGAACCAAACGTATAACAGTAGGACGTTAAATAAAATATGTCCAGCAGGAAACTGAGCTTTAAATATGTAAAATCCTGTCTGCTGGTGCTAAGCTTTCCTTTTCTTTCTACAGTCAAGGCTAATGATGCGGTACATGAACAAGGAAGAAAGAACCTTAGCCCAGGACATAACCTTTCCATTTTGAATGGAAAATAAATATTCTTCAATGCCGCATAGATATCCTCTGAATCAACATATGTAGGATGAATACCGCAATCAGATAGGGTGAATGATTGCTTTCACTTTTTGGAATCTCTTAGTGCTCAATGATGGTTTCGGTCGCTCGACGCTCAATCGCTCAGCTGTCGTAAACTCTTACCAGTCGTAAACTTTGATGATGGTTTTGACCGCTCAATGCTCGATCGCTCAGCAGTTGTAAACTCTTTACCAGTCATAAACTTCGACCACTACCAGCAGTCGTAACCTTTGACCACTTTATTAATGCTAATCTAAGTCTAGACATGAACATTAAGCTTAACCCTAGGCTCAAAACATGAACACAAACATAAATATTAGTGCGGAAGCGTACCCGAGCTTGATGAAGCCATGGAGACGGCCTGTGCTCGGTAGATGCAGAGGTGGCCGACGGTGTAGTTGTCGCCGTGGACGGGGACGAAGGGGGTCCAGTCTTCGCTCACCGTAGCGCTCCGTTATAGATCGGGTTTTGTGCGGGACTTTCGAGGCCTAGAACCACACATGAACTAGCCTGCCGAATCCCCTTTTTATTTGGCCCTAGGTGACCGGGACCGAAACGAAAAACGGTTGGTAGCGCTTCCGATCATGGCGCGAGTGGACGCATTGCCTCCCTGAAATCTCGGGGTTAGTTAGCCGAGATCAACAACACACTTCTGTGCACATATACTACAACCATTTCATACTCTGATCTTCGACCGGTTAGCACTCGTAAGATTCGACCGCTTTCAACATGCTCGAACTTCGACCAATTTGCATATACTCGAACTTGCATGTACTCGAACTTTGACTGTTTTGCACATGGTCGTAACTTCGACTACTTTATACGTACTCAAGACTTCAACTGGTTGCACGTACTTGAGATATTCAACACTGGGAGTAGAACCTCTCGATCACCTGTGTCTTCGAGAATTTAGCTCCTTCGAGTACTCGTATTTCCTTTGTTTTACCGGTAGCGATTCGACACCTTTGTACATAGTCGTAAGCTTCGAACCAACTGCAATCACTAGCACCTTCGAGCAAAGCAAGAACAAGATTAATTCAAGATGATGTTTATTGTTGGATTTTCGTGGGTTTACAAAGTGCCTTCAAAAGCACCCCTAAAAGCCAAGCCAAAATTAAAACCTCCTCAATCTACAAAAGTCGTACATCTACTGTGCCCCTCCGACTCTATTTATATCCTCTACCTCCTTCAGAGTCCTCTCCAAACAAATCACGAATTGGAGTCCTAATCCAAACGAATCACAAATTCAAGTCCTAAACCATCTCTACAACCAAGGGATCCAAAACCCTTCCAAACACGGGTTTTCTATAATTCCAAATTTTCAACATCACACTTGTCGAAACCTCCAGGATGCACCTTCCGTAACTCCTCCATGCATCCTCCTTTGTTCTCCACATACCCAACATGAGCCCGGTAATCTCGTAACATCCTCGACCATCTAAACATCGAATCTCCCATCCTAGTCTCGGTACTTCCTGTCATCGATCATGATCACCTCCATGCTGAACCAGCACATGCAAAGACCAAAGAACGACATGGCTCCCAGCCCAGCACGTGTTCAACCTAGTCCCATAGCTTGGTTACCTGTCTAAAATGGAGCTATAAGTGGCATGGCTCCCAGCCTGGATGGTACCTAAACCCGCTCGTCGGATCCCAACATCCACAGCGGGAGGGAGTCGAAGAGGCGTGTGTGTGTGAAGCTTGAGTAGCACTGGGTAGGGTAGGGTTAGAGTCGGAGTCAGAGAGAGGGGAGATGAGACGACGGACGAGGAGGAAAAGGAGGCGGCCACTGAAGAAGAAGAAGACGGCATTGCAACGGCCACTAGAGAAGGAGGTGGCTCGCTGCTTCTACTGCTTTGCTCACTTCATCGCATGTGGCGGCTCGCATAGGACGAGAACAAGACTCCAGAGGATGAAGATCTAGGGTTACTCAGGAGGATGAGAACATGACATCGTGTGTGGTGTGCAGTCTTCACTCATATCCACTCACTGGTATTTACTCTCAGTCGGGCCGAGCCACTCCTAATGGGCCTCAAACTAATACTGATCTAGTGGGCATCCTAGTCAGGCAGCTATACATGGCCGGCTAGTCGCAGCTGGTCACCGACTAGTCATCAGGCCGCCCAACTAGTTGCTCTAGTCGAGTAGACCTCCCTAATCATCCGCTATGTACTGACTCGACGACTAGTTGCGGATTAGTCACCGATTAGTTCACGACTTAATAGCATTGCCCCCAACCAATCCCCACTGTTAACTTTACTCAAGTATCTTGTGTTTAATTCTACATGCCAAATGACTATAAATAGCCTTTTAAGTCATAACTCTCTTTTGTACATGTCTTGTATTGATACAACATGCTAGTCATAAATATGTGTGGTTTAGGGATTTATCCCTCCCTAACTGGTGTACACAACTATGATAACATCACCATGATCCTAGTGTTAGGAAGCTACTAAATGACAATCATAAGAATAGATTTATATATGGATATTTCTTGAGAACGGGTTTCCAATGTCACAGAACACCTTGTCCTACTTTGATAGCTCAATAGCTCCTAGCCTCCATCTTGATGAGGATATGTAGTGCATATACACCTATTTGGGCTAAAGAGGGAGGTGAGGGAGTTTGGCTCAAGAGGAGACAATATCAATCAAGTTTTAGTGCTCGTAGTTCTATCTACAAGGTTCATAAAGTTTTTGGCATCAATTCTCAGGTTTCTAATGCACACAAAATACATATTTAGAAATCTTATGATATCTACTTTCTAACAGATCAAATGGATCTTTATTGGAGCTTTCTATAAAAAAAGTTATGGTAATTTTGTTGGATGCTACACGGTCTGTCTAGAACGTCGGGTGAAGTTGACAATCTTGAGGAATCCGTGACTTTACGACTATCTTTGGGTGATATCTGGATATTTCATGACTTTCCAATGGTCTATGAGACTTCTTTTTTCATGTTTTATAGATCCAAGTTAGCCTAAATAAGGAATTTGAACATAGGAAGGTTTGAAGTTAATTTAGATTCTCATCATAGTCAACATAACCCATTTTGAAAACGCTATATCTTTTGCATACGGAGTCCGATTTAGGTCTTCTTATACTCATTGGAAAGCTAACTTCTACAACATAAGGGATCAAGTTCAAACTTCATATTCTATCTATGTGTTCCTCTACAACCAAAATAAACCGATGACAGAAAGTTTAGGGTTTCCTTTTTTAGTCAAAGTTATGTAAAGAGTTTGTTTCTTGTTTTAGGTATCTTGGGAGGGCTATATAAGACATTGTATGTGTCCATGTAACTCAGATTCGATATTATAAATTAAAATACACATTTGTATTTTAGCTTTTAGCTGCTTCAATGATGAGAGTCTCACCATTATCTAGGCCACGCGCCTATTCTTCCTGGTTGATTAGTCAAGCTACTTCTTGAGGGGAATTGAGCGTTCTAAAGATCGTTCTGTTCACTCAATGGTTGATGGATTATCAACAAGCATGCGGTTAGGCGAATTAAAGAGTTGCAAGCCCATTGTGTCTGATAGTGGGAGATCAGGTACAATTCATCAAGTTTTCATGCAAGTTATCATCAATACTATGTCGAGAAGATTGGAAACCCTGTATCATTTTATATCATCATCAGCATCTAATAGAAAGTTAAACCTCCCCAACTTGAAAGGCGAATATTGATTTGAGCGCCCCTATTGAAAGCTTCTGGACTTTTTTTTGAAGAGTTTTGGTTGAAAGTGTTGAATCCCAATTGAAAATTTTTCAATGAAAAGCTTTCCAATACCGAATGAAATTTTTAAATCTTGCACTTGAAAGTCTCAATTTTTGAAATGAATCCGAACTAAATGTTTTTTGACTAACAGTTGAAAAGCCCTATAATTGAAGGTTTTAAATTTAGATTGAAAGCTCCTGATAGTGTATTGAATGTTGAGTTTGAAATCAAAAGCTTTTGTTAGTTGAAAGCTTTTTTAGTTCAAATCGAAAGCTTTTATGAGGAGGATGAAGTGGATTGGATGCCAAGTGGGGAGGGTTGAATTGGCTATCTATTTTAAATTAGGCCAAAATTAACAACATAAATCAATTTTCAACCTAAGTGCATATATTTTGCTAGTCTGTTCAATTAACTCCTAAACATACTAATTAAGATTTTCAATCATAAGCTCTAATTCTACATGTTGGGACCGGATTTCTAAATCCAGAGCCTCTACGCATTATCGCACTAGTCCCAGATCAAAGCTAGTGCACACAGTCAAACAGTAATGATTACATAATCAAAGATAATTTATTACAATAATAGAGTACCAACATTAAAGCCACTTAGTACCAAAGAGGTTACAAAACCTCACAGAAAATACAAACTCAAAGTGAAAGCAAATAAAATAAAATCCGAAGATAGCTCATCAATTCACCATAGGCAATTGACAGGGGAAGCTCAACCTAGACCTACAAACAGCCTTCGTTGAATCCGCACATAAAGTAGTCATAGTTTTCTTCTACATCTTCGTACTCCTCTAAATTGATTTGTAGATTGTAAGGTAAGAACATAGGGTACTCCGCAGGTCTTAGAAAAAATGTGATTATATGCAAGGCTTAACAAAGAAAGGATAATATGGTTCTTTTGCACACATGAGCACTTTTAAGTTCAATTACAATTATATATTTCCAAAGCATCAATTTAACAAAGTAATTACAATAAATGAAATTAGATTAAATTTTCTAGTGAAGGTTCTAGATGTCAACACTAGTATTAAGGCTCTAACCTCCAAGGTTCAATGACTTTGGTTGTCCACTTGACTGGTGCTATCTACCAAAGCACACCTGAGAGCTCTAACCACTCCTAGACTTCCCAAATGCTCATTTAAAAGCAAAACCATAAATGTAACATGTGAAAGCGTACATTGCCTACCATTGACCATGGGTACAACTATTTGAATAATTTACACTCTACAGAGATTATACAACTTTACCCACAAGAGATAATCAATATATACTATCCATTTGACACACTTCCAAAGATGTGCGACTAAGTGATTATCACAAGGCCTTTACAATGCACAAGCATAATGAGAATCCACCCACTAAGGTTTCACCGTTGAATGGGTTCAATATGCCAAGTCAGAAGCCTCCTCTTGCACCATGTGGCAATGCCGCTATCTAACACCCACATTCAACCCTCTGGCAGAATCTAAGCTAGACTATTGCAAATTAATTAGTCAGGTCATACCCATTTAGACTTGTGATTATATAGTAGTGCTCAGTTTGAATAATTACAAGTGTCTATTCTTAATTGGCTAGGGTGGCACATTCACGATACAAGTTCTCGTGCTCAACCCAAACTTACCATCCGTCCAAGTCTAAATTATTTTATCATTTTATTTTACTTTAAAAATAGCAACAATACCTATTTCCACAAAGATACTAAAATAAAATGATTAAGGCATATGATAATAATTTTCCACCCCAAGGGTTATAATGACCGAGTACCTTGTTTAAGCAGTTCTACCATTTCTAGAATTATCAAACTATACTATAATCTCAATACTGAGACAAGGGAATCCTAAAGTGACAAAGGTATAGGGATTTCAACATCAAATGAGGGTATAACAATATCGATATAACTAATGACTTTAAGACAAATTATTTTATGTGAAATAGCAATACATATAAATTTAAAATAGTAAATAACTTTTCACAAAACTAGGATCAACATGTTCAAGGAAGACTTGCCTTCAGTGGCTGGGGTCTCCTCTCATTGGCCGGAAACTTCTTCGACGATGTTGGGTTCTACGAGCAAAACGAGAAGCATAAATAAATAAATAAATAAAAATATAATTATAAAAATATAAAATATACACTATGTGTAATATTAGTATTTTATATGAATTTATAAACTTGAATCACTGGATTCAGAGTTCAGACAACAGAGAACAAGCAATCAGAAAATCGAATGGAAATTATTGGAAAATATCAAACGAGGGAATATTCTTCGAAATCTTCTTTTTGGTTGAATTTTTGGGTTTATATGTGAGTATGGCAGCTAGGGCCCACTCGTCATTGACTCAAAGCAACACACACGAAGAGAAAACAGATCTCTATGTTGGAAACAGAGGAAGCACACAAGAGTAGTAGTGGCACCGGTGAGATGAGAGGCGGGAGGCACGACCAACTAGCAAAATGGGTCGCTTGGTACCCAAGGAAGGCTTGATCGTCAGCCACTGGATCAGCGGTCGGCGCAGACTGCAAGGGATGGTGGTGTTCCGACAGAGAACATGAAGAAACAAGGTGAGCACTAGCACGACATCGACCCAAGGAATGTGGTGGTGTGGTCGGTTTAGCCGAAGGATGAATGGACAAGTAGGGTGATGGCCTCTGTTTTATTTGGTTGCTAGCTGTTCGGTTGGAGAAGACGATGAATATTACCACAAATAGTGACTGATGGTAGAGAGAAAATAGGAAGAGAAAGAAAGGAAAAATGAAAAGAAAATATGGACCAAGAAAATAGGTTAGAGTGTTAGACCCAGAAAAATAGAACATACATTTTTCTGAAGATTCAGATTTTGGAGATTTGAATTTGAATTTTTAGAATTTCAGATTGAAATTGGAATTTTGAAATTTCCTTCCAGATTTACACATAAAATCTAAATAAAATCTAGACACTTTTAAATAATTAATTTATAATTAAATTTTAAAGGCAGTGAATTTTTGGGATGTTACACTACACAGGACCAATAATCCAGGAATTGAATGAACAAGAAATTAAATGCAAAAATATAAAAGTGATAAAAGACAACCAAATTTTTTATCGAGGTATCGAAGATTAGATGATCTCTTCTAATTCTTGTTGGAGCACTCTCGCAAGAATCTAGCTCTCACTTGAATCCATGCAAGGATCCAAGTGATCAACCATTAATAGTGTTTCTCTACTCCGGATAGGTAGATTCCAAACCTTCACAACCCTTCCGGTGTCTTCCATAAGCTCTTCCTTGGAAAGTCACCAAGAACATGCCACTAAATCATCTAGGAATCATTGAATTCCATGAATAATAAGCCCAAAGAGGTCACTTGAACCTAGCAAGGTTAAGCAACTAGGAGTGATGCACACTAAGGCCTAATATACTCTCTCTCACTCTCAACATCTCAATTTGAACTCTTGAGTGCCCTTGAACTCCCCAATATGCAAGCCACTATTTTTGGAGTCTTAAGAGAGGTAACTTGAATGTCCATGGTCCACTTATATAACCTCTCCATTCAAAAACTAGTCGTTTGACATATTTTCTGAAAAGCGATTGCAGACCCGGATCATCATCTTAGTTCATTTTTCCTCAGTTCTAATAGTTCAAAAACAAGCTGTTATGTTGACCTGGATCATCCACCTCGATTCAGATCATCCGTCCCAATTCATTGTTCCTCAACTCCGATGGTTCAAAAACTAGCCATTATGTCGACCTGGATCATACGCCTTGACTTGGATAATCCGCCTAACCCTGATCATTCGCCTCAGACATATCATCTACCTTACTATATTCACTCCGTGCAACTTCTCTAGAACAATAGTACAGGTCAATGGTACACTTTGACATGGATCATCCACCTATATGCTTCACACAAAATGAATCCTTTTGGACCAATGGTACGCCTCAACCTAAGTAATACGCCTCTGTGTAAAATTCCTTGGGCACCAAAAACAACCTTTTGGACTAATTGACCTGAATTATCCGCCTCCGTGTAAATATCCAAAAACACATAAAACACCCTCCACAAATGGTAGGCCTCAATAGTACTCCAGACCCGGATAATTTGTCTCTATTGATTTTTCTAACTTAGCTGAATTTTGATCAAAACTTTGAGATCCTTGCAGCCAAAACTTGATACCCTCTTTGACTAGAACTGAGCTAGAAAAACCTAGTGTGCACTACAACTAGTTGCCTAATCTAACCAAGCTCAAACTACTAGCCTTGAACCCCCTTAATAGTACAGCCAGAGCAAAAATAAAAACATATCAACTAAAATGATCCATACTCAACTCCTTAGATCATTTCTAGCCACATGATCCCTAATCTTAATGAAAACCATACTTTGCCATCATTTGCTGATATGGGGATCCATGAAAGTCCAAGAACAATCTATATCCATTATCAAGACCTAACTTATGTTAACAACACTCAAACCAAAGTTAACCTTAATGATTTAGGGGTCATTAATCACCAAAACCATATACTCAAAGAATTAGGTGTCTAGATGTTTACAAAGGAGGAAAGGAGAGGGAGGCTAGAGGGGAGGTGGGGGATTTTCTGACCGCCACTGTCGGAAGCAGCACGCATGCTCTTTAGGGCATGTACAATAGTTGTCTTTTAATGTTGTCTCTAAGGCTTCTATCTCAACTAAATACAGTACTAGAGACAAAATCTTCAACACAAATCATTTATCTAACTACTTTCACTATAACTTTATGCCTCACACTCTCACTATTTACGTTGGTTTGTGAGTTTAAGTCATCTTTTATATAAAAGATAATATATTATCTCTTCTTACTTTTTTTCTCTTTTACATAAGATTTAATTATTTAATATAAATAAGAGACAGTTGAGATGTCTCTACTAAGGTGCCCTTAAGATTGTGAAACTACCACGTGTGCTATGGGGGAGATGAGGTCCTGCGGACGTTGGAAGGACCCGGGTCCGTCCCTACCCATACGGCCAAACCCCACTGACACTACGACCCCACTCTTATAAACCCCACATGTCAGCAAATCTAGAGAACACCCGTCCATAATTACTGACAAGTGGGCCACGCCTAATCAACTGACCCCACCTGTCATTGAGATCCAGGCGTACGCGGCCCCACGCCTCCGGATAAAACGCAGAGACCACAAGCACTCTCTCTCGGGCCTTTCCCACGCCGCGCACAAACTCCAAAGCTCGCGCCACCGGCCCCCAGCCAAGCCCCAGATGTCGCCGCCGCCGTCGGGCTCGGCGGCGCAGGGGCCGGAGTGGCGCCTCGGCGTGCTCCTGTCCCACCTCCACCCGCCCGCGTCCCCGCTCGCAGGCCGCGCCGGCGCCGAGCGCCACCACCTGCTGGCAGCGGCCACGGCGGAGGCGGACGCGGGCCTCTCCGCGTCCCCCTGCGCCGGCGGCGGGTCCTCGGGAGGCGGATACTGCGCGTTCTGCGACATCGTCAAGGGCAACCTGCCGGCCTTCAAGGTTCGCGCTACCACCACCACCACCACAACCCGCTCTTCTGCTTTCGTAATCTCTGCTTCTGCTTCACTTCTCCCCGCACTTCCGTTCGTGGAGTAGGGACGCTAATTTGCCCTCGTTTTTTGTATTAACGAATCGATTGTTGATGGTTGTGTGTGCTTGCAGCTCTATGAGGATGATGTGTGCTTGTGCATCCTGGACATCAAACCACTGAGTACTGGGTAAGGCGTTCGTGTCTTTGTCTTTGCTCCCTTCTGCTCTCGATTTCCTTCTTGCGACTTGTGAGTGCTATGACTCGGTTGGTTCTCTCGTTATTAGTATGTGAAATTTTGCCGAGTGACTATAGTAGTAGGCTGGTCTCCCATGAGTTGACATGGAAGAGGACTAGAGGTGAATCCTCATGATTACTGCTGCTATCTGTAGAAATTGTCCGTAAACAGTAGAGTTTGTTGTGCGTGGAAAATCTATCTTGTTATGCTTTCGATTTTGTTTGAGAGTTACACGCGGTTTGTGTTATTTGTGTGCAACTGTGCACCATATATGTGTTGCTTTATTGCTTTTGGAACTAGGTGCGCTGCTTTGTTGGTACGTTCGATCAATGTGGATTGGTTGAGAAGCGTAAAAAGTGATGCTACTGGAATTGGTATACTGGGCATGTTACAGGTGTAGATAAGATATTTAGCCCAGTTCCAAGGTTGTTTCGTATTACGGAGCTTATGCCTCTTTCTTTGCTTCTTTCTGCTTTCGACTTTGTTCTTGCAACTTGTGAGTTCGATAACTCTTTTGGTTCTCTCGTTAGCCTGTTTAATTGTGTTGTGTTACTAGAGTATTAGACAGTGGTCGTCTCTCATAAGTTGACATGATAGAGGCATGAAGGAATTTGCAGTTTGTTTGAGATTAGCGAGTCATCATGGGGCCTACTACTCCTATTGTCCATGAAAAGTAGATTCGGTGTGCATGTTACATCTATCTTGATATACTTTTGCACAACACATCGTTGTGCTTTCGATTTTGTTGGGGAGTATTACATGTGGTTTGTATTATTTGTGTGGCCATGTCTGTGTTACTTTATTGTTACGTTTGATTAATGTGGGTTGACAGGGAAGGTTAAAAATGATGATACTGGCATTGGTATAGTGGACATGCTAAAGGTGGAGAGAAGATGATTTGCACAGTATCAATGGTAGTTTGGTCTTTATGTTTGTTCAAGTAACCAAAAGGGTGGTTTTACAAAAATGCCAAAGCGCTGCCCCTGTTAGGTGCTTTTGGTTCTCAATAGTTCAGTTTCATCAAAACTCACCAAATATGTTCTGCAGATAGGTTGTGTTTGGATGTGGATACTCTTGATGCCTTCAATAGGTCGTGATAGGTTGTGTTTGGATGTGGATACTCATGATGCTTTCAATAGGTCATGAGATATTTAAGATACTGCACTAGGTTGGCATGATTAATGCCATGTTGTGTTTGGATGTAGATACTTGATGTATTCAATAGGTCATGAGATTCTGAAGACATTGCACTAGGTTGACATGATTAATGCCCAATGAATATATTTCTATATGTCTGCGCATGAATGTTTGATGCCTGGGAGGTCGACCACGGAGACGATTTTCTTGCTACGACAGTTGATGGAGAGGTATAGGAAGCAAAAGAAGGAACTCCACATGATATTTATTGACTTGGAGAAAGCCTATGACAAAGTGTTAAGAAATGTCATGTGGTGGGCGCTTCAAAAGAAAAGAGTCCCAACAAAATATATTACCCTAATTAAGGACATGTACGAAAATGTTGTGACTAATGTCAGAACGTGTGGTAGTGTTACTAATGACTTTCGTACTAAGATAGGACTACACCAAGGGTCAGCATTGAGCCCATAATTTTTGCCTTAGTGATGGACGAGGTCACACGGGACATACAAGGAGATATCCCTTGGTGTATGTTTTTCGCTGATGATGTGGTGCTGGTTGATGAGAATATGATAGGTGTTGATAGGAAGCTCGAGTTGTGGAGGAAGACCTTAGAATTGAAGTGCTTTAGATTTAATAGGACTAAAAATGAGTATATGAGGTGTGATTTCAGTGGTGCTAAGGCAGATGATGGAGATGTTAGATTGGATGGACATGTAGTGCCTAAAAAGGACATGTTTTGTTATTTGGGATCGATGCTACAGTGGGACGATGAGATTGATGAAGACGTGAGCCATAGGATAAGAGCGGGGTGAGTGAAATGGCGCCAAGCATCTAGTGTCCTGGGTGACAAAAAAGTCCCTCAAAAGTTAAAGGGTAAGTTCTATAGGACGACGATCAGACTCGCGATGTTATATGGAGCAGAATGTTGGGCGACTAAAAGACAACATATACAGAAAATGAATGTAGCGGAGATGAGGATGCTACGGTGAATCTGTGGTCACACAAGGCGGGATCGCATCCGCAATGATGATATACATGATAGGGTAGGGGTAGCACCAATTGAAGAGAAGCTTGTCCAACATCACTTGAGATGGCTTGGACATCTCCAACGAAGGCCTCCTAAGGCACCGGTGCATAGTGAAATTTTAAGACGTACTAAAAACGTAAGAAGAGGCAGAGGTCGACTAAAATTGACGTGGGAGGAAGCAGTTAAAAGAGACTTGAGTGATTGGAATGTATATAAAGAATTAGCTTTGGATAGGAGTGCATGGAAGTTAGCGATCTTTGTACCGGAATCATAAGAAAGTTAGGGGCATTATTTTTAGGCTCTCGGCTCAGATAGCAGGTTGTACAACTTAGGGTTTTAGTATTGTAGGTTTTATTTCAAGGCCCTCATCTCTTTGATCTTGAGAAGGTTTCATTTCTAGCCTACTCCAACTTGTTTGGGACAAAAGACTTTGTTGTTGTTGTTGCGCATGAATGTTTGATCTGTCGATCTACTGAACTAAAGGAAATTTGATAGATGTCATACTTATACCAATTGTTTCTGCACATGCAGTTCTAAAATTTTAAAACAGCTAATACTATGTATGCTGCCTTAATGCTAATGTAGAGATCCTCACTGCCATGAACTATTTGTCATTATTTGAGTTTTTTTCCCAATTGTTGAAAGCACAAAGAGCACTTTTGATCCCCAACTTTGACCATATGCTTTATTCCACCAAATTGCTCTATGTATTTTACAAATTGGTGCCACCTGTTAGTTCTGTAAAACTTGTTAAGGGTATTAGAGATAGAATATGAATTGTATTATTCCTTTCTTTATATGTCTTGCTTTCCTTATCTACATATGGCATATTCCCTTGTAATATCTCATTGTACTTACTATACATATTACCCATTGAGCCTCTTCAATATACACATAATATTCATAACATGGTATCTGAGCTTAGGTTGAAACCCTAACCTCGATCTACTTCATTATTGTCGCCGCCCTGTGAGGTCGATCTCCTCTCCCGAGGGCAGTCATCTCCTCGCCGTCGAGCTCATCCTGCCGGGGGTGACGCCGTCGCCGCTTCTCTTGGCCAACCCGGTCTCCTCGACACTGCACCGGCGCTCGCTCGCGCCGTCGCGACCGCACTCGAGTTGGCGCCTTGGTGTGCGCGCCCTCCTTGGTCGACTCCAGCCGTCGCTAGATCCCGCCGGACCGCCGCCGTCCTCGGGTCACCGACCCTCATCAGGCTCTCACGCCATCCAGATCCAATCTGGATGGACCGCTGTCTTCTTCGGGCAGCCGTCACCATGGTGGATCACGGGGGATCTTGGCCGCTGCCGCCCTAAGCTCGATTCGACAACCGCCTCCTAGACGCTCCAGATCTAGGCCGCCACGCTCCGTCACCCTCGATCCGGCCGCCGCCCGCGCCGACGACTCGTCGCGCCCGCCTCCACCAGATCGGGCTTGCCTCCGGCAGCTCGACTGGTGCGCGCGGATCCGGCCGCCTGCCCTCCTCACCGATCCGACCACCCGACCGCTACGCCTCTTCGGGCGGTCGTTACGGCTCCTCGCTCCAGATCCGGCTCGTCTTCGCCCGAATCCAAGATCCCAGCCGCCGTGTGCGCCTCTTGAGTAGTCGTCTCCTCGTATCTGGCGGCCCGCCTCGGCCGCCACCGACACCGTGCCTCTTCATCGCCGGCTCTACCAAATCCGGTCTGCCTCGGCGTTGTCGTCCGCCAGTGCGCCTCTGCTCCCGCGTCGCCTCCTTCGGACGTCGTCTCCCGGCCGCCGTGCCCGCGCCTCTGCGCCCGCACCGCCGCCTTTTTCCGTCGCGAGATGGAAGGGAGAGGGTGGAGAGAAGCGGTAGCCGCGAGGAGGTGACGAGAGAATGAGGAGGGGGTGTGAAGAGAGCGGGCGCGCGGGAGTGAGGAGGGGGTGTGAAGAGAGAGAGGGGGAGGGGGATTTTCAGGCATTATATATTTTTTTTCTGCTGCTAGTATCTGTGTTCTTTTGATTCAGTCTTCGAGTTATTTTTCGTGAGTCTTCCGTTGCATCCATCTAAGTCCGTAGTTTCTAATTTTTAGTTCGTCCAAGCCGTGCGAGTCCACAAATTTATTATCGATCGAGAAGTATAGGAATTTTCTTTTGCATGGCGTGATCCGCTCTTGTAATACAGGCGGCACCTCGGCCCAATTTCATATCTGCTGACCTTATAAGAGAGGAAAGAGCCAGGTGGAGGAGGCAAAAACCAGTTTTGCTTCTCCCCCGTGCTTACTTGGTGTTGCTTGCTCCCTCGCATATGCTTGTCGCCGCTCTTGTAGTTGTTGACGCCGCCGCTAGCCTCGGCGCCGCCGCTGTCGCCTTCTCGTGCCGCCGCCGCTGTTTCACCTTCGCGCCGCCATCGCCGTCCCGGCTACGCGCGTGTTGTTGTCACATAGGCCGTCGTCGACTAGCCGCTGTGCCGCCGCCTCCGCCGCCGTCGTCGCCTTGCTTGCTTCCCCTCGCGTCGCCGCCGCGGTTGCCTCGCCTCACGGTTTGGAGCGCCGCCCGCGCGCCCGCCTCCCTCTCGGCTCGCTGCTGCCGCCGCCCACGGGAGTGGAGGACCGGCTGTGGGAGCAGGAGGGAGTCGCCGGCCATGAGGAAGAGAAGGAGGAGGCACGGGGAGTGGGAGTGAAAAGAAAGAAAGAAAAAGAAAAGAGAAACAAAAGAGAGAAGGAAAAAAAGGAGGAAGAGAAAAGGAAATCTGATCCATCGCCAAATCTGCCAGATCCAGCCAAGGAAAAGAAAGTAGTGCCTCGACCTAGTCGCTCGGGGCCAGGGTAATGCCTCGAAAACCCTTTTCCCTGTTTATTTGCCCAGTCGGGCATAAGTTAATATATCAACAATTATAATTGATGCATGTGATCAGTTAGGTATTGTTTATTAATATGAATGCCTAAACGGCGATCGGTACTGCCACTATTGATCTGGTCGATCAGTGGCAAAAGAGGGAGGAGAGCATAAATTGAGATTAAACAGTATAATCGATTCAAATGAGATTAAGTGTGTAGAAATTCGATTTACGAGTGTAAATGATGAAAATCGCTAAATGTTCAAATTGATTAAGCACCGGGACAATGAGATGTTGCCTGGTGGGACAGTAATGGGTTATGTCGAATTGGGCGTTAGAGCGATTCCATTTGCTCGTATGTGAATATATTGCATTAGCAATTAATTGAAATAGTTAATGCTGGTTCAGGTGGCGGTTCGAGTCTGGTGCCGTCCACGCACCGTCCGCCAGATTAACAGGCAAGTGTATGGTAGAACAGTAAAATGTGACGAATGTTTGTTATTCGTGTTTTCATGCTATGATTTACAGTATTTATGAGATGACGCATGTGATTATGTGCTAATCATACCTTGATGAGTAACGTTTATGATTAGACATTCACATTTGAGGCATATTGCATCATGCAAATGCATAAGAGCTAGGTCGGTGAGAAAGTCATATGACTAGTTCAGAGTGCTTTTGAATAAGACCTACAGAGGTAGGCACTCCATGGGAGTGGAGGTTGAGACCTCGTATGAAAGAGGACGAGGCGAATGAGTGGTCCATCGACGGGTGGACACTCCGCTATACCGGTATAAGCTACAGTTACAAAGCATACAGATGCATTACAGATGCATTGCATGATATTGCATTGCATGAAAGTGACAGAGAAAGTGATACGATTCTGATGCTTGTGATTTACAATTTACGATTCTGATTTGATTTGATTTATAGTTTCTGATTCTGACATTGACTTACGCTTGCGATTCTGAGACATAGAATTGGTTTACAGTTTACAGATATAGAATTGATTTACGCTTACGAATACGTAATTGAATTACAGCTTCTGAGACATATAATAGATTTACAAGATATCGATGATGAGACTTAACTTACGCTTACATCATAGAGTTGATTTGACTTACAATTCGTGAAATTGGTTGAATTGCTAAAGTGGTGTTACTGTTTTATCGTGTGCTTGCTAAGTCTCCGGACTTACCCTTGCTTTGTCGTTGTTTTTAGGTGAATGATGACGACATGCATGAAATGGGGATAGTCCTTTTGGCACCGCACATGTAAAATAATAGTTTAGCCTTACACTGAACATCTCTGTTTTAATATAGTGTTAAGGTCCTGTGGTTCGTCGTTTGGTTTACCTTGCTGGCGAGCCATGAAGGTGGGTCTTCATGGTCATGGAGCCCAAAGTTTCTGTCTATGTTATGGTTTGTGAAATATGAAGTTAATTGTCTTTGCAAGTATCCTCCTTTGAGCAACACTCCCATGCATCATCAATCGGACGGATCGCATCGCTAGGTCGGCGAGGACCTCGCCTTGTGGTGATCGTGATGGTCATTGGCGACGAGCCCTTTGTCAAGCAAGCGTGGTCCCGGCGGCGATCGCTTCCGCTTGACGCCGAGGCGAATAGCTTGGTGCTTCGTCGTGCTTCGCTTCAAGCCACCGCTATTCCTTCCCGATCTCGACTCGGTGGAACGCCTAGTTGGTCTCCGGCGGTACCGCCGCACTCTAATTGCGCCTTGTGTGCAAAAATGGAATAGGTTGGCGGGTGCATCCGGAAGGCTCGCCATGGTCGATCGACGCCGAGCTCCGCGGCATTCCCGCCCATGTGTGGGAGACCTCGACTGTGGATTGTTTGCTGAGCCCTCATGCCTGGGTTCAGCGCGTGCATCAGGACACTCTCAACTTGTCGGATTTGTCTGTTTTCTGCTGTTCGGCTTGGTGCTCGGATCCCCGTTTTTTCCCTCGTTCCAGAGAGCTTTGGGTCACTGAGCCGCCGGTCGCAGATGTGGAAGATCCACCGGTGAAGCGAGTGCTGGTTTATGATATTGACATCCAGTTCTCCGTCTGGCTTCGACCGGATGATCCTGCGGCAAGCCCGCCTCCTCCGCCTAGGGATGACGATGTCTCGGTTTCAAGGCTGGCTGCCGCTTTGGCGCCTCCTTCGCCTCCTCGACCCCTAGTCCTACTGGCGGTGGCACGCCCAGCTGCTCCAGCTAAGCCTCACTGACAAGTGTTTTTCCTCACATCGGCCTTTGCTGGGCCAATCGTCGATTCGGGTGGCCTTTGATGTCTCGCAGAGGCTCCCCTGGCCGAGCTCCCCGCTAAGTCTCCTCTTGTTTCCGAGGGCGAGGGAGGCCGCCGACTCTTTCTTCTGGACGAGGCAGCCCCATCTGTAATCCCCCCCACCCTGGTGCGCTTTGAAATTGAGAAGTTTTCGGCTCGCCTGGGGCGGTGGTGGGTTGGGATTGAAGGCACCCTGTTGTAGACTTGGGCAAGAAGTCCGGGCTCTCCCGCGAACTCCCGGGTTGTTGACGGGTTGAGCCTGGCGGGCAACTGAGTCACCGGCCTCACCACGCTCCCTTTCGCCTTCCACAATTTTGAGGCAACGATAGAGCCTACCACCGAAATCCCTTCCTCCCATCGGAGTTCAACCTTCGTCACCCCGCCGCCATGCACCAAGACCCCAGAAGCCGCCCAAGTTTATTCCAGCGCCGCCAGTAGTCGTCATGGACCGCCTCGGACCTCGCCGATCTCTCCGGCAGGGAAATGCTCTGCCCCGTGGTTCCTCTTGCGCGGAGTTGGTAGCCGGTGGCATGGCTCGCCCCTACCGCTTTGCTTGGGAAGAACCGCCGCTTCCCTGGGGTGGGACGCCTCCGCGCCAAGAGCCCTCCCTTCGGATGCCCAGTCGCCTTCTTCAACAGCTTGCTTGGCCAAGAAGAGGCCTTCTTCCTGTCCCGGCCATCAACAAGCGTCGAGGCAAGGCCATACCTCCAGGTGACACCCCGCGGCGTAGCCGTCGCCTTGCTCGTGCGAAGCTTGAATTTGGTTTCAACGACCTGGAGAGGAAAACGAAGAAGAGGGCTTTGAGGACTCTAGATCTCATTGAGGAGCGTGAAGGTTTAAATCAACAGGCCCTGGATGATTATGCGAAGTTGTTTGAGCAACCCCTTTCTGATTCTCATCTCCAGGCTCTCGCCGCTCTTTTTTCAACTGGTCCCTCCCTGAAAATCTGGGCGAGGGAGAGGGTGGTGTCGTTATCTTAAGCCACCGATGTCTTTTCTTGGTCGTTTTCTTGGTGTGCCTTATGGATCCTTCCAAAATTCTGATTTGGAATGTTGGGGCTTGAATTCTTCTTCCGCACAAGACTCTCGCGCCTTCTTGTGGATTCTTCTCATCGGATATTGTGTGTGTTCAGAAACAAAATTGCGTATATCTCGCAGGATTTTACTCGCCTCTTGGGTCCGATTTCGACACGTGTTATCCCTCCGCAAAAGCAGCGGCGATTCGATTGCCCGAGACGCCATATTGGTGTTTCAGAGTCCGAGGATTGACAATCACAAAGGTAACAATTCGCTTTGTCAAGATGGGCAAGCTTGGTGGCTAACCTGTGTTTATGGGCCGCAAGGTAATGAAGATAAAATCCAATTTCTGCAGGATCTGCGTGATGTCCGAGCAGCTTGCCCAGGGCCGTGGATGATTGCCGGGGACTTCAATCTGATTTATAAGGATGAGGACAAGAATAATGCTAATTTCAATAGGGCCATGATGGGTCGCTTCAGAAGGTTTATCAATGATCTTGCTCTCAAGGAGATTCCTTTGCACTACCGCAAATTTACATGGTCAAATCGCAGAGTTTTCCCTACTCGTGAAATTGGACGAGTTCTTTGCTCGTGGACTGGGAGGATGATTCAATTGTTTGTCGCAAAGTTTGGCTTTGATGATTCTCGATCACCGCCCCTTTACTTGGCTCACGGATAGCTCTCCGGGTCGTCGCAGTTTCATTTTGAGTCCTTCTCGCCCAAACTTGATGGCTTTGATGCTGCCTCCTCACTGACCCGGTTCTCGCGGTCTCTGTCCTTTCTTAACTTTGGTAAAGAAACTCAAGGCTACCACCGAGGTCCGCAGTTGGAGTGATCAAGTGGTCGGTCAGTGAATTTCACCGCTTTGGCTAGGGAAATTCTCCACCGCTTGAGATCGCCAAGATAATCGTTTGCTATCCTCAAGGAATTGTGGCTCAAAAATGTCTTAAAAGCACAATTTAGTTCTAGCTTCCTTCAACAAGACAATTGCTTCTGCGCTACCAAGGATTAGCCGGATTCGTGACGAGATGCAAATTCAAAGCTCTTCCACCTTAGTGCTCGCCAGGAAAAGGAAGAACTTTATTGGAAAAATTGTTGTTGGTGAGCAAATCTGCACTAGGCATGAGGAGAAGGCTGCAGCAATTGATGATTTCTATGCAAATCACTGGTAGTCAGGTCGATGTGGAGTACTCTATCAACCTTTCGAAAGTTAGAAATCAATGCTCTTGACCGGCTGATCTCGAGCTCCGTTTAGTGAGGAAGAAGTGTGGAATACAATTAAATTGTTGCCTTCAGACAAAGCTCCCGCCGCACGGCTTCACAGGCTTTTATAAAGCTTGTCGCCCATCATAAAGGTCGATATTATGGCTACTGCTTCAATAGCTTGGAACAGAAGTTTGTGAACTTTGGCAACCTCAACTCGCCTTATATCATTCTCCTTCCTAAAAGGATGGTGCCGATCGACCTAAAGATTTTCGACCCATAAGTTCGGTTCATAGCTTCGCCAAGTTAATCACAAAGTTGATGGCTAATCGCCTTGTCGGTCGCCTTCATCAAATGGTCTCTCCGCTTCAAAGCGCCTTTATAAAAGGGCTTATCATACAGATAACTTCATGATGGTTCAAGAACGGCAAGGCTCCTTCATCGCCAGCAATTTCTGATTCTTCTCAAGTTAGATATTTCAAAAGCCTTTGATTCGTGTCGTGGCCTTCCTCTTGGAAGTTTTGTAGCACTTGGTTTCGGGCTTGTTTGGAGAGATATCATCTGGCTACTCTCCTCATCTTCAACCCAAGTTCTTTTGAATGGGGTGCTTGGGGATCATATTCTTCATCGGCGAGGTTTACTAAGAAGGTGACCCACTCTCCCCATGCTCTTTATCTTGGTAATGGATGTGTTGGGGCATATGATTACTAAAGCCATTTGGTGAAGGTCTCTACAACCTCTGTCACTCGTGGCATTCAAAGACCGCATTTCTATTTATGTCGACGATGTGGCTCTCTTTCTCCACGGAGGTCGGGATATCTCCACATCCATGGGTATTCTTAATCTTTCGGTAAGGCTTCGGGCTCAAGACAAACTCGCAAAAAGTTTTGTGCTCCCGATCGTGTGGTGATTTGAGTTTGCTACCTTGCAAAACCCGCGCCGCCCCGCCTCGATTTTCCTTGCAAATACTTGGGTGTGCCCCTCCTAAGAAAACTTTCTAAAGTTCAAGTGCAACCCATTATTGACCGCATTGCGATCAACCACCGGCCGGAAGGCGATCTTTTGTCAAGGGTCGGAAGAAGGGTTCTAATTCAACTGTCCTCACCGGGATGCTCATTTACTTGGTTATGGCCTTTGATTTTCCTCCTTGGGCTATCAAAGCGGTGGATAAAATTCGCGCGTTTTCTTTGGAGAGGCCGTAAGGAGGCAAAAGGTGGTCATTGTCTTGTGGCTCGGGTCAAAGTTTGTCGACCATTGGAGTTTGGAGGTCTTGGAATTTCGATCTCAAGTCTCTTGGTCGTCAAGATGAGATGGGTTTGGTCAGCAAAACAGAGCCTCATCGTCCATGGGCTGCTCTCCCTTTTCATGTGCCTGAGCAAGTGAGAGCCTTCTTCTCAGTAGCAGTGCATTCTTGGATTGGAGATGGTGCAAATACTCTTTTCTGGACAGATCGGTGGCTCCATGGGCAATGCATCGCAGACCTTGCCCTCGCCTTTCGCGGTTATCCCCAAAGGAGGGTAAAGCGGCAAGACCGTCCGGACGCCCCTCTAACCGGGTTGGATTACGGACATCTGTGGAGCTCTCATCTTGTTGGTGTGATTGTTGACTACCTTCATTTATGGGATCTATTGTTGAATCTTCACCGCAATGAGGTTGAAGATAGACACTTTGGAGGCTCTCTTCCAATGGGTTATACTCGCTAAGTCGGCTTATGAAGGATTCTTTTAGGTTCTACCTCTTTGGACCGTGGGAAAGGATCTGAAGTCTTGGGCTCTACCCAAATGTCGCTTTATGTGGTTGGTCGCGCACAATAAAATGCCGGACTACCGATCGCCTAGCTCGTCGTGGGTTGCCTCATCGGGAGTTTTGTCCTCTTTGTGACCAAGAAGAGGAGACTATCGACCATCTCCTTGTCCAAAGGTGTGTTCGCAAGAGAATTTTGGTTCTTTTGTTCAGACAGTCGGTCTTGACTCTTGTCCCTCAAATTTCGTGAGTTATCCTTCCATGTGGTGGGAGAAAGCTAGCAAGAATAACCGTTGATGGGTTGATGAGGCAAGGAATTAATTCGCCATTATTCCTGAGCTTGGATTATTTGGAAGCATCGCAATGGGTGTGTTTTTGATGGAGCACCCAAACTTAGTCGGTGCTTTGGTCTTAGCCGGCGAGAGAGCCCGCCAGGTCTTTGGCGGGGGCTAAAGGGCTATCATTCTTGACTACCCTCCTCCCCAAGAGTTAGTGTCTAGCTCAAGAGTGGTTGCCTTGTGAGTTTTTGTCTTGGACGCGTTTGTAGCCCTTGAATCTTTTGCGTGTTTGTGTGGTGTTTGTGGTTTTGTTTGGGCTCTTGCCCTTTATTCTCTTCTTAATATAATGAGGCGCAGCTCTCCTGCGTTTTCGAGATAAAAAGAACAGGAGGTGCTGTTAAAAGTTGAATTAGCAACACTTTTGAATTGGTAAGGGTGTGGTGGTAGCATCTTGGGCCCTGTGGAGGGCCGGGGTGTTACAGCTCTACTCTTTGAGCCGCGTGCAGATCGTAAAAGTTGTTATGATGCCGCCGCTTCTCTAGCTGCCGCCTCAAGCTTCTAAGGCCGCCGCGCGTCATCTGCACCTTGTGCACTGCGCCACCGCCATTTTGGGCTTCGATCTGCGCCGCCATGCTTCTATCTTATTCCTCTTCGGCTTGATTTGACAGTTTATTCAAAAGCTGCACGCAACGACAACATCATCAAGACTCGGATTTCGGATTTTTCTTGTTTTAGTGTTAACTTCTTTTTCAAATGCAATGCTATTGTATTCTTCTTGCATTTGAGGGGGGTGTTAAGGGTATTAGAGATAGAATAGGAATTGTATTATTCCTTTCCTTATATGCCTCGCTTTCCTTATCTACATATGACATATTCCCCTGTAATATCTCCTTGTACTCCCTATATATATTGCCCATTGGGCTTCTTCAATATACACACAATATTCGTAACAAAACTGAAGGGTGAAAAGTTGAAAAGTTGGCTAGATGCCTTTTCTACGATGTAACATTCCACATTCACTGATATGGTAATGATCAGGTGAATCTACCTTGACATAGCATGTCGGATGTTGCTAATTTAGTAGCATATGAATCCCCTGTTATGTAGTATAACACATAGCATTTCGTGTCAGTGTAAAAAGGTCTCGAACTATCATTTAAACTATTAGCATATCACTTAATGGACTTTACCAGCTTACCATCCATTAGTTTAAAGATGGAACTAAAATGTGGCAATGCTGGGCATCACAGTTCTGTTGTCTGCTTAAATATTTTCATCATTGAACCTACACGTACTATTATTGTTCTTAGCTTGTAGTGCTTACCGCATTGCTATTTGTGATGTAATGAATTGGCTTATATTCACATGCTAATGTCTTCTTGCTCTTAATTCATGACCAATCTTTTCTGTTTCCTTTGTAGGCATTCCCTTATCATTCCAAAAGGCCATTTTCCATCACTACAAGCAACACCATCATCTGTAAGTTCTGGCTCTGATGACAACACACATGAACTTGATCATGAACTTGATAGTTATGCAATTGACTGACTAGCCAGTGTTTGTGGTCACATTCCATTTATATTTTAATATAATACTTACGGGGGACATCTTTTACAATGTAATTTATACTGAAATTTATTGGGTAAATCTTCTCTTCTCAATAATTACCTGGAAGGTTTCATAAGTTTTTTTTAAACTTTGATGTAGCTAGGTCAATCGAAAATTCACTCTTATCATGTCTGTTATTTAGGTAAGAGAGTTTCTAATCATATCTAGCAAGTCATCAAGGTCTAGGCTGTTAGAGAAGAAAATTGCCTTCGGGATGTCATTAAATTTATGCCTGCCCCTCTTTTACTTGAAAGAAGAATAGTGAACAAGCATATCCGGCAGTTACAAAATCCACATGGAGTCATGGTGCCAAATGGAATAAACAATCACAAAGTGTTTGCTGTCTCAAATATAAGTATTCCTGTGTTCCTCTGTAAGGTATTCTCTGTTCCCAAATTAAGTCATTTTGGAGGCCGTGCAGGCATTTTTTTTATAACTTTGGCTGATAATATATGTTAAAATTTAAAACATCTGGATTGGTCTCATAAATATAATTTTAGTAGGTTTTTCGTAAAAAAAAAACACTTCCATGTTACTATATTCTTGTAACTTTTTACCAACATGTCATTATAGAAATTAGTGATCAAAATTACACTCTGGAGACCTTGAAAACTTAACAATGTCTTACATTTGGGAACAGAGCGAATAGATTACTTAATATATTCAAGATCTTCAATTGTAAAAAATCACATGACAAGATTGAATATGTTGATCTTGAGGAGGTGCATACAACAGCCTATGTGATTAATGATGCGAAACACCTCCTCTGGGTTAGAACCATAATATTTAATATTCAGCTTTCATAACTTTTCCTTTTAGTGAGGTGGCTCCAAGTCAAACTAGTGAGTCGAGCGGCTAGTTTGCAAATTGCTGCCTTGCTTGGTTAGACAATGTGTTAAAGATTACATACAATTTCTCCATGTCAGTCTAATCAAAACTTGCTACAGAATACAAGTATATCTGGAGTTAGAAAGTTATCCATAGTTTTGGTTGTGTTATGCCTGTTTGTTCAGGAATAACTGTGCGAGCTAGCGGTCTGTTGTTCTTATTCCTTAAGATTAGCTAATCAAGCTATTAAAGTCATTCTATAAATGGTATTGTACATCAATTAGAAGCATTGTTGTCATTTGATACTTACATTTATTTTATTTTAGTGAAATGAGTCATTAATATAATTATTTTTTTTATGATTTGAATAGTTTCTTTTAGGCATGACCATTCTAAATGTGAAAAGAAAATGAATGTAGGTTGTATTGCATTGCTACGTCCAAAAACTGATTTCTGCTTGTGACTACATCAAAATATTTCCTCCTGTTTATTGAACTATATATTTGTCATGAACCTTTTCCTCCTGTTTATTGAACTATATATTTGTCATGAAACTTTCATGACAGTGTTTAATTCCATTCTTCATCAAATTTTTATTTGGTAGTAAATATTGCACGCTAGAATTCATTAGAAATTGCATGTTGCTTGTTTGCTTCAGTTCATCACATTGTTGGGAAGTTTTCTCTAGATTAATATTTAATTTTTGAATTCCAGGTGATAGCAGCCATCTGTTCTAAACTGCCGCTTCTTGGCAATGCAATCATGAAGGCTAGTCAATGTGGTAGGTGAACTACAACTTTACAGTCGTTGGGACAATTCAGCTAGTATTTTGCACTGTCCTCTGACAACACTGAAGAAGAACAAATGTGTCTGGCTTGTGTAAACTTTTCCATGCTATTAATAAAACAATTCTTTTTAGTGTTATCTTTGTCTTGCTGTTCCTTTTTGTCATGAAGTCTTATCTGTGTGGGATTTATATGCTTTCTTACTACATTTAGCTCAAGTTTCCTATTATCCACCTAGTGACAGTAACAGACTCAAATGTTTGTTGGAATATATAGTACTATTATATTGGTACGGCAGTGTTCAATGCAGGTTTTTTGGGGCTCAAGTAGTAATTTCAGGTGAATAATGGATGGTTTAAAAGTGAAATATTCTATATACATATTGATGCCCTTTCCGTATGTCTTTTGGTCTTCCATCCTCCTTGACATCAAGGATGTCTTTATATATGCCATATGATAAGTCATTTTCTCATTTTGGCATGCATTAAATATCATTAGCCTTGATGAGAATCTTAGAGTACAAAAGGAAAAAAAATTAGTAAATGTACATTTTTCCTGCCCAAGTTGTACTTTCAGGCGATCAATGAATGGTCTAAAAAATGAAACGTTGAATATCCTAAAAATTCGAATACATACTGGCTGTCTTTTGTGTATCTCTTTTGTTTTTTATCCTCTTTGATGTGAAGGATATCTTTCTATATGCCAGACAAGAAGTTGTTTTATCATTTTGGCTTGAATTGGATTAACTTAGCCTTATAAATCTGGGGATCTTAAGGGTACAAATGAAAGAATTTGACGGTATCAGTGGAAGTTAGGATTGTTTTGGATTTCTTACAAGCAGTAATTTTGGCATGTATCTGTTATGTTGTTGTGCTGCTAAACTTAGTGTTTTTCAACTTCACTGCCATGAACAATTTTAGTCTGGCTCCAATGCTGACTTTGTATAAGTTAGATACATTCGAACTGTGGGTATGCTTTAGCTTGTTTGGACCATAAGGGTAGGGGTGCAAACAGAGTGGATAATTTCTGTCCGTCTGACCGACCGAGGGCTTGCGGAACAAATACGAAGGGGTAGATGAGTATCCGGCATTATCCATGTCTGACTACGACCCCGAGGAAAAAAATATGGAATAGGATTCGGGATAAGTGATATCCGTTCGTATATATACGTATGTTAAGTGATATAATAAGGAAGTTTGTTATGACTTCACTTAGAAACAAGATAACATATAGGCAGATTGTCACATCTAAACAGACGGGAGTATTGAGTGTTCTTCCTTCAACATCTTAGTAATTAGTCTCACCATGTTCGTTCTGATTGTGCTATACTGTCCAATGTCCTGTACAAAGAAGCGGATAATTTCTGTCCGACCGACCGTCCGAAAGATTATGGAACGGATAAGGAATGGAGAAATGGATATCCAACACTATTCGTATCCAACTCCGACTCCGAGGAAAAATATGGAATAGAATAAGCAATATCTGTCCGTATCCGCTCCGATTGCACCCATGCATAAGGCACTACAACATGTTTTTGAATTAAATTTGCTCTGTGGATTACTAGAACACAATTGTAATGCTTGCACACTGCATTAGTGTGCATTACTGCATCGTATGTTCTGGATGAGCATTTGGCATTTTTGGTCTTATTTGATTATATATGGATGTCTAATGTGTCGTAAATCGTAACTCTTCTCTAGCATTTACTTTCTAATCATGTTAAGAGCTCGAGTTATAAGGCTCATCTATGCCATCTCTTTGTATACAGATTTACCTACTTAAACTATATGCGAACATATTACTTTGGTTTGACTGATTGTATCTTTGGAATACAGATGCATTTAATGTGCTAGTCAACAATGGAAAGGAAGCAGGGCAAGTTATTTTTCACGTGAGTTATACGTCTTGTTATTGTTAACTACCTGACCTTGAGGAAATGTCTTGTTAATATTTAGCCAGTAGCCGCTCAACTTTGAATATCTGTATGTACCAAGTTTTCTTTTCTTTTTTTTTGAGAAATTTTATTGCAGACTCATGTCCACATCATTCCCCGTAGCAAAGATGATAAGCTGTGGTCTTCGGAGGTAATAATAAATTTATCTAGATCTCCATTTATGCCTTGCTGATTGTCAAAATATGTGGCCGTTGTGCTTATAAAGTAGGGAGATTTTGTCATAATTTCTATTTATATGATATACTGAACTTGTGAATATACTGCAGACCTATCCAAGGAGCCCCCTTCAGGATAACCAGGAAACTGAGAATCTTGTTAGCTGCATCAAGGAACTACTCTCTTCTTCACCTGAGGACTACCGTACTGAAGGGTCTACAATACCAAAGGAACTCTGAAACACGACGGTAGATAAGCAAGTCAAAAGGCAATTTTTCTCTTTCCTCACGCTCAGCTTGCAGAGCATTCCGGGAGCTGAATTTGATGTATAGTTTTACCTCACGCCTCGAAATTTTGGTACTAACTGGCTAAGTGATCGTCATAGAAAAGCCAAAAGCAGTAGAAGTAGATCTTAAGGCCATAGTTGATACTTGAATAGTGATCCGAATGCATCATGTGAAGATTAGTATAATTAGGTTTCTGAAACTGGGTAGGCGTAAAGTTTGGTATTTGACTGATGGAAGTGAGAACGGGCAAACCTGGGCCGGGTGGTGGTCGATGGTGGATTCCCATCTGCACAATGTTTTGATCTTTTCAGAATCTATGGAAGAGACATGAATGTAAGAATGCAATACATCTGGTGGAGAATTGAATCATTAGCCATTTTTCTTCTGGAGTAGGTGACGCAACAGAGCATTTTGCTGTCTCATGTTTTAATTGCATTCAGCTCCATTTATGTGCTTATTGAAATTTAAGAGTGCCTGTGGTTGTTTCTGCTGTTTCAGTTGTCGAATGCCATGTATGATCCAGATTTTGCACGTGCTCTGTTCTTTTGAATAGAAAGTTATTGATTATTTGAACGAGAATACATAAGAGGAACTGGGTATCTTTTCAAATAATAAGAAAGGCACCCAAATTCGAGTGAAATAGAACTTGATCCTGCGTGGACTACACTCATTTCCTTAGTTCTTGACTATTTAAGTGGTAAGGGAGAACGGATAAAAAGTGTTGCACATTATAACTGTAGCCACGAATAGTTCCACTTGATCTGTGTGGCAAAGTTTGATAGCAAGCCGAACACCCCCACCCCCCTTAATTCGTACATTTGATAGAAATTCGAACCATTTTTGAAAATTTATGCATCAGTTAGCCAGTTTCTTCTTGAGAAAATGCCGAGAAGGGATAATTCCTTGATACATATCAAGTGGAACCAACAATTCGATAGAATCATGAACCCTTTCGGCTCATATACCAAATCGACATGGAAAATTATGAGAAAAAAAGGAAGATGATATAGTCTATGGAATTTCTTGCACCCTTTGAAATTTCAACTTCAAATAAAAATATTTTGAGACAAAAAAAGGAAAAGTTTTATGTGGATAGTAACTTTTGTCTTTCTTTTTTCCCTTTTTATTTTGATTTATTATCTGCCACAATTTTCTCATTTTTATTACCTTTCACATAGGTTAACTTTGCACTTGAAATTTTATACATAGATAGTAAATTGAGTAGTACATCATTATTATTTTTTTAGAATTTTTCATACTAATTTGGTACCTAAAACCGAGAGGGTTTCCACAATTCCACCAAATTGTTGGTTTCCCCTTGATATCTCTGACAGAGGCTTATTTAATATAATTAAATTTAAAAAATTGAAAATATAAAACATTTGTTAGCCCATTCGAATACGGAAAAAAAAACACTCGTCAGAAATTATGAATAGTACAAAATAAGCCGAAGCTCAAGCCAATTCGGGCCTGAGCTCATAGTGCTAGGATCGAGCTCAGCCAGGCCCAGTTCCCATGGGTACGAAGACCCCAAAAACATGGATTTCCCCCATATTTTCCTGTTTTCACAACAATTTATTATTTAAAGGACAAATATAGAAATATATAAAATTATAATTTAGAATGTACTGTAAGGTCACCCCAAAAAATTGTGCCAAACCGGGCTGCACATGGACAGGTCTAGTATCAATAAAAATTAACAGAAGTAAAATACTGTTAAAAACAATTATTTAATAAAAATACTTCGAGACCACACAGACCAAAATTTTGACATTCTTTTAAGAATAGACTTTTTTTTTGCTGAAGACAATCTTTTTCGTGCTAAACAAAGGACCACACTGAAAACAATAAATTCATTTAGGATATATGAAGTTGCACAGTTCAGATACATATCCTGTTCATCCGTACCACCATCAGATCACCAGTTTACTGGAGACAGCAATGTTCGACAACCTCCAGCCATTGCTCTTTTAACATTAGCCTCGAACATCTTTGGATTGCCACGAAGGACCGCGGCTGCTTCATGGTTCAAGGGATCCTTATCGCTTGGTTGCTGCATATAAAATAAACATTAAACAAAGCCCATTAAGAAAATTTTCTAGTAAACAGACACTTAGGAATGGAAAGCAGCAATGTATAAATAAGCCTGCCCTTAAAGAATCTTAAGCAGAAAGTAAAGCTAACATGCAATTTTATTGAAATATTTGGCTGACGAAACTATGGGTTCTCCAAGAAGTCATCCGCCAAAACAGGGTTCAGGGCATAAGCTTCGTATTCTTAGTAGTTCCACACGATTAGTTAACAATTTACATTACAAGGACCAATTTAGGTAACAGTCAAATCCACAAACCACATACAATGGACATGTGAGCATACGAAAGAGATGAACCGCATCTGCGTTGTGATGACTTTAGTGCTGGACAAATGTACCATTCTAAAATTCTAATTACTAATTTAATTTATGTGGTCGTGCTGGTCTGGCCCGATCGGGTATGCCGTGCTTAAGCCGACATCTCGGAATGGTGGGCTGGTCCGGTACAGCATACATAGTAATTCTTTTATGGTAGTGCAATAACTCTTCTGTAGTAATACTGTAAAATTGCGTAGAGCTGGCAATAAAGTTACTTGTATTATTGTTATTGTACTCTTTTGAGTACGGATGGGTGACTTGACAGTAAAAATTACCTATAAACGGCAATAAAATACTTGTGATCATACTCAACAGACCATTGGTGGTCCATTGGGCTAAGTGTGCCTAGGCCCATAGTTATTAAGGCGGTGCGGCGAGGCTCTCGAGGCGCCTCACCATCTTCACACAACAACATCACTTATGGCGCACGGCATGGCGATGCCATATACACATCTTAACCTAGTTTGGTAACAAATTAAATTGACAATGTAGTAGAATATGCGTACCTTGATTTTGTCTATTCGTGAGCTTATGTAGCACCATCATCTATCAATGTACCTTCTCCCATATAGCACATATCCCCTTGTAACTTGCAAGTTACAACACGTAGCTTGTTACAATACATTAGAGCCCTCTACCATATGAGGCTGCGTTAAAGCCCTCTGTGTTTTCAGTTGCCATTTATGATATGTCGTGTTTCTTCATGTTGCAAACTACCATTAGCATATAACTATAATTGTATGATACTAGGAGCACTAGCAGAGAGTTACATAGCAGTAGCACATCGAGCATATCAGTAGTAGTGTAGCAATTAGCAGAGCATATCATGTTATCAACCGTATCAGTATATAGCAATACATTTAGCAAAGCATAAGCAGTACATTTAGCAAAACAGTGATATAACAGATTTAGCAGTACTGTTGCAGTAGTAACTACTAACTAGTATTAGTAGCAAAACAAATCACCTCGGCGAGCAGCCCACCTGTCTTCTACTCTCCTCCCTCACTGGATGGCTGCCAAGAGGAGAGGAGACAGAGGAGGCGCAGAGGCGGCGGCAGTGGGCAGACTGGAGGAGGCGGAGGCGAGCCGGCCGACGAAGCAGGAGACGGCGGCGGACTAGAGGAGACCGGAGCCGGCGGCGGCGATGGATCCCGCGGCCGCGACGGATCCCGTAGATTTGGCAGCGGATCCGGCGACGGTGGATCGACGGCGAATCCTACGATGGATCCCGCGGTGGCAAATCCTACGACGGATCCAGCAAATCCGGTGGCGGTGATGACGGATCCGACGGTGGCCTCTTCTCGCTTTTTCGAGTGGCGGCGGAGACTTCCCAAAACCCCAACCCGTGAGGTATTATGTCTAGTCTCGACCCGAGTAGTACTCGACTTTTAAACCCCCCCCCACACACACACCCACCTCTATGGCGTCCGCTGAGCGGCGCCTTACCGCCATAACGCCGCCACGAAGACGCCTTACCGCCATATCGCCGCCATGGAGGACGGGATACGGCACACCTCCATGCCATCTGGACGGTATGGACCTCCAGTTCACCTCGGCGATATGGTGACGAGATATCACCGATATGTCGACGCCGAAATAACCATGCCCACGCCAGCCCGGCACGACCCGACCCTCTCCGTGTCATGCTTGGGTTGGAGGACGAACATGGGCCAAGACCGCACGATAACTTATTCATCAATCTGCGGGCCTAATGTGCCATGCCTTATCAAGGCTAGTGTCGTGCTGTGCTAGGCGGCCTATATCAAATCTCGTCGTCTTTTCGCATTCAATTCTTCACGTATTAAAACATCCAACATCAAAAAATGTACTAGAAGTAGGCACGACGTGTCAAGCCTAAGGGGTCAGAATTGAAAATAAAGTTCATGACAGATTAACTTTAACATATTTATAAAAAATTATTAAAAAACAAAAAACAGTCTACAGTTGCCCAACCGTTGGGCGACAAGACGTGTTGTCGCCTAGCGGTTTGGGCGATAGCACCTGTTGTCCCACTATTGGGTGCCTACATCCCTATTGCACTAGTGAAATGCTAAGCTGAACCAAAATATAGCATATATGACCAGATTGAGCATAAATTCAACAAATTGAAATTTCTTTAGTGCTCTCAGAAGGCTAGTTGCGCAAGATTTATTCTTGGCCCTCTCCGCCATGACAAAAACTCACTCTTGATTATATATGACAGTTGAAGATTAGATCTTGAGCAAAATTAAATCATGCTACTATCGAGGATCTACAGATCAAGAAAACAGCTCACTAGACAGTGCAAAATTTTCCGAAACCAATCTTCCGTGCACTCACAGAGAGTACTATTGGTTCAACAGATTAATAGCTAGCTTTCGGCACGGACCAGAAATGAGTAACACTCACCACTGCCCTAACAGAGAATAGCAAGTTCAAAGATCGGTAGAAATAAACACAAATAGCAGATTTAGCTAAAGCTCAAGATCAATCTACCATCACATTCATACATAATCTCAGCTTTTGTGCTATTTCATCACAGAGCAATAGATCACAGAACTGTTCTTTGCAAATTTTTTGCTAGAGATACTCACTGACATATGAAGTATATCACCAAATTGCAAAGAGACAATAACCAGAATACTCACGGTACAGACAGAACTCAAAGCCGTCCAGAAGCAACACAAATCGGTAAAGAACAGAAAAACCAGGGCAAGGCACGCTCACGGCGCTGACCCAGAACACCTAGCATCCCCTTGTGCCGCTCGCAGTAGAGGAGTGAGGTAGACGGAGACGCAATGCCCACTCCAACCTCAGGAAGCTGACGCTGGAGACGAAGGTCAGGGTGATGCCGCACAAGACGACAAAGAGAGCACCAACCGGATGCACTCAAACAACAATGGGGATTGCCATTGCCGTCTCTTCCCTCGGGTCAACTTCCACCTTCTGATTTCCCCTCAAATCCCTCCCTCCCCAAAACTCTAGTGTTCACTCGGGAAATCAAAGGCAAAAGCTCCAATTGGTGACGGCGCAAAAGCACCAGCACCTGCACACCCAAAGACAAGAGAGGAAGAAGACCAAAGAGGAGCAAATCGGGATCAGAAGAGAACCTCCCCGCACGGTGTATGAGCTCGACCTTAAGTCGAGGAGGTAGGTGGTTGCGGCGCGATGACGCGAGCGGCTGGCTCCGAGGAACCCATGCCAGCCCGCGACTCCATCGCCGCCACCCAGTCGCTGCTCCCCCATCGTGCCATCGAAATCGGCGGATCTGGATGAAGCCCAAACGACCGCACAGCCATCCCACGCGCACGCACACGAGCTAGGGAGGAGACATAGTCTCCTCCCTTATCTCTTCATGCAGCTCACCGACAGGTGGGCCCCGCCTGCAGTTTTTTTCCTTTTTCTCAATTAGGAAATTCCCAAAATGCCCCCACATAACAGCAGTCCCCACCAATTTATCAATTGATAAAAGATCATCAATGTCTTATTTAATATACGGTGTTCGACGATGGGTACCTTTTGGATTTGAACCCAAAGCCTAGCAACAAGGACTTCGACTTTGCACAGACAAAGGAGGACTTCGCCTTGATCCAATGCCTTGGTGTGAGAATTTTCACCCAAGTCACATTCTGTACTGGGTGGCTTGCCCTTTCCCTCTCGGGTTGGGCGTTACGGTGATGTCCCCGTATCTTGCTCATGAGTGCTTAAGAAAGTATACTCTTATCTTTCTTTGATTGCGACCTCACAATCACACTCACGTAGGTGAACTCTTCTAGGAGTCCTGTAGGACGACTCCATAAGTCATATAGACCTCGAGTTCATTCAGAGCTAATGCTCAACCTTCCATACATAAAGAGCACTACAGCTAATGGGACCCGTTAGATGTGCTCTCTAATCTCACACAGTTTGTTGTCCTAGAGTCTAGTTCATGGGATCTCTGATCTTCTAGGATATGTTACCACCAATGTGAGCCTTTATACGGGTATGAGTCACATTCCCTGATATGCTGCAAGGATGACCTTCCGCGCCAATCCTTTAGTGAAAGGATCTGTCAAGTTCCTTTCAGACTGGATGTATTCTATAGAAATAACACTCGTCTCTCTAGCATGACTTATTAACTTAAGTTGCCTCTTTATGTGTTTTAAGGACTTCATATTATCCTTCCTACTCTTCGCCTTAACCAGAACGGTTTGGTTATCGCAGTAGGTTGATATGGCTGGAATTGGCTTTTCCAGCACAAGCAGATCAGAAAGAAGTTTTCTAATCATTCTGCCTCTACAGTCGCTGAATCAAGTGCTATTAATTCAGCCTCCATAGTGGACCGTGTAAGGATAGCCTGTTTTGAAGACTTCCATGAAACGGCCCCACCTTCTAGAGTGAAAACATAACCACTCGTAGCCTTCATGTCATCCAAGTCATTGATCTAGTTAGAATCACTGAATCCTTTCAAGACTGTCGGATGGCCAGAATAGTGTATTCCCAAATTAGAGGTTCCCTTCAAATATCTGAGTACTCTTTCTAGTGCTATCCAATGACCATCTCCTGGATTGGACGTATAACGACTCAATCTGCTTACATCATATGAGATGTCTGGCCTCGTTGCACTAGTTAGGTACATCAGGGATCCTATTATTTGAGAATATTTGAGCTAATCATTCCCATGTCCAGTGTTCTTATGTAGCTTTGCATTTGGATCATAGGGCGTGGCTACTGGTTTACAGTCCATAAATCCAAATCTGGTTAGGACCTTATCCACATAATGGGATTGTGAAAGAGTAATCTCATTCTTACCCTTTATAAGCTTAATGTTTAAGATGACATCAGCCTCACCCAGATCTTTCATATCAAAATTCTGGGAAAGGAAAGACTTTGCTCTATTGATCACATCCATGTTGGTTCCAAAAAGCAATATGCCATCTAAGTAAAGGCATAGAATGACACCTTTGCCCCCGCTAAACCGATAGTAGACACATTTATTGACTTTATTTACACAAAAGCCGGGCGAGGTTATCGTACTATCAAATTTCTCATGCCATTGCTTAGGAGCTTACTTTAGACCATACAAAGATTTAATCAATCGACATACTTTCTTTTCTTGCCCTTCAACCACAAAACCTTCAGGCTGTTGCATATAGATCTCCACATCCAACTCTCCATTTAGGAAAGTGGTATTTACATCCATTTGATGAACCTAGAGTTTGTATGCAGCAGTTAGTGCTAAAAGCACTCGAATTGTGGGTAAACGAGCCATAGGAGAGTATGTATCAAAATAGTCTCCTCCTTCTTTCTGCGTGAAACATTTAGCCACTAAACGGGCCTTGTACTTTTCTATAGTACCATCAGGTCTCCGCTTCCTTTTGAAGAACTATTTGCAGCCTACTAGCTTACAACCAGGCGGGAGATCAGCAATTTCCCAAGTACCATTAGCTATGATGGAGTCCATCTCGCTACGGACTGCCTCCTTCCAGTAATCCACATCCGAAGAAGTGTATGCCTCTGAAAGGGTTCGTGGTTCATCATCCACGACATAGGTGACAAAGTCATCGCCAAGTGACTTTTCGGTACTCTGTCTCTTACTCCGCCTCAACTCCAATTCTGGAGCGGTGTTATCCACACTAGGAAGAATAGAGAGTTCATCTGAACCAGAATAGTCAATGACTTCATTGGGTCTCATAGGAAACACATGCTTAAAGAATGTCGCATCACGAGACTCTATCACTATATTTGTAGCGATGTCACTTACCTCGGATTTGACCACTAGAAATCTATAAGCCGTGCTATTTATGGCATATCCTAGAAAGACACAATCAACAGTCTTAGGACCAAGCTTCCTTTTCTTCGGCAACGGCACATGCACTTTTGCAAGGTATCCCCACGTTCGAAGAAATGATAAGTTGGATTTTCTCCCCTTCCATCCTTCATATGGTGTTTCCTCCTGATTACGAGGTGGAACCTTATTCAAGACATAATTAGCTCGTGAGAACTGCTTCAGCCCACCAATAGTCCGGCATACCTAAACTCTGAAGCATGACGTTAACCAAGTCACAAAGTTCGATTCTTTCTTTCGGCTATTCCATTAGACTGGGGTGGGTATGGTGGAGTAATTCCATTAATTATTCCACTTTCTTCACAGAATTGAGAGAACTCATGTGAGACGTATTCACCACCTCAGTCCGATCTTAACCATTTGATTTTCTTTTCTAGTTGATTTTCAACTTCAGCTTTATAGATTTTAAAGTGTTCAAGTGCCTCATCTTTCGACTTAAGTAGATAAATGTAACAATACTTAGTCGCATCATCTATGAGAGTTAAGAAATATCGTTTACCACCTTTAGTTAATATTCCATTCATCTCACAAAGATCAGAATGAATTAGTTCAAGTGGAGAAGTGCTTTGCCCTTCAACGCTATGAAAAGGTTTTCGAGGCTGCTTTGCTTGCACACACACTTCACACTTCGAACCCTTCTCATAATTATAGCTCGGAATTAAACTCATCTTGCTCAACCGCACAATAGCTTCAAAGTTAACATGACACAAACGTGAATGCCAAATATCATGAACTTTATTGCAATGGGAAACATTATAAATGTTTACATTATTTAAATTAAGAATGGATAAGCGGAACATGCCTCCACTATCATAGCCTTTACCCACAAAACTACCAAATTTGGTCAAGATGACCTTATTGAACTCAAATACAAGCTTTATTTCTTGCCTACACAGCATCGACCCGCTCAAAAGATTGCGAGTCATTGCAGACACATACAATACGTCTTTGAGGATGAGAGTTTTGCCCGAGGTAAGCTTCAGGCAAATCTGTCCAATCCCACGTACTGTTGTGGTGGCTCTGTTGCACATTAGGACGCATCCACCAACTTCACCTTGAAATGAAGAGAAACAAGATCGATCAGTACATATATGTCTAGTAGTATCAGTATCAATCCACCAATCAATAGATGGACTTGCCACAAAGGCCTAAGGTACATACTCTTGCGAACTGGAGCTAGCCAGCGCGACATTCACTTCAACATTGCGGCTTTTGTGCTGACCAGGAGATGGACCCCTGCCCTTCCAATTGTGGCAATGATTGGCCTTGTGGCCAGCCTCCCTACAAACAAACCAGATGATATCCTCCTTTTTCTTCTTTATTTTCTTTGGTTGTAACTTTGACTTGGGGTTGATTCTTGAATTTTGGTTTCCCAGTGCCTCCAGTTCTCTTGACCTCCACCTGATGAGCTTGGACCTGAACCTTTCCCGTGCCGTCAATGGATCTGGCACGCTCTTCGACATTGATGGTGGCTGACACTCATTGAGCATCAAGCGCTCCTTTATATGTCTACGAGCGGTCACAAAGTCATGCCACGAAAGCGGTAACTTAGGCAGGATGACGTTTACTTGGAATTTCTCTAGCAGGATGCAGTCGTATTGACTTAAATCACGTACATGGAGTTGAAGCTCATAGATCTGCTCTATCACCGACCGCCCCTCAACCATCTTATAATTCAAGTAATTTGCAGTTACGAATGACTCATTTCCATTGTCTCCTTCGGAGTACTTCTCATCAAGTTCGTCCTAGAGTTGTTTGGCATCTTTGAAGTTCACGTAGACGTCGAACAGCCGATTAGATAAGACTGCTAACAAACGAGCTAGGACCGAGTTGTTCGCATCCTCCCATCGCATCATTTCAGGAATTTCCAATGGAAATATTGGAGGATTAGAAATGACCCAAAAGAGTTTGAGATCAGTCAGCCATAGCTTCGTTTTAGCTTGACAACGTTTAAAATTGACACCGTCAAATATCTCCGGCTTAACGACATCGGACAATGAAGCCATTTCTTTAAATATAGGTTTTCTGGATTGTTGTAAAATTTACGGTATAAGCATATTTTCAAATTTAATTCCAGCAATAATAATAATAAAAGTCCAAACATGATAGACATGGCATAGAAATGACTTAACCAACATATTAACATATGAATCATTTAAGTCATTGCAAAAGAAACATATGCTCAATAAAATTGACATATACATGTTCAAGACTAGCATGTCACCAAGAATACATGTGAATCTAAATGCTAGTCTCATTAAAATCTTAACATATATGACCACATATACATATATAAAGTGAAATGCTAATCTGAACCAAAATATAGCATATATGACCAGATTGAGCATAAGTTCAACAAATTGAAATTTCTTTAGTACTCTCAGAAGGCTAGTTGCGCAATATTTATTCTTGGCCCTCTCCGCCATGACAAAACTCACTCTTGATTATATATGATAGTTGAAGATTAGATCTTGAGCAAAATTAAATCATGCTACTACCGAGGATCTATAGATCAAGAAAATAGCTCACTGGACAGTGCACAATTTTTCCAAAACCAATCTTCCATGCACTCACAAAGAGTACTATTGGTTCAACAGATTAATAGCTAGCTTTCGGCATAGACCAGAAATAAGTGACACTCACCACTGCCCTAACAGAGAATAGCAAGTTCAAAGATCGGTAGAAGTAAACACAAATAGCAAATTTAGTTAAAGCTCAAGATCAATCTACCATCACGTTCATACATAATCTTAGTTTTTGTGCCATTTCATCACAGAGCAATAGATCACAAAACTGTTCTTTGCAAATTTTCTGCTAGAGATACTCACTGACATATGAAGTATACCACCAAATTGCAAAGAGACAATAACCAGAATACTCACGGTGCAAACAGCACTCAAAGCCATCCAGAAGCAACACAAATCGGTGAAGAACAGAAAAACCAGGGCAAGGCACGCTCACGGCGCTGACCTAGAACACCTAGCATCCCCTTGTGCCGCTCGCAGTAGAGGAGTGAGGTAGACGGAGATGCAATGCCCACTCCAACCTTAAGAAGCCGACGCTGGAGGCGATGGTTAGGGTGATGTCCCACAAGACCATAAAGAGAGCACCGGCCGGATGCACTCAAACAACAAAGGGATTGCACGCTGCCTCTTCCTGTCAACTTCCACCTTCCGATTTCCCTCAAATCCCCCAAAAACTCTAGGGTTCACTCGGAAATCAAAGGCAAGCTCAATTGGTGTGGCGCAAAAGCACCAAAGACCCGCACACCAAGACAAGAGAGGAAGAAGACCAAAGAGGAGCAAATCGAGATCGGAAGAGAACCTCCCCGCACGGTGTATGAGCTCAGCCTTAAGTCGAGGAGGTAGGTGGTTGCGGCTCGATGACGCGAGCGACCGGCTCCGAGGAACCCAGGCCAACCCGCGCCTCCGTCGCCGCCACCCGCCGCCGCCTCACCGCTACCGAAATCGGCGGATCTAGACGATGCCCAAACGACAGCACAGCCATCCCACGCGCACGGGCCGGGGTGGAGACGCAGTCTCCTCCCTTATCTCTTCACCCGGCTCACCGACAGGTGGGCCCGCCTGCAATTTTTTTCTTTTTCTCAATTGGGAAATTCCCAAAATGTCCCCGCATAACAACAATACCGACCTAGGAGGTCATACCACAGGTAAAAGGGTGGTGGTACCAGTCTTGAATTTCAACACAAACAACACTAAAAAAAGGTCATAACTTTTGACTCCGATATCGGAATTGAGTGATCTTAGACTTGATGGAAAGCTGATTCAGAGGGCTACTCAACCCAACTGTTTGCTTAATCTCAAACACATTAGACTAAGACAATAAGTATAACTCTAAAGAGCCAACACATGGTCTAAGTCCAATGATAAGAGCAACAACAAATCTTAGACCATGCCGATGAAGAATGCATGAACTTCAATAATTTGTGAACTTTAGCATCATGCGACAAGGAGGTGTATGAACTTCTACTATTTGCAAAATACATTTGCAAACTATAGTCATATGCTATAAGGATTAGATGTATGAGCCTCAACTATTTACAAAACACATTCGTAAACAATAGCATGATACCATAGAACAAGAAGGATTGAGCTATCAACACATAATGAAACTTAAACTACTAGACAAGATCTCTCTTAAGAGTATGACATAATATACTAGCAATCTAATCTTTCAATCAAACAAGTCCAGTAAAAAACTAGGAACATATCATTAGCTCAAACTAGTTATGCCTTACGCATCTACTTGAAGCTTTTACTTGATGATGATCATGTCCTATCCAAGTTCGGGTCCTTACCTTGTTATGCATTAACACATGATATCATTCACTATATTGAGGTCTTGACTTGATAACCATCAACACATAATATCATCCATTGCTTGGTTTGATAACGATCAATACATGATGCCATTCATTGCTTAACTTGGTATTGATCTACATATTGAACCATCAAAGTCTTCATCATTACAGGATATAACCTATTTTACCAACTTATGAAAAAATATTAGTCCTACAAATTGATTGTCATTAATCACCAGACCTCACCATTAACATACAATGGAGGAACTAGATTTTTTAATCTCTCCTTTTATGATTGATGACAACCCAATTGCAAATAATTGAATTTAAATCATCATAAGTATATTTCAATTACAAAAGCTTTATATACACAGGATATGTATTTCAAAGTAAAGATTCTCAATATATGAAATAGGAACATGGCTTAGTACTATTGAAACCTCAAACACACACACACACACGAGACGTACGTACGTACATACATGAAACAATATGTACATATCCAATTTGACACTTTGGTGGTTGATATATTTTGGTTCCAAGGATTGCAACAAAACATAAAAGTATAATATCAAATACATACCTCCAAATTTCCGTCTTACCATCCAAATAAGACTAAATAACATCATACTCAATAATTGTGTTAGTCTCATATTTAAATTTATCATTAATCTTCAAAATCAATTTAATAAAGCTTAAACCTCCACACGTCCGAAGGGCAGAGATAAATCCACGACCTCAAAAATCGGTGGTCCAGAAACGCCGGCCGTGCATCCCGGTGACCAACATGTTCGCCGCTGGAGTGCTGGACGCATTCATCACACGAATACCAGCCGACGCGAAACATTTGAAACAAGCAAAGCCGTTCGTTGTATGGCTAAGCAAAGAGCGGGACCGCAGAAGGTATGACCGCATGATGTGACTGGTTGCCCACGCAGTAGAAATTTCTCTGGGTTACGGCATTGCCGACTTATTCATAATAACAAATAGAACTACAGTGTAACGCTCAACCTCATTTGCTACGATTTAGATAGCGAAAGCATCGCTCACAACCCAACTCAATTTTGAAGTACACGACAACCTTCATTTGCCGACCTATTCAAGTAGCAACTTGAGTGCCCTTCGTTTTGTCTAACTGATCGATCCTACCATCAGTCACTACCTACCTTTTGACAGCTAGTTCAAATATAGCTCAAGAATTCAATCACCCACGGCCAGTTCCAGCATACGGAAAAAAGAATCGTTTACGCTGACTGAACCACTACCGGTACCAGCTAGTTCAAACATGAGCAAAGCCTGCAAAACAGCAGTTCACACAGGAAATAAGTGTGACAGCAGTACAACCATCCTGTTCAAAACACAATAGTAAAGCAGATTGGTAAGAGGAGCAATGAGATTATACACGATTGGATCCCATACCTTTTGCTACTACTTACCCCCATGGCTTCGTTCCCTGCTGCTAGCCTGCTCATTGCTCTCGTAGTCGTAGTCCTAGTGTCAGCCACAACGACTGCTGCTGCTCCTTCCCCATCGGTCGTGATGGTGGCATTGCCTCCACACAGGTGATGCAGCAAGCACGCTACTGCACCTTCATCATGCTCATCAGAATGGTGCAGGAGAAGATACCACACAACACCACCTTCTAATGCCCAACGACAGGCTGCTGTCCACTGCACCAATCCCCGAGAACCAGGTACTGGACTTCCATCCCGGAGCCACTCATGTTCGAGGACCTCATCAGGCTTCCCAACGGAACGATAGTTCCCACACACCACTCAAGCCAGATGATCAAAGTAACCAACAGGGAGCACCAGACGCTTTGCTTCAACAATGTCGAACTCACCAGTCCCGACATCTGCCGTGCAGGGGATCTGTTCAGGTGCCATGGGATAAAAATGCAGTTATAAGGCCAAAAGTGACAAGAAGAGGAAAAGGATCGGCTTGACCTGGCTACGCTGCTCCAACTGGTGCAGCACTGGAGCCAGCTGCAGCTGCAAACCAATCCTTGGAGATGTCTTCTCTAACATCTCCCAACATGGGTTCTGCCCCACCATGGTTTCTGCCACGAGTACTGCCCTGGAACCTGCAGCAGAAAGCACTCAAAGTTCAGACACTTCAGCATCACAACTTGGATTGTCTTGTACTACCTTAATGATAGTGCTTTTCATTTTCTAAATCTGGATTCTCAGGCAGATTCTTTGATCAACGGATGCATCTTTATTCTTCAAGGAAAATCAGTGCAAGCAAGTTAGCAGTGAATCAATGGATGCATCTTTATTCTTCAAGGAAAATCAGTGCAAGCAAGTTAGCAGTGTTTTGTCTTGTTATGTTTTAACATCTCATTCTAAAAGTTTATATCATGCACTGTATGATACTACCATCATTTGGAATAAAACATTAGGTTAGAAATAATTTACTAATAATAGAAACAGAAATCCTAAAAATATTAACAAACTTGTTGAGCATACATACCTACATGACATATGCATAGCTCATCTCATAGTACAAAATTCCATCACATAGTTATTCAGAACTGTCTTCCTGTACACAAATTAAACAATATCATTAATTAGAAGACCATACTGTAGTAGCTTGCAGAATCAAAGTTCAATAAAATATTCCAACTGCACCTTCCAGAGGTAAAAGGTGAAAAAACTGCTGTCAATGAGAATAAGAGCAAATGCTCTTTTTAACCAACAGTGCCTACGGTGGGCAGTTCATCTGCTTAACAAACAATATTTCTCATCACTGCTCCTAAATTTAGCATAGCCACAGCACAACTCAGGCAACTTGAAAGAAACACAATAAAAAAAAAGAGGCACCAATACCAAAGTTATTAATAGTGGGAAAATTTTGACACACAGCAAGCAAAAGTTCCTTCTCCATTTGTTCAATATTATTATATTTAATGTGTGGGAGATAGGGACCAATGCAAGCCTAGCCAAATGTTCAACCTGTCTGCATTAAAAGATACCATTCTTTCTTCAGGTATACATAACAATAATAGTCAGCAATGCAGATCTGTAAACTTGAGTTTATCAGCTATTTCTAACAGATACAATGAACTGGGTCAACCTACATTTTCAGTCATATCTTGACTTCTAAAAGATAAGCCAAGACAGATCTGAAACAGGAACCAGCCACGCAAGGTTGGCATTAACATTATCACAACCTGTTAACAATTAGCTGCAATAAAGTATGGAGTTAATACGCATTAATACGCATGCTACAATTGTGCCTGCCAATAATCTAGTTAGGGCTATGCTCTGGAAGCATTGCATGACAGCTCAATTAGTTTCCTTTTTCTGGTTGTCATCACCAGAATGTTGCAGCTTATTGTCAAGTCCTGCCTCATCAGTTTTGTGTTGTTTGTCAAGTTTTTCCTACAGAGCAGAAAAAAACAACTCAAGTGTTAGCATACATATTTCAGAATAACAAGATAGCAAAAAGTGGAAGGCAAACCTTTAGTGAGCTATTCTTTGACAGAAGTTCATCATACTCCTTTCTGATCTGGTTCACTTCATCTCTAAGTGAAGCATTTTCCTGGTATAAAGATTCAGCATGTTGTGCCAACTCCTCACATTCTGCCTGCAAAAATTCACAATTGTGTTTCATCAACTGGAGGCTCTGCAAACAATAATCCTACCCAGTACAGCTCAAGATGAACAAACAACTACCTGCTTACGCAACCTAGACCTGCGAGCAGACTCCCTGTTGGACTGCTTTCTTCTCTGCCTTTTGAGTTCACGCTCATCCTGAATCATGGGAGAATCAACATGACTAGTTTCTCCATTTGCCAAACTCACTACAACATTAGATTTGCATCCACAGAACTATTGATAATTAAGTGCCTCTTCAATAGTTTTCACATTTGACAAGAGGATTGTACATCTTAGGCATCATTTCAAACAGCAATGGCTTCCAAAGCCAAATCTGTTTTGAACGCATTAGCTTCTTAACGCCACATTTTTTTTCTTCTTTTTCTTTTTTTCTTTTGTGTTATTTGTGGAGATATAACAATGTTTATTACTTTCCCTATTTTTTCTTCATTTTTCTTTAATTGAATACCACAAAAAAAACTAATAGCTGCTATAGTGTCATTTCAACCAAAAGCCACATCACTTTGGAACATGGCCTTAATATGAAACGTATCATGCCAAAATGGCAGGATTTTGGTAGAAAAAGTCAAACACTTACAAAGGATATATTACAAAAAAAATACAAATTTGATGAACAATGCAAAAAAAAGAGAGAAAAAAATTAAAGAAAGCTATGGTTTATATTATACATACTTGCACTAAGAAACAATTATGCTTACCAATTACTAGGCACAAGAAAAGGAGATAAATCTCCTACTGTGGATGGTATCCAAAAATGTAAGTGAAAAATTCATGATGAGTGAAATGACTAGTGTATACAAGTACATTCCCAATACAACAGTTCAATTGCATCTATGAAGTTAATTGTAAACACAAAGATCTTTCTGATGAATATCTGTATTGCAAACTATTAACCTCTTGGCCTGAGAATTTTGGACACATCTAGCCTTATGATACCACAAAATTCCAAATTTAGCTCTCATTGCAAAAAAATTCCAAAAGTAGCCCCTTCCGACCGCGCGTCGCCGGGACGACACGTGGCCCGGCGGCGTGCGGTCCCGGACCGCACGATCGCGATCAGAAGCCGGGTCATGCGGTCGGGACCGCACGACTCAACTGTTGTCCGCGCCGACCGCACGATTCGTTTTTCCGACCGCACGACCCCGTGTGTCGACCGCACGATTCGTTTTCCCGACCGCACGACCCGTGTGTCGACCGCACGATCGTTTTCCCGACCGCGAGATTCGCCGCGCACAAGAGAGTCGCGGTCCCAAGACCGCACGATCGCTGAACAAGGAGGTCGTGCGGTCCGGGACCGCACGACCGGCCACGTGTCAACTCCGGGAGAACGCGCGGTCGGGAAGGAGGCTATTTTTGGAATTTTTTTGCAATGGGAGTCAAATTTGGAATTTTGTGGTATCACAGGGTCAGATGTGTCCAAAATTCTTGGCCTGATTATATGGTACATACAAATGCAAACAGAAATCACACGAATATAAAAGGAAAAGGTGGGGAAAAGTATTTATAAAGCAGATCAGTGAACGCTACAATGGAAACAAAAATATCTTGCAAGGATACAATTCTAATTCTTAAGGTAAGGGCTAAGAAGAAACCTGTATCCACTGCTCTGTTGGAACCACAGCTCCTGGAACTGCAGTTGGAACAGGTACTGGACCACTTGATGGCATTCGCATGATTGCCATAGTTTGGTTCAACTTGGCCTGAGATGGTGAGCGTGATACACCGTTCTGCGAACTTCGAATCTCTGATAGCATGCAAAGCAAAATTAAGAAGCTTGAGTAAGTGCAAAAAGGAAAGCAAGCAGCCATAGATATTTCCATAGGCATACCTCCATCTTGTTCCTGTCCACTTTCCTTGTTCTGTGAATCCTGTAAAGATTATTCGGTGATGAAAAGATATTAGGACTTCTCTCAAGCTAATAGCAAGTAAATGGTATAGTATGTCTGAAATTGTAGACCACATGCATTTAAACTCAAGCACAGACAATGCCTAAAAAAAGTACAGGCAAGTATGCAAGTCTGGTCAGAAAAAAAATGAACATCAAGCAAAAGATACTAGACAGGACAACAACACCAGGAGATCATCTCCCATGGATATCAGAAAAGAAAGTATGAATATTTGCAACTGTCCTGTATATACATGAATTTTTGCAACTGTTCTTGTATATACACTCAATAAACCACAGGTGCAGAGCTTACATTCTGAGAATTTGCTTCACTTCCTTCACTTGAACTTTCACTTCCACTTCCCCCACTGCAACAACAGCAGCAATTCGTTTACCAACACATAAGGAATGTTGAAAAAAGAAGCAAAAATTATCATTGTTTTTTAAGTTGACCACACACTAACCTTTGAGAGATGGCTTCATTAGCTGATGCCCCTGAGGTCTTACCATGTTCAGTAGAGTTCTGTCCTGTAATCATGTTCAAGCTACCTAAACTTCCTTTGGATCTTTTGATGGGATTTTTTTCTTTCCCATCAGAGGATTTTCCATCCGTTTCACCACCACCAGTGGCAGCGGCGGCAGTTCCCTGGAAAGCATAGATGCATTAGACTCCATGAAAAGCACAAGGAAAGTCAAGCTAAGGATGGTTTGTCTTACAGTAGCACCAGCATTGCCATTTGGACAAGTTATAGCATAAGGAGTAAATGGGTGTGCACCCTGCAGTATTGTGCAATCACACAACAAAGGTCAGCTCTCAGCAGTACCATTTGGATAATTACATACTGAAAACTAAGCAAGGTGTTGAAGCATACTGGGGGCATAGATGGGTGAGCATATATGCCGCCAGGAGGGTACATAACATATGGCGGCAGCGGAGTCCCATATGGTGGTATCATAGGCTGAAAGAAAGTAACAAGAAAACAATGAACAAAAACATTCTTTAAAGTGCATAGATTATGACAATAACTACATATTCACTAGCAAAAATCAATTGATTGAACCATTGAATTCACCTTCCAAAATTAAATGGCTATCTACGGCCCCAAAAATCAGTAGAACTTGCGATCCAGATGCATTTTTCAAATAATGAAACATCATCCAAATGAATAGTTCGCATTGTAATGAAAATATTATAATTCACTAAATAGTGTCCAATAGTGTCAAAAAATATTGCCTCTTCAACCAAAAATATAGTTAGAAACTTGTAATTCCGACTATCTACGTGATACTGGTGTTAAGTATATCAAGGCCCATATACTATAGACCCATGTAGCCCATGTAGTCATCTATATATTGGCATCACAACTATTGGAGTAATCATCTTCTGAAATCCCAAAGTAACATGGTATCAAAGCCATGGATTAGGGTTATGTTAGGATTATTTTAGTCCTCCTCCCACGATCCAAATCTAACCATCCACTCCTTCGATCGTCCGCTCCTTCCCGTCGCGGCTCGCCGCCTCTTCATCGTCCGCTCCTTCCCGTCCACTCGCCCGTCTGCCCCTTCGCCCGTCGCCATCACGGCCATCACCGCCCGTCGCGAACCGCCCGCCGCCCGTCCGCCGCGCCATCCCGCCTCGCCGCCGTCCATCCGCCGCCGCCGCTGGAAGGATCCGCCGTCTTGCGCTCGTCGGATCCGCCGCCGCCTCGGGAAGCCGCCGCCTCGCGGTTGCTTGCCCGCCTCGCCGCCAGGCGCCCGTCGGTTGCTGCTGGAGCTTCGCGTGCAGCCAACCGTGCACCTCTGTTTTCTGCAGCAGGATCTTCAGCAACACTGGTATCAACTAGCAGCACAACATCTTCCACCCTCCACTGTGGTAACTGCCCTCTAGCCTCTGTTCTGTTGTTGTTGCTCCAGTTCTGTCACATAGCACTTCTCAACATGTCTCAGATAAATGCAATAGTTATCAATCTCACCCTAGATGGTCGAATTATCCAGTGGGCTTTCGTGTAGACCGCATTGAGGGGTTATAGTTTACTCTTTCATTTAACCGAAACTCCACCGTGCTTAAGGATGATGGTAGTAATGCTGCTGCAGTAAAAGAATGGCATATTAATGATGGGAAAGTGATGGCTGCCATGGTCAATAGTACTAAGCAATCCATGATTATGAGTCTTTCTAAGTTCAAAACAGCCAAGGGCATATGGAACAACTTGAAGGAGCGCTATGTTCAGGATAGTGGTGCTCTTTTGCATAATCTCATGCAGCAAACTCATGTGATCGAGCAGAATGATATGTCCATTGATGAGTACTACTCTGTTTTTGATCGTCTGATGGGATCATTGACTTCCATGATACCGAGTGTATAGTCGCTCTCTATCCAAAGACATAAGTTTATTGAAAAGTTTTTACTTACAGATTTGTCATGGGAGTCCGGGCTGAGTATGATTCCATTCGTATACGATTGCTTCACAATTCTTCTGCTCTCACCATGGCACAGGCATTATCTGATTTACTTGTAGAAGAAACACATCTCAAGTCTATATCTTCTTCTGCATTTGTGTCTCATAGTGTGTTGGCAGCATCTCAGAGGACCAGTGCACCAAAAAGTTCCTCTTCAGAGCAATGTAAGCATTGTGGCAAGACTGGCCATCTTCCAGAGAATTGTTTTTCTCATTATCCAGAGAAGTTGGCTGACTATCGTGCACGTCGTGCTGCTCGTGGTCGTGGTACTGGTTCCACTTCTAGAGGTACAAAGTGTTCTTCTTTGTTTACTTTGTTAATGCTCCTTCGCCGCCTTGGGTGCTTGATTCAGAGCTTCTTTTCATGTGACATCCGATCGGCCCCGCTTGGTCGCTTGCAAGCCACCATCGATGGAGCTTCTGCTCGACAACCGATGGTACATCTTGTCATATCACTCACCAGGGTTCACTTTGCAATCCTCATTTTTCTATACCTGATGTTTCTTTTGTACCTCAATGTCCATGAATCTTCTTTCGGTTGGTCAAGTTACCGACCAAAATTGTTTTGTTGGATTTGATGACTCATCTTGTTTTATTCAGGACCATGCTTATTAAGGCGTCGCCTAGCGATGCTTAGGCGGTAAGGCGGTCATGCACAGTAAGGCGTCGGCGTCGCCTTGCCAGGAGGGAGTATGGTGTCCGCCTTGAACCCTAAGGCGTCGCTATGGCGTCAGTTAGGCGAAGAAAAGCCAGGCGGCGGCGAAGGCGGACGCCCCAAGAAACCAAAAAAGCAAGTATAAAAAGATGGGATGAGGGGCGCTGGGAACCTGAGCCATTGCATCGGCCGAAGTCGAACCCTAGCGCCGCCTCCATCCCCGTCACCCCGTGGCGCCACCATCCTCGAGCGGCACGGCTGCCATCTGCTGCGGCCCATCTCTCGTGTATGCCCACCTCCCCGGCCTCCTCCTCCCTACCTCTCGGCCCTCCTCGCCCTCCCACGACCTCACGTGGGGCAGAGAAGGGAGAATGAGAGGAGGGAAGAGGAGGAGGAGGCGAGGCGAGGCGGGAGAAGTGAGGACCGAGGAGGCGGATTCGCCGAGGAGAGGGGCGAGCGCCGAGCGAGAGAGATGAGAGCGAGCGGAGGCGGTTGAGTGGAAGAGAGCGAGAGAGAGAGGAGTATTTGCTGCCGCCGACGGACTGTGCTAGGGTTAAAGGGGGTGTGTTTTGGTATTTTTATAATTTAGTCCTTAGAAGTTTACGAAATTACAATTAGATCCTTATAAGTCCTTCACCTCTTTAGATTTTTCCTGATTTAGTCCTCCGGAACTCCGTTTTCTTCGCCTTATGATATGTGTAAGGCGTCGCCTCGCCTCACGCCTTACCGCTTAAACGGTGTAAGGGGATTGGGTCGCCTCACCTCGCCTTACCGCCTTAATAACCTTGTTCAGGACCGTCGAAGCGGGAAAGTGATTGGGACTAGCCATCGCCGTAAAGGTGCTCCTAGCCTCTACATCCTAGACACCTTGCGTCTTCCTTCTTCCATTGAGTCTCCGGCTCGTGTGTCATCCGCTGCTTCGTCTCCCGCCCTTCCTTCGCCCAGTGGCATCATCGTCTTGGTCATCTTTGTGCGTCCCGATTGTCCACATTAATAAATAAAGGTTGTTTAGGTCATACACCTATTGAGTCTAGTTTTCATTGTAAGGGTTGCAAACTTGGAAAACAGATACAACTACCATATTCATCTAGTGTTTCTCTTTCAGCTAGACCTTTTGATCTTATTCATTCAGATGTATGGGGTCCTACACCTTTTGCTACAAAGGGTGGTCACAAGTATTATGTCATTATTATTGATGATCATTCTCGATATACATGGATTTATTTCATGAAAAATCGCTCTCAGGTGTGTTCTATTTACCAGACTTTTGTTCGCATGGTTCACACACAGTTTTCTACTCCTATTAGAGTTTTTCGCTCTGACTCTGCTGGTGAGTATTTGTCTGATGTTTTTCGCTAATTTTTGTCCTATGAGGGCACACTTGCTCAGCTCTCTTGTCCTGGCGCTCATGCTCAAAATGGTGTTGCTGAACGCAAACATCGCCATCTTATAGAGACTGCTCGCACACTTTTGATTTCATCTTTTGTTCCTTCTCATTTTTGGGGTAAAGCTATTTCTACTGCTATCTATCTCATCAATAGACAACCCTCATCCAAACTGTCTGGACAATGTCCTGGTGAAGTTCTTTTTTTGGTACCTCTCCCAGCTATGATCATCTCCGAGTTTTTGGATGTACTTGCTATGTTTTGCTTGCACCTCGTGAGCAAACTAAGTTCACTGCACAATCTGTTGAGTGTGTTTTTCTGGGGTATAGTCCTGAGCATAAAGGATATCGGTGTTATGATCCTTCTTCTCGTCGCATACATATCTCTCGTGATGCGACCTTTGTTGAGGACTGTCCTTTCTTGTATAACCCCTCTACTCAGCCCACATATTCTCCCACAGAACCCAAATCGTTCTTGTGTCTTCCTCCTATTTCACCCAATAATGATGTCACTACATCTTCCCCATATATTACACCCATTCCTGCTCCTTCTATTTCCATCACGCCACCTTCACAAGAGACCACACCTCCTGCACTACCTCCATTTCATTCTAAACCACCTATTACACGTGTTTTCCATCGTCGTTCCACAAACCCCACAGCGCCTGCATTTAGCTCTACCACCACGGCCAGTCCCGATACGACCGCTGTTGATGCTCCTAATGATACTGTTCCTGATGAGTTACAGGTTGGTCCAAGATATAATCTCCGAGATCGTACTGCTATTGGTCCGGCTGACAAGTATGGCTTTCAACGTGTGAATGCCGTTGTTGATGAGCCATCTACTTACCAGGAAGCTTCTAATATTCCGAAATGGCAACTTGCTATGACTGAGGAGCTTGTTGCCCTTGATCGTACAGGCACTTGGGATCTTGTTCCATTACCGTCACATGCAGTGCCTATTACATCTAAATGGGTTTTCAAAATTAAGACCAAGTCTGATGGTTCTGTTGAGAGATATAAAGCTCGTCTTGTTGCTAGAGGCTTTCAGCAAACTCATGGTCGCGATTATGATGAGACCTTTGCACCGCTTGCTCATATGACTCATCTGTTAGTACTCTCATTGCGTGGGTCGCTGCTTTCTTCTTGGACCATCTCTCAAATGGATGTTAAAAATGCTTTTCATGGAGATTTGCATGAAGTTTATATGCAACCACCCCTAGGTGTTGATGCTCCTCCTGGTCATGTTTGTCGCCTTCGTCGTGCTATATATGGTCTTAAACAAGCTTCTCGTGCTTGGTTTGAGTGTTTTGTATCTGTGATATGGGTTGCTGGGTTTTCGCCTAGTGATCATGACCCTGCTCTATTCATTCATCTCTCTCCACGTGGACGTACTTTGCTTCTTCTGTATGTTGATGATATGTTGATTACGAGAGATGATGTGGAACACATTTATCATGTGAAGAGGCAACTTGGTGAGCAATTTCAGATGTCTGATTTAGGTCTTCTCAGTTATTTCTTAGCGATTGAGGTGTTGCATTCTACAAATGGCTACTCTCTCTCAGTCCAAATACATACAAGACCTTATTGCTCGTTCTGGCATTACAAATAGTCAAACGGTTGCGACGCCTATGGATCTTCATTTACAACTTCGCCCTACCGATGGTACACCTCTTGAGGATCCCTCTCGATATCGGCATATTGTGGGCAGTCTTGTTTATCTCACTGTTACTAGACCTGATATTGCTCATGTGGTTCATATTCTGAGTCAGTTTGTGAGTGCTCCTACGTCCATTCATTTTGGACATTTGCTTCGTGTACTACGGTACTTAAGGGGGACATCTTCTCAGTGTTTGTTCTATGCTCGTGATAGTCCGCTTCAGCTTCATGCTTACTCGGACTCCACCTAGGCGAGTGATCAAACAGGTCGTCGTTCTATCACAGGCTATTGCATTCTTCTTGGTTCTTCTCCTCTTGCATTTTAGTCTAAGAAGCAGGCGGTTGTATCTCGTTCTAGTACAGAGGCAGAACTTCGAGCACTTGCCACTACCACTTTAGAGATCGTATGGCTTCGATGGTTGTTAGCAGATTTTGATATTTCTTGTGATGCTCCTACACCTCTTCTATGTGACAATACTGGAGCCATACAGATTGCCAATGATCCTGTGAAGCATGAATTTACAAAGCATATTGGCGTTGATGCCTTCTTTACTCGGTCTCATTGTCATCAGAAAACAATTGCTCTTCAATATGTGCCCTCAGAACTGCAAGTGGCAGATTTTTTCACTAAAGCACAAACTAGAGAGCAACATTGGCTTCACTTGCTCGAACTCAATGCTTCAGAACCTCCGCTTCCACCTTGAGTTTGAAGGGGGGTGTTAAGTATATCAAGGCCCATATACTATAGGCCCATGTAGCCCATGTAGTCATCTATATATTGGCATCTCAACTATTGGAGTAATCATCTTCTGAAATCCCAAAGTAAGTAACAACTGGTACAGCGGTACAAGAAGCACCGAAGCACAAATCCTAATCATTTTCTAGCAGATATGGACAAGGGAAGCACCGAAGCACAAATCCTAATCATTTGTAGCAGATCTGGACAAGGGGAAGAGGGTAACAAGAGGAACAAGAAGAGGGGAACCAGAGGAAGTACCTCACTGGCCGCCGGAGTCCTAGACTCGCTCATTCGGTTGCCCCGTCACCAGAAGAGGGAGCAACGTGAGGGAGGCGGCTTCGAGGTGGGGCTCCAGAAGAGGCAAAGGGGCTATGTGCTAGGGTTAGTTGAGCTCTTTGTGGGCTGGGCTTTTAGAGAAGGGGTTTCTCATGGGCTGTAAAAGCACCTGATGGGTACCAGGCAGTACCTAGTTTTTTTATTTCTTTTTCTTAGTTGGCTAAATTTCCGATACTTCTGGGTACCGTACCCAAGCTGTACCGGTACCTGATACCGTACGAGGTGCTACATGACTCGACTGAAGTATCGGCGCATCAGATAATTCCGTAAACATTATTAATTTCAAATTTTTTCATAAAACTACTATAAAAGCAACTATTTCTATTAGACAGCTATGCTCAAACATTCAAAAAACATTGCCACAAGTTTGACCTACACTTAGTCATTACCTATTACGTTTTTGAAGATCTTCAAGCATTTTGAGATAACATTCTGAAGTCACAACAGAGAAAAAGGAAACACAACAATAGAGTAGTTGACCACCGTTCTAAAAGAGAAGGTAAAATCCTTACCTGAGCTCCCCACATGTAAGGATGACCCTGTGGGCTTGATGCCACAGGTGAGGGGAAGAACCCATGTGGTGGAATTGGAGGATATGGCTACAAAAACCAGTACAGAACACAATAAGCAACGTAGGCAAATAGTTTGCGCAATATCTCCATTAATCATATAGACGAATCAAGAAGGCAAATGAGTGCAGCCAGAAGAATATGATGCGCGAGAAAATTTCCATTTCTTGCACCCATACAAATTAAAAAATATTAAAACAGAATATAATTCACTTTCCGATTCTAGCTCTCAAAAGACTGCAATCGAAAATCAGTATCAGCCATTCGGTCTTTATCCAGGGTGAGGAACTATATTTGGTATTAATCGTTGAAACAAGAGGTTGCTTCCTACATATCATTTCCCCAATTTCGTCGTGTTGGCACCCAAGGGGGTATACATGTTAGACATCAATCTCCTAAATGGGATAAAAGCTTGCTCACCTGAAAGTTAGTCCAATCTGGGTAAACAGCTGGTGTCGCGGCACTTGAAGTAGCATGTGGCTGTTGGTCCTGTTACAAAACAGGACAAGTTTTCAGCAAGGGTGCATTTACTATTTTTTGGTACAAAGATAACGCCACAGGACCAGCATTGGGCCAGCATTGAAAACCTGAGGTGCAGAAGTTTTCCTTGCCTTAGTCGGTGTGTCTGCTCCACTGCTTCCCATGGTAACTCACTCACAGATAAGGGGCAGTGATTACTCCATTGTCAACAGACACATAAGTGGCATAAAGTAAAACCTGAATTGGTCACACGACGAGCATAAGTAAGTTCAAAATTACCCCAAAATCTAATACCATGGCCACCGTCCCAAGACCCCATCTATCTCAGGATCTGAAATTCTTCCGACAATTGTGCAGAAACAAAATACCATCCCAGAAATATAAATAGCGCACAACAGCCTAAATTAAGTTAACAAATTTTTAAAAAAAATGAAGGCCAATTTAACTACTCGAAATAACTACGTACTTTTTTTTGTTGAAAAATCCTCATCGAGATGACCAGTCAACACCAAATACAGTGAATCCTACTAGTAACCCCACAATCATGTTACAACTTGTAGCTTAAACTAGAGTTTAATAAAAAAAGTATCTGTCAAATTAGCTTCAATCCGCATTATTTCCATGGTCCATATCAGCTATAGCACAGAACAATCTATTGAACACTAAATCACCAGTAATCCCATAAACCACACAATTGAAACCCTCTGTCAAAAACAGAAAAATTCCCATAAAGCCCAATTTCCATAATTCTACTACAGTCGAGCATTATGCCACCCAAAATCCCAAAACCTTAGCATGGTGTTTTGAAACTAATTCCACGTGCTACCTGCCAAGTACGGAAACTATAAACGACAGAGCTAAGTCTTCCAAAACACTGGATTTCCAAACAGTGAGATGGAATTGTTAACTCCCTAATGAATTCTCAAAACCATCTAATTTTACATGGTGATATCCCCAAAAGCCTAACTTAACAATGCGAAACGCCCCAAAGGCACAACCTAACAACTGAAACACAGTGGTAGGAATGAAGCCTTCACCCGAACTATACATAAAGAAACTCAGAACCTCATCAAATTCCCTCAATAGAACTGCCCACGAGGAAATTTCATATCGTTTCTACAGCACCACGTGACTCCAGCTCCCGCAAGTCGCAACTTTTTTAAAGGAAAAGCCGCAGTTAACCTATTGGAACCCAAACCAAAACCTGATAAAATTACACCTAATAAACCCTAGTTTCCTCGGTTCAAAATCAAACGCCTAAACTCAAAACCTCGAAACTTGTCACCCTAAGGGGCCGTCGCTCATGAGAAATATTTTAACCAGGTCCCACGAAACCCTAACCCGAAAAAACCCCGCCGAGTCTCGCATCAGGCCAGGCACTACTCCCTCGCCGCGAGTCACACCTAAACCCTAGCAGCCTCCTCCTCGATCCAAACAAAGCCAGAGGCCCAAACTCGGCAAAACCCCGCTCGAAACCATCAAACTCGGGAATCACACCCCCGCGGCGCAGAATTCTATAAACCCGCGGCCAGATCCGGCGAGGCGGCGCGGGGGTTCGGACGGTGAGTACCTCTCGGGACCGTGAATCCGGGCAGGCGGCGAGCAGATCGGGGGTGGGGGCCTCGAGATCTGGAGCTGGACGCGGGGCGTGAAGTGGGGGGGGCGAGATCACCTCGATCGCTTCGGACGGAGAGGAAGGCGACGTCGAGACGAGACGATGGAACGAGGGATGTGGGATGACACGACGCGCAGCTGCGAGTCCCTCGCGGATCCGGATCTTCTGAGGTTAGAGCAAACTCAGATGCAACAGCGACACAGTAAGGATGGACTGTAAAATCATTATAAGGTTTGTTCTTTTCTTCCGAGCTAACTTTTAACTTTTGCTATAGTATATAATTTTTAAATAAAGTATTTTTTTAAGATAGAGTCTATAAGTTCAACATTATACACATTAAAACTCAATATATATACCATCCAAAATCGTAAGTGGGTATCTCTCTCTCCACAATCTGTACCATAAACAGTCAAAATTCAAAAATTTCAGCTAAAAACCATAAGCCGCAACCGTTGTCAAACAAGCCCATAATTATTTCACTGTTTATGAACACTAAAAATTATTGTAGCACTGTTGCAGACCGTAAGTCATTAAAGTTATTTCACTGTGGTACTGTACTATAGCATCTAATCTGATATGTCTACCTCCGAGCAGACGGCTCATAATCATCCAAAAATAACAACACTATCTACCCTCTAACTTCCCTTGTAGAGATAACAGGGGTCGAATAAATATATAGTGTAATAATATTTGATAAGAGGGACAAAATAGTATTAAAATTATCAAATTTTGTTGATTTCTGAAGAGCTAAAATGCAAGCTTTGATATGATAAGGGTAGGGTGGAAACGGATCGGATACGGTCGAATAGTCTCAAATACGAATACGAATTCATGTTTTTAAAACGGATACAAATACGAATTCGAACATTCTCGAATACGAATACGAATCGAATGTTGTAACGAATACAAATTCGAATCGGATATATGCTTAATTCGGTCGAATACGAATATCCTCCTACGAATGTTGTAATCGACCGGTTTTTACGATTAGCGGTTTTAAATTCAAAATTTGACATTTGAAATTTTCTCAAAATATGATTTTCACAGTTCATATTTCTTGCACCATGTTTATTCACACATGTAGCCTACACGGTAGCAAATTGTATCCATCGACCAAAACTGTAAACATCACCTTGTTCTCAGAATGATCTTAGATCCCGACCGAAATGGCAATGTGTAGAAACAACACCCACGGAGTGTACTAGTTGAGGAGTTGAGGAGTTAGTCTTGAGTCTTGAGTACTAGTTGAGCGAAATGAGGAGTGTACTAGTTGAGGTCTTGGCTCTTTCTCTTCCGCTCTTGGCTCTTGACGCCTTGGTGTGGCGGAGACACGCTATCACCGAGTTTGCTCTCGCCGCCGTCGCCGTCGGACGCCAAGACGCCACCGTGTCGCCAACTTGCCACGCCCAAACTCATGCTCGGCCCTGACGACTACCGGTGGCCGCACTCGCCACTGGCGGCCTGTCTCGGTTGCTGACCGAATGAGTAAATGACTCGTGAGTACCGAGTCGTGACTCGTGACTCCGCCGCTGCCCGCGTGACTCCCGCCTTTGGCGTGCCATTCGCGCCATGGCGAATTGGCGATTGGCGAGCCAACGCTCGGCGGCAATATGAATACGAATATGAATACAAATACGATCATCGATGTTCTCGAATCAATAATGTGAATACGAATCTGAATATTCTCGAATCGAATACGAATATTCTCGAATACGAATGCGAATACGAATATTCTCACATACGGATACGAATATTGTCGAATATGAATACGAATATTTTCGAATACGAATTTTTGCTTACCACATTTATATTTTTTCGAATACGAATATCGGATAAAACGAATTATCCGTTACTGTTTTCCACCCCTAAATAAGGGGGCCATGGTCCCCTACCAGCACCCCCTCCCTCCGAGTTGGCAAAATTGCAAAGGTTTTGTTATCTTAAGCAAAGTGGTATTCTAAAGCACTATACTGTTCATTAATTACTCCACATATTCAGATTTCCCATTTTTATTAATAGTAATTACTACTTCGGAAATCATAAATGTAAGCTAGTGGGAGCGTTGACATCTATTTTTGAGTTGCCATGCGGTTTGCCAAGCCACTTTAACTAATACTAGAGCTAGCGTATGGACGAGGACAGATGTGGTAAGCTTATTTTAAAGCATTTGACAAATATTGAAAAATGGCAAGTCTACTGTTTATTTGCTTCCGAAGAATTCTCTACCATCTTCTAGTTTCTGGTCACAATAGTAGGTGGTCTAGATCACTCTCAAGATCCGTTATTTTGACCATCAACGATATACGACCTCACAATTTTTTCTTTAGAACACTAGGAATTTCATAGGAATCCCATGGAAATTATAATGCTTCCTTCAAAATTAATAATTCCTATGCCTTAAACCTTAAGTTGTCATGCAAATTAAACAGCCCAAGATCTGCCTGCGTCGTACCATGCCACTTCGTTGATCAAGACCAAGCAATGAGAGGCTAGCTGAACAAAAGAATGACAAGCCAATACATATGTTCTTTTGGGCTGCGATCGGTGGTTTTTTGCTGCGGTTAATGGTTTTTATCTGCACTATTCGATATGGCATTGGGCGACGGAAACGCCGACATGAATATCGCACATGATTTTATGCTCGGAAAGTCGTTTGAAGAATCCGTTTTAAGAGGCTGTCCTGTTTCGATGTTTGGCTTTTGACTTCCAAAGAAACCAAAAGCAGAAAGCAAAAACCAAAAAGAATAGAACCATGATATATCTCAAAGAATGAAACTTAGAACCTCCTAAATTTTGAATTTTTTTTAGCATTTGCCCTGATCCAACAGAGCCCGTTGGGTCTTATATTGAAACAAAAGCAAACAAATAGTCACACTGCATGATTCTACACCATCACATTAATGACCGGTTTGGTGTGTTATTTTGGGCTAAGGTTGATACATTTTGTCTATATTTTTGAGACAGTGATAAATAGTAGAGACGTTGACACAGATAACATATATTTTTTGTTCGTGGAGCTATTTGGAAAAGTGATTTCGAAAAGGCGTATGGAGAATCTGCTAAAAGTCAAAAAGAATAAAGCTGTAGGTGAATATTCAGCAGCGCGACATCTTGTAAATACATGTTGATCTTGCAATCCTCGCATCAGATATTTCGATATTCATTTGCTTCGGCAAGTCTCTCCTTAATTTGAAGATCTTGCACCGTCCACTTAGAAAGAGCATGCGCCATCATCACAATTCACAATGCTACAAAGTCGCATTACCTGCATCAGTATATTAGTCGCTGTGAAGTTAGCTGTCTTGGTTGGGAAAAAAATAGAAAAACAAAGGCATAAGGCAGGAGCCGCTACAACACGTTTGAGATTTGCCGACGTGTAGCCCAGCGTTTAGCCTAAACGCAGGGCAGGCCCTGGGTCTGGGCAGCAGGGACAACTGTCTAGGGTCCATGAAAACTAAGGATATCTAGTCTAAGCTCATGTATATATACATGAATCATTGATTAGTCTACGTATTATACTACAGTCATTCAGTCATTGAATACTCTCACGGCCATGGGGTTCTGGATCTTTGATTGGCCCAACTGAAGACAACTAGTCAAGTAACTGCCCAATCCATTATGGCATTATCTAGCTATTATGAATATATATCCATTATTTTTGATAAAACGTCATACTATTAGGAAAAAGCAATTCGATGAAAGTGATCACAACGAAGAAATTCTATCGGCTGAGAAGGCTTTTGAAGTTAATTACTTTTTTGTTATGGTGGATGTGGCAAATGCTTCATTGAAAAATGTATTTGAAGAACTTAAAGTGTTTAAAAGTATATTTGGATTTTTACTTAACTCAAAAAACATGAAGTCATTGGATAATGTTGAACTAAGAAAGTGTTACATTAAATTTGCAAATACTTTTTCTCGAAATGATTCATTTGATGTTGAGTTAGATGAACTTTTTTCTGAATTAAGAATGCTGCAAATGACTTTGCCAGCTGTGCCAATGTCTTCTACTGAGATTTTTGAGTTTGTTAGAGAAATAGACTGCTATCCAAATATTTCAATTGCTTATCGAATCTTATTTATTGTTCCTATGACTATAGCATCAGCTGAAAGAAGCTTTTCAAAGTTGAAATTATTGAAAAACTATTTGAGGTCATCAATGTCACATGAAAGGTTGAATGATCTAGCCACTTTATGCATTGAGAAGGATATGTTGGATCATATCGATGTTGATACTATTGACAATGACTTTGCATCTAGAAATGTTAGAAGAAATTGCTTTATATAATCATTCTATTCACAACTCGCTTGCTTGTTTGGCAAGTGATAGATGATAGCTCATTGCTCTTCCTTAGGGTGCTTTGGTTAATGTAGTCTTCTCTTAAATTGTTTTGTCTTTAGTAGTATATTATAGTTTTCTAAAACGTATTCATAATATTAACGTGCAAATGAAATGTCGCCAGTAAGTACTTTGTATTTTGTGATGTACTAAGTCTAATGATTATTGTATTGAGATTTAGCTTTTGCGATTGAAATAAAAGGTATTATTACATATTTATATTAGAATGATTGACCTCCACTTTTATTATGCCCTAGGGCCTCCTAAATTATAGGAACGGCCCTGCCTAAACGCCTTAGAAACAGGCCTAAGCCGGTGTTTACAAAGTTTGGGGGTGTTTAATTTTTATAGTACTATATAAGATGCCAACTTAGATGCCGCTCGGTTAGGATGAAATAAACTGATTTATAATTAAAACTATACTGTAGCTAGCTGAAATTACACTATAGTGAATGGTGACTTATTTAGCGTAACTAAATTCAAAAAAATTTAAAAATAGAAAAAACATGTTAGCCTATCACGGACAACGCAAACGAATATGGGAAAAAAGAATAGGCTAAAAAAGCTCAAAATAAGCGAGGCCTTAGAGTCTACTACGGCGCTTATAAATATCGGATTTGTAAGAATCAACCGAGGCATTTATAAACGCCGGCCTATGATCTACTACGTCGTTTATAGATGCTGGCCTAACTGCAAACAACTAGGGTATTAATAAACGACAGCTTAGGTAACTACAGCATTTGTCGTAGGCTGCTGTCGCCGATTGCCTGTTACGACCACACGATATGATTGTCTATCGCTCGTCTGCTCGTTACGACCGCTCTGACTCGAACGCTCGCTTACGACTGCTCGTGTACGACTGCTTGGATCAACTGCCAACTTGCTCCGATCACTCGGCACGATCCCAGATTGATTGTCTGATCGTTCTAATCTCTCTGCATGACAACGCCGCACGTGGTCGAAACTTCCTGCCGCCTGATGACTTCAGTCGTTCAACCACCGCCTGATCGAGTATAAGCCGAAAGCAAAACAGAGCAAGTAAAACGGAGATGAAAACAAATCGCCGGAGAGCTTCTTCTCGAACAGATCTGATCTATTATTTCTTCATTAGTTTCTTGGCTACAAAGCGCCTCATGGCAACCCTAAAAACCTTCTCCACGAAAGCCCTTAAAAACGCTTACGCTAGCTTACAACCTCCCCTATTTTTATAGCCAGCGCACAGACCGTGTTCAACTCGAACACCTCAAAACCGTGCCCTTAACCACCTAGACACGAGATCCTATCTCTTTCTCAAATCAAGGGACTTGACACCCTTTCTAACACGAGTTTTAAGCACCTTGTACAGATCATGGACTCCATCCACAGCTCCATACGACACCCAGGATGAAGCCTCCAGGATACCCCCACCTGTATCTTCAACGCGCACCTTCACCGCGTGCTTTTACGTGAGCCCGATCACCTCGCGTGACCATCTGACCGCCTAGACCTCAGATTACCTCCTCCTAGTCTCAGTCTTCCTTGTCACTGACCGTAATTATCTCCACGCCTTCATGCAGCATCCACCTTTGACCTCCATGTGCTACAACATGAGCTCGACCACCTCGCATCTGCACAGATATCGCCCTTGGAGTCGTAGCCGCTTTGATACCAATTGACGAAAATCGCAGATGAAAAGGACGCCGGTGGACTTCTGACAACGCAAGAACAACTCACGCAAACACAATGGTTGTTTTTGGTGCAGCCAGAAACTCACGTCTTGATGATTGTATTTCTCAATTATTTATAGAGAGATTACAAGCTAAACATAGAAACTAATCTACCTATATGGGTAACGAATACAGCAAACTAAACATAGTAAGCTAGCCAAACATGGTAAGATAAACATAGCAGAAAATCACATACTAAATATAGCAAGCTAGCTAAACATAGTAAGTTAAATATGACAAATTTAGTGGTGACGTGTATGGAACTTGTCAACAGCTGTCATCGGCTGCACTTCAGACACCACCATCTACCCTCCTCCGCCACCGCCCTCGTGCGGGCACGACCTCCCAGAGTGCTATCCCCACGCCAAGATGGCGTGGCCAAGGCCAGGGGATCGATGCGGATACACACATGCTTAGCACTTTTCAGGCGAATACATTTTTTAATTGGAAAGAAGTATTTAGCCGCATTAAATGTTGTCAGGTGAATTTGTTTATTAAGAAGTTTCTTTTCATTGATGATGAACTTGGAATACTACATCATGCTATTATTTTATGTATTCTTAGGGATGATTCATGTGAAGACTTGGGAGAGCAAAAGGGAGGAGCACAAGGACTTAAACTACAAGTTTTGGATAAGATTTTCAAGCCAAATTCGGATCTCCCACGTGCTCAATCCAATTCAAACTCGGATTCAACTCAGAATTCAATTCGGATTCGGTTCGGGACAGCCTGATTGTGCAGTTACTAAAAGGCCATAACTTTCACAAACGGAGTCCGATTCAGGTGTTCATGTACTCGTTGGAAAGATAATTTCAAGGGCTACGCAATGGATCTGGCCCCACCTTCAAATTCGTCACGGATTAAAAGTTATAACCGAAACATTGTGACGGCTTAATTTTAGGTTTTTCCTTTTGTATGAGTTTGTTTCCAAATACATGTAGGGATGAGTTAGAGTTGGTTTTGGACCTCTTGACCAGTCATGAGGTGGAGAGGGAACTATATATTGAGGGTTAAACCCCCATTGTAAAGGGACCACGTTTGAGAATAATGAATCTACTAAAGTTTGTTCGAGTTTAGCATTGCTACCGAAGTTCTATAGGGAATTAGGAGTGATTTTCTTCAATCAAGATCGTTCAGCCTTTCCGTTGGGAATTAGGTGCACGATAGATCTTCGCTGGTGGTCGTGAAATCAACACGAGCGTGTTTTGGCGGATTAAAGAGTGTTCGTCCCTTGCATTGGCATTGGAGGATCATTACGATTCATCAAGACTCCCGTGAGTATCCATCCTACGTCGAGAAGATCGGGCGACCCCGTATCATCTTGGTATCAGAGCGTGGTTTACTCGGTAGGATCTTATGCCTTTAAATTTTAGTTTATTACTTGATGTCCTATAATCCATAAATCGAAAACACAAAAAAAAATTCCAAACCCTAGTTTCAGATCATTATTTTGTGAGTTTTCTTAAGTCTTGATCCATTAGAAATTTTGTTTACGTGTTGATCTTTGTGTTCCTTCACAGAACTTGATCTTGTGTCCCCATAAAACAAAAAAAGTAGATTCAATTTACTCTTGAAGTTGAGTCCGTGTCTACAACTCCTCCCAGATCAATCTGAGTACAACCCTAGAATCCAATTCGGTTTTGGCTAGCTTTCCACTTCCGAATCCGTTTGGAAGTTGCCTTCCAAAACCAACTCTAGGAGAGGAGTTAATATTCACGTTGGTTTTCTTGAATACCATACATACGAGCTTCACTTATCTCCTTAGCGGGCTGCTCCTGAATACCACTCCAGCCGATGAAATTTTTTTTCGAAGTTTAGAGAGAGAGAGTATCTTTTAATTACCTTTATACCCCTACCTTCCACAAAAAGTTTGTGACCCATATACCTCAATAGACTCAGAACAGTGAGTTGAATATATTTGGGTGATTGGCAAGGTAGCAAAAAAAAGAGTGGTTAGCCAAAAAAAAGAAAGAGAGAGAAAAAAAATAGAGAAAAGGTTGATTGGTGAGTGGTTTGAGTTTATAATTTCGGTTTGACTGACTTAAATTCTTGAGCTATCTTGTGCCTTCTACTCTTATTCTTGCAATTGGCTAGCATCTCTCCTAGTACTTGGTGCAAAACGAGCTATTTATGTTCTTTACTTTCGATTGCTGTCAATTAGCTCATTCCTTTGTTTGCATTAAGTCATATTGATCTTTTGTGCATTCATATACTTCACTTATATCTATTGGATCAAGACATAGGCAATACTTTCTACCTTGGATTATTACTTAATTTTACAACATCGAAAAATCGATCGTAGGATAAATACTTCCAAACCAAGCTCCACAAAATATTCTTTCCGTGCAATTGTGAGTCACTTTTGAACCGCTTGATCATCACTTGTTATTATAGCCACCACCAAGTGTAAGTTTCTTTTGGCCTCAATTCACTTCGGAAAGGTAAGAACTTTACTCGGGAGAGAAAATAGTGAGATTGAGTGTTTCACATATATATATGTTGCATAACTAACCATGACAGATATTCAACAATTGCTTCTCTCTTGTGAAACAACTAGAAATGAATCTGCAGATTCGTTCCTCATGGTGCGATTCCAAACCCAACAATTTGTCTCTTCCGTTCTATGGAAGTGAAGATCCGAGGAGTATCTTGAGTGGGAATGACGATTGGAGAAAGAGTTTAGAGTTCGAAGCTTCCAAAAGACCAAGAAGTGATGCGAGCCACTATACGCTTTAAAGACTATGCTTATAGTTGGTGGCAACAATTATCTCAAAACGATTCATTAGATCCCGGAAGGTTTGAAGGTGATCATGAGAAACGAGTTTGTGCCATCCTATTATGAGTGGGGATTGCTCCATCATTTGGAAAGTATCACACAAGGGAGCAATACAGTTCATGATTATTATTTTCAGCTGCAAGATGCATTGCATTGTGCAGGAGTCACTAGTGAATTCAAAGAGATGGCATACTTCAAAGGAGGCTTGAATTCTGAGATTACCACTACACTTTGACATACATATTTTAGTAGCATGCATGATCTTGTGAATTATGCTATTAAGCAAGAAGAGAGACTTATGGAGAGACGTACATCACGGTTGAATCCATATCCATACTTCAGCTCTTATGGTTACGCTAGTGTGACACATGAGAAGATGACCGAACATGGGACTTTCCCTTCGGTAAAGGAGACGTATTGTGCTGCCCCAATGATACATACAATAATTCAGATGCATCAAAACCTATGTGAGAATGAGAGCCACATAGCCAAATTGAGTGAGGGTGTTAAAAAGAGTGACCTGTGTGATTCCACCATATGTGAGTTTGATAGCATCCAAACTGAGAGTGTGAGAGATACACCAAAAGAAAAGAGAGAAGTAGAAGATGGACAAAGTGAGGTTGATTTTGAAACTAACACATTAATATCTACTTCTAGTGTTGTTTCTCACATTGTGCAGGTTGATATTAAAGAAGATGAGTCAAATGTTCAACAATTGGCACCATTGGAGATAAACGATGAGGAGATAATCATAGTTAAAGATGAAGTACTTGCTGATCCGTTGTTACATCAAGATGATTTAATACCTACAACACCTACATCAACTGAGGCGAACAATAAAGGTAACAATATTGGTGCTGAAATTAATTGTGAAACGGTGAGTACTTGTGAGAACTCATATATACGAATGAAAATTCCATGTTCTGAAATTTCTTTGCTCAATTTACATAATGTGGAATTGGTTACTCATAAGGAAGTTCTTACGAGAATATCTCCTGATGATTCTTTATATTATATCATGTTTGATGATCCTAAAGACCTATCTTATGTGATTGAGAATGTTGCTGAAATTTCATGTTCTAAATAACTAGTTAGTACATATGCATATACATATAAGTTCAATTTGATTGGAAATTATGGTATAGATGATAAGTTTTATGTTTACCGAATATGCATTACATGTGATAAGTTTGCTGAATTGAAATTGCATATTTTGTATAAACAATCTTCTGTGTCATATCATGATCACAATGAGATGAGTTTCAACAATAGTGCTGCATGTTTCAAAAGATTTCTTAAGCCTACTTATTCATCCTTTAATGTACAATCATGTACAAATAATCAGAGTAGCGCAGTTGAAGCATGGAAGGAACTAAAAATTTTCTCCCCCAGATTTGAACAACTTAATTTGGTTTGGCCCATTAATGACTTGTCCATGTGCCTAGAAAAGTCGATGACGACTTTTTCTCATGGGAGGGAGAATGATATGAAAAACAATGTTGCAATATATACATCATATGGTTGCCGTTATATTAATTTGTTTGTGTGGAACAACGAGAATGACACGATAATTGATTCATACATATACAATGCATATGTGTTGTTTTTTTTATCTACTACGCCTTCAGATGTTCTTGATATGCTAAGCAAAAGAAGTGTTGATGACAAATATATATACCATGCATATACGTTGTATTCTTTGCTTAGTACAATTCCAGGCTATCAAAAGCCGAGGACGGCTTTTCTTGAAGTAGGGGAGGATGATGTGGATACGCATATGCTTAGCACTTTTCAGGGGAATACATTATTTAATTAGAAATAAGTATTGAGCCGCATTAAATGTTGTCAGGTGAATTTGTTTCTTAAGAAGTTTCTTTTCATTGATGATGAACTTGGAATACTACATCATGCTATTATTTTATGTATTCTTAGGGATGATTCATGTGAAGACTTGGGAGAGCAAAAGGGAGGAGCATAAGGACTTAACCTACAAGTTTTGGATAAGATTTTCAAGCCAAATTCGGATCTCCCACGTGCTTAATCCAATTCAAACTCGGATTCAACTCGTAATTCAATTCGGATTCGGTTCGGGACAGCTGACAGACAGTTACTAAAAGGCCATAACTTTCACAAACGGAGTCCGATTCAGGTGTTCTTGTACTCGTTGGAAAGATAATTTCAAGGGATACACAATGGATCTAGACCCACCTTCAAATTCGTCACGGATTAAAAGTTATAACTGAAACATTGTGATGGCTTAATTTTAGGTTTTTCCTTTTGTGTGAGTTTGTTTCCAAATACATGTATGGATGAGTTAGAGTTGGTTTTGGACCTATTGACTAGCCATGAGGTGGAGAGGGAACTATATATTGAGGGTTAGACCCCCATTGTAAGGGGACCACGTTTGAGAATAATGAATCTACTAAAGTTTGTTCGAGTTTAGCATTGCTACCGAAGTTCTATAGGGAATTAGGAGTGATTTTCTTCAATCAAGATCGTTCAGTCTTTCCGTTGGGAATTGGGTGCACGATAGATCTTAAACAGTGGTCGGCGAAATCAACACGAGCGTGTTTTGGCGGATTAAAGAGTGTCCGTCCCTTGCATTGGCATTGGAGGATCATTACGATTCATCAAGACTCCCGTGAGTATCCATCCTACGTCGAGAAGATCGGGCGACCCCATATCAAGGACCGTGGGCACGGAAGCATATAAGTGGGATGTGTTCTTCTTCAGCGTGGTCCTGCTGGAGATGCTGACGAGGCGGGGGTCGGTCGACCACGCGTCGCTGTCGACGTCAGCGTCTTTCTTGGCACCGTCGACCATGACGGACCGGTCCGGGAGCAGGGAGCACGGGGCTTGCCGGAGATGGTATGGTGAGTGTGGCGCGGGTTTGAGAAGGACGCGCGGCCGGTGACGGAAATAGTGGACCCGACGCTATTGTGGGAGACGCCGCCACAGCCAAAGAATGACGGAAATCAGCATGAAATTAGTCTAGACGTCTACTCATGTTTTTGAGATTTTGACAAAACTCAAAAGGAAAGCTTTTTACTAAGTTTAAGAAAGATAAGATAGAAATAGGAAAGGCGGGATAGCAATAACACTTATGGTTTTCGAAATTCTTTTGTATTTGAAAATATAGTTTTGTAAAATCATATTCTTATCGTAATCAATACTACACCTAGGTTTACAACCTACAGTCAAGCCTGCTCTGATACCATTCTGTAACACCCCCGTTTTTGGGGACAGGAGCATCGTTAACTTCCGTAACAGCCCAAGAGTTCAGTTACGGACAGAAGAAGTATCATGCCTGCTCACGAACATTTAAAAGGAATTAATTTAATTAAAATAAGACTTAACAGTCGATTTTAACAATCTTAAGGGCGTTCAAGCCCAAAACTTAACTTACAGAAAAAAGAGGCAAAGAAAGCTCCACAGGAACGCTTGAGTGCGGTCGCAACCCTAGCACAAATAACTTTATAACATCCTGTCCTTCTCTTGATCTCTTTGAAAGAGGGGGTAGAGCAAGATTGAGTACAACCAACCGTACTCAACAAGTCACATGGAAAAGACTATTTTAACTATATGCAAGAGATTGCCATGGAATGGGGTAAACAGTTCATTATTTTCGGTGGATGCAATTTTATTTGTAAACACTTTGTTTTTAAACATCAAATCATAAACTTCTTAAGGTATTTGGGGGGTTTTCCAAACTTAATTATCACACTTCCACACTTCGCTGTTGGATTCACCCATTAAACACAGCTTCATTTACCGGAAGTACGGCGTATTCCAATACCATTAGTCATGACTCTGCAGAGCTGCCCTGCTTTACCCATAAGATTTCTTAACTCCTGCGTCCAGGTTCAAGAAAATAAGGCTTTTCACTGCTCATTTCTTTATATAGCCTCCACCTAGTAGGCTTCCCCAACAATCCCATACTTGTCTCAGCCTACTATTGTGTGGATCATTGATAATCAAATCAATTGTTCAGAAAATAACCACTTTCCATACGACCCTGCTCAACCCCTTTTCGTATGGACTCACACTTAGCCTCCGCCTCGCTGATGTAGAGGTTCAATTGAATTTGAGCGAGCATTATACCAGTTTGACGTATCAACGCTTGTGGTTGGACGATCACTATGTTCTTTACTCAGCATAAGGATCTAGTCCTTATATTTTCACCGGTGACAATTTCTTCCCACAAATTCTTGTCCAGTGCCACAACACTGTCACTGATTTGTGATTCTTGCCTTCACCCTCGGTTAAGGTCATAGGATCTAGCGATCCTCGCTTACCCTAAAACCACTTTCTCAAAACATATACCAAGTCTTTTAACAATGGGAAAACTTGTTGAATCTCTAAACTATCATGATTACCATATTAATATATTTAATATTACTATATCTTGTCAAGGTGAATATGTCCATCAAAGTTAAACTGGGCTTTTTCTGGTGGTAGGACATAGCTAATATCATGTCATTCTAAACACTTATTGTACACAAAATAACAAATATAAATAACATAATGCAAATATTGATAAATAATAATTAACGGAATGTAGGTTCAATATGATCAAAAACATGTGACTTGCCTTGCGACTCTGAAAACTTTTGAGTTCTTTGGTTTCTTGAACTTGAGCTTGACCTTCTTCCTCCTGTTCCAGGTGTACTTTGACGTCGGGAGCTAACACAAAATTCATAAATTAGTTCCACGCCCGAAGGACTGAGCTAGGAACAAAGAAAGAAAATTCAAAAATCTAAATAAATAGGGTTTGGGGTTTTAGGAGGGTCCAAATGGTGGAATGGGCCTGAGAAATGGGTTGACGGGCTCGAAACGGTCAAAATGGGTATAAATATGTATTTTGGGTTTCAGGTGAACAGTAACGGGTTGGATTACTATTCACTTTGGGTTTGTACTGTTCACAACGGGTTCGGGGTTTGGATCCAGATCGTTCATGCGGGTTTGCCATCGTTTCTACCGAAACCCGCATGCTACAGTGACTGGCGGTTTAGCCCGCTTGGCGCTTGACTACCGACACCGTGCGTCGGCCCAGTGCACGATGTTGTCTTCCTCCTCCGTCCGCATCGCCAGAGCAGAATAGGGAAGGTAGCGGCAACACGATCTTGAAGTGACTTGCGACGCATTTTGGGACTATGGATGGGTTGCTCAGGGTGCCAAGGTTCCATTTTGGGGTCGGTAGGTCCGGCGGAGGCGGCAATCGCCGGCGGCGAGCTCATCTTCTCCGCGCCCGATTTGAACATTGTGGGTGAATGGGGGCTTCTCCGGGCAATTGGGTTGGCGTTTGAGCATCAGTGGGGATAGGGGTTCTTGTGGGAGTGGCAGTTTGGGCCGAGGAGGCCGGAGCTGGGCTGGCCACGGCGAGGTGGGTAGGCGGTTTGGTGGCTCTCGGTGCCGGTGAAGAGGGTTGGCCGGGAGCTATGGTGATTGTTCAGGAGTACTTCTGGGTGCTTGAGGAAGCTTTAGGAGCAAGGAATTGAATTGCAATTGGGTAAATCGAGGAGATTGGTTTAGGGCTCACCTTCGGGTTTCTTGGCAATTGCTGGCAGTGGAAGCAGTGAGAGGCTAATTGGGTGAGTAGAGGGCTTCACTGGGGTGTGTGGGGGAGGTCGGAGGGGTCCTTGGCCTTCATAGGCACCCGAAGGCGATTCGGCACAGGAGGCTGGCCAAGGCGGCAACGACGCGTGGCCATGGTCGAGATTGCTTTGGGAGGTGTGGTCAAGGGAAGGTGCTGGCGTCCTCGAGCTGCGGTTTGCGGCGGTCAAGAAAAGCAGGAAGTGTCAGGTCGACCGGGGAGCTATAAGAGCAGTGGGGGCGTGAAACTGAGGACGGATGATGGCGGCGGCGGGATGTCTTGCCACGGGTGCAGGGTATTTAAGGGCCGTGTCCGGTGGCTAGCAGGGGCGCGCAGCTAGCTGAGACGAGAGAGCGCGAAGGCGTGAGAGGGGGCGAGAAAAGGCTCGAGCTGCAAAGAAAATCGGCGGCGGCTAAAATATCTGAACGGTGAACAGTAGCCGCGCGAATTCCCTCCGTTGAAGTGATGCCGACAGGGTTTTGGGGCTGAATTGAGTTGAGATTCATGCGGTTTAGGCTAAGGATTAAAGGAAAACAAAATCAAAAATAATTTGAACTCTTTTGCAAAGATTTGATTTGTTTCACGTTCCACGTCGCGTTGGCGTGCAGCGAGGTCGTCCCCGAGCTCCGACCGAGGATGAAGGCCGTCGCCGACAGCCTCGACAAGATCGAGTCGTGAGATCGAGATTAATTAATTCACACTGGCCAAGGGTGAAGATCTTCTGTTTTCTTGAGGCGATCACATGCTCCTCAGAGAAAACTCTCTCCTCCTCAGAGAAAAACTCTCCCCCCCTTTTTCTCTTGTTCAGTTCCTTATTTTTTTCATTTGCTTTCTTGTGTAATTGGTGGTTTTGTATTTGTTGGCTATTTGTTGGATGTAATTAATGACTTTTTGTAATGATATAGCGATATATATAGAGGAGGGCATTTTCTTTATCATCTTCAGTTGATAATCAAGGTGTTATGCTGCTTTCATTAATTAAGTACAGAGGAGTGACTTCATGCTTTCCGTCCTATAATTTAGCCCCGCTCGGTTAGAATGAAAAGCTGTGACTTATGGCTGAAATTGCACTATAACAACTAAAATTTTACTGTAGCTGAAGGTAACTTATTTAACGTAATTAAATTTAAAAAAATTAAAATAGAAAAAAATATGCTAGCTATCGGACAACGCAAACAAATATGGAAAAAAAGAACCGGCAAAAAAGCTCAAAAAAGTAAAAGTTTAGAAAAAGATGAAATTTATGAATAGTAAAAAATAAGCTAGAAGTCAGAAGCTAAAACTGAAATAAGCGAGGCCAAACTTATGATGCACTTAAAGAGTCAGTAGGTAAAATCACTCCTTTGATATACATCAATTCGCTATGCACTTGCGCACGGAATCACTTCCGGAAGGACGATGCAAAATGTGGGTCTGTTCTTTTCCTCCGAAGCCGACGGCTTTTGGCTTTTGCTACAGTACCTAACTTTTAAACGGAGTATGTTCTCAAGATGGGATCTACAGGTTAAACGATCTACACGTTAAAAGCCCAACATTTGTACCTGCCAAAATCGCAAGTGAGTATCTATTTCTTCGTAATCTGTACCGTAAACAACCAAAATTCAAAAATTTCAGCCAAAAGTTATAAGCCGCAGCCTAAAAGAACAGGCCCTGTAAAGTTGGAATATGGAGTCCGTCTGTGTGATCATATACAGTGGCAACACCTAACATCATTGAGTTGGGAGTGAAATTATGGTAGATAACTACAACAACTCGCGTAAGCTTCTTCTCTGGTCCACTATTTATATCTACAACATCTCGCGTAAGGCTATGTTTTTTTCATTTCTAAAAGCTGGTTTTCGATTTTTCTACAGTAACTAGTTTTTAAACAAAATATCTTTTTAAGATATGATCTACCAGTTAATTGTAGTATATATTATACTGACTTCATTTATATTGGTAAAAATCATACATAGGTTTCTGTTACTCTACAATCTTTTACACAAACAGTCCAAAAACCACAAGTCGTAGCTAAAAACTACAAACTATAGCAAAAAAACACACCCTAAACTTCTTCTCTGGTCCACTATTTATATAACTACAACAACTCGCGTAAGCTTCTTCTCTGGTCCACTATTTATGACTACAACCACTCGCGCAAGCTTCTTGTCCACTATTTATACCTACAACTACTCGCGGAAGCTTCTTGTCCACTATTTATACCTACAACAACTCGTGTAATCTTCTTCTCTGGTCCACTATTTGTCAGTGGCAGAGCCCCAACAAACCCAACTATTATTGTTACCTTGGTATGTTGCCTTGCTTGTAACTCCAATTGCACTGGTAACCTGTTTGCTTGCACGCTATAACAAGCTACGGACAGAAGTGAGAACGGACGATCTGCACAAATGTGAAGTGAGAACTATATCGATGGACATGTAAAGTGAAGTTCCATTTCTTCTTGAGAGAGGAAGTGAAGTTCCATTAGGCACAAATGTTTTAGATTTGCATTAAGCAAAAGGGTCTGTGTTTTTCAACTTCTAAAAGCTGTTTTTTGGCTTTTCTACACTAACTAGTTTTAAATGGAATATCTTTTCAAGATAGGATCTACTAGTTAATTGTAGTTCATACTGTACCGACTTCATTTATATCGGCAAAAACTACATGTAAATTTCTATTACTCTGTAATCTCTCACACGAACAGTCCAAAAGCCAAAAACCATAGGGCCTATTTGGCGCGGCTACGGCTTATGGCTTTTGACCGAAATTTTGAATTTTACCGCTTATTTGATGCATTACGGAGTGATGATACTTACTTGCGATTTTGGTACAGTACAGATGTTGGTTTTTTAACGTGTAGATCGTTTAACTTGTAGACTCCGTCTTGAGAAAATACTTTATTTAAAAGTTAGATATTATAGAAAAACTAAAACCACCGGCTTCGGAGGAAAAAACAGACTCATAGTCAAAAGCCATAAAATTCAGAAAAAAAAAGAACAGATCCCTTCCAACCAGGCAGGCCTCCTTTTGCAAGCGATTCGGCAAACTAATCACTTCCAACTTGTACAAGCCTAGTCGTCGTCCTTTGTTAAACCCTCGCTCTTCCATCTCCCCTCCGGCGGCGGCCGTCCCCCTTGCCCCGACGATGGCCCACGCCCTCAGCTGCGCCGGCGCCACCGCAGGTGAGCCATCTCGTCGTCTCTCTTCTTGGTTTCCTGCCTTTCTCTTTTCTTGGGTTTCGCTTTATCCGGCAGCGGATGGATTGGGAATAGATTTCTAATGGGTTCTTGCGGCTGATTAGTCTCTTGCGTCCGTGCAGGGATTAGCATCCATCATGACTCTACCACATCCTGCTTCAATCACAAGGTATCGGATGGGGCGCTGATTATTCTTGTTTCTGTGCTCGACGTCTTAAAAGCCGTCATGCTTGTGTTGCTGTTGATGCCAATGATAGGTTGCGGCACTGCCGAATGGCCTCCATGGTGAAGTCCGGCAACATCACAACAGGGGCCGCAGAAGCCAAGGTATTGATTGATGTTGCGTGTCCTGCATTGTGGAAATTGGGTCTTGTCTCTCGTATGTTATGTGTGGCTTTTACTTGTTGAAAACTATCCCCTGTATCTGCAATGTAGCATGTATTATAATCAGCAGCACCTGTTCTGTGCTATATTACTTTATTGGGTTACTTGAGTGCCCCCTTTCTTGCTCAAATTAGCAGCCTACGGAAAATGGTCTTAACCGCAAAAGTATCAGTTGGGACATGACTTTGAAATCACTAAAATAATTGATTATATTGTTTGATCTGGTTTTCCACATCCTTTGATGAACACTGATAGAGCCCTATTCTCCATGGGCTGACCAAGTGACCATTTTAGGTTAGAGGGAGATCTGCAAGAGGAAACTTTAGTGACTTATGTTTATGTTAGAGGGAGTAGCATTTTGCTTTTGTTAGGATGATAATCCTTATATCCTTGGTGAAAATCTACAGCTATTAGGTGCGTAATGGCAAGTGGAAAAGAGCATGGTGCAATTTCAACCGCAACAGCTAGTACTGGTGATCAAAAGCAAGGTGGATTGCGTGGCAAATTAAATAAAGTTGTTCTAGCTTACAGTGGTGGCTTGGATACATCAGTTATTGTTCCATGGCTCAGGTATAAATGTTGCTTGTTTAGTATTGATTTCACCAAACTTCAAGTCTAAAGTTAATCTGACTCGTGCAAACTATGTCTTCGTTTGGTTTTTGAACTGAAGGGAGAACTATGGCTGTGAAGTCGTCTGTTTCACTGCTGATGTTGGACAGGTATGTTGTACCAGATCTTGACTGATTTTCAAACCTACAGAACTGAATGGTTAGACTGCCCTCTTTTACGTAGTGATGTCATGCTAACCATATCTTGCTTCGCTAGCTTAGGCTCCCTTCTTTTCCACTTGTGGCTTGTGGTCTATGCTACAGTAACTAGCTTTCAAATAGTATGCTTTTTCAACAGGGGTCAATAGGAAGATTGTAGGAAAAAGTGTACTGAATTTAGCTGTACCGGCCAAAATCGCATGTGACTATTTTTCTTTGCGAACTGTCTCTCGCAAACAAGCAAAATTCAAAAATTTAAGCCATAAGTCATAGTCCAAAAGAACCCACCCTTAATCCTTGATAATTGTCTCCAATTTATCTCTCCATATCTATTTGTCACTTGATAATAGCTTACTTATTCTTCTGATGGTTACATTTTTACCATGAATTACAAAATCAATAATTTCTTCATCTTTTGTCCCTGTGGCATCGTGTTGTCCTAAATTTGATAATTTTGAGTTCCTTTTATATTATGTGCTTCTACCGATATATTTTGTTTTGCTGTCAGCAAGTAAATGTGGTAGCATTATAGTTTGGGCCTTTCTTACTACCTTCTTGGCAGATGACCGTTAGTTCAATTCATATACTTATCCCTTTGTAGGGTGCTATTGAAATGGAAGGATTGGAGAAAAGGCAAAAGCTAGTGGTGCAAGCCAGCTTGTTGTGAAGGACTTGAAAGAAGAATTTGTTAGTGAATATATATACCCCTGCCTTCGTGCTGGTGCAGTTTATGAAAGAAAGTATCTGCTTGGGACTTCAATGGCTAGGCCTGTTATTGCTAAGGTGAAATTGATACAACAGTTGCATCTTGTGTATGAATAATCATCCAGAACGTTTGTAACATAATTGTGTTACAAGTAAATCTTGAAATGCATCTTTCTGTGATCTTTAATTTGCACCTGCTTATACTGGTATAAAAATTATTTGAATTATAAATGCACTACACCATTGAAATCAGTCAAATCACTAATGTAAAATTGATGTCACTTTTGGTTGCAGCCATCCACTCTGGTAGAATTTGAAATCTGTTTTGAGTGGTGCATCATTAATTTCTTGCTAGACTTGCCAAGTTTTTTCTGTACTTTTCTTATTTGTTACCTAAAAGTCTCACCTGCAGGCTTTGGATGCCCATCTTCAGTTTTGTAATTTTGTTGATCTGCTAGTCTAGTACAGAGTGGATAGTGCATGTGATATAGGTGGATGGTATCTGTCATTGGACTGATCTGATCAATTGACCTATTGTGAGTCTGATAGGCATCATGCAGTAGGGCCAGGGGTGGAACTAGAATCTTACCATGGGGTTGGAATGCGCTAACAAGTGTAACACATGAGAAGCAGAGGGATTTAGGCCCTATATGGAACGTGTGAATTTTCCTGGATTCCTACTTGAATTGAACTGTTTCTTACGAGATTCCTGCAAAATTCATGCATTCCAAACAAGATAGAAGTGGGCAATCATGATTTGAATTTTGAACTCATCATCACACCCTATGCTGTGCATACTAACCAACAACACAGCGCATCTCTGTTTGATTGGCGTTGCAAATTAACTAGCTATCTGTGGCAATCTCGGAAGGAGCCGGCCCTGCTTCCACCATTGAATATGGCTGTTTAAGCCATTATGCAATGTGTTATTTTATGGTGGTCCTCAATTATGGGTGAGGAAGAACGCGGAGTGCCGGAGTTGTCAAACTCACTACCGTTATCGACCGAACGGCCTTAATGGTGACACCGAATGGGTGGAGACAAGAGAAGAAGTTAGCGAGTGTCGAGAAGGTGTCGGACTTGAGTCGAAGAGGAAAGTCCACAGATGATGGGAGTAATCGTCAAGAATGACCAAATAGTACTTGTGTCCGGAGACACTATCAATAGGTGATGTCCAGAGGTCACAATGTACAAGATCAAACTTTTGGAAGCACGGATCCTCGATATATGAAATGGGAGCGAACATGACGGCCAGCTTGACATGCATGACAAAGGAAGGAGCCGTGGTGTTATTACATGAAGGAAGGACGGAAGAACGCGCTAACTTAAACAAAACTTCATGTCCGGATGACCAAGACAGCGATGCCAAAGTGGAGCGGGGAAGTGGCGAGGAAGGACTCGGCAGGAAGGTGGAAGGGTAGAGAGCGGCCGGAGCTATTGCACCGATGATCACGCTCCGAGACCAAGATCCCTTCGAACACCAAAGGAGTCAAATTCAACGTAATGCTTATTATCGATGTAAATTGACTGATGAAATAAGATTTTTAATAAGAGGGAGAAACAAGAATATTGTTCAAGTGAGGGAATGCGGAGGTTGGTCGAGCATGAGGAGGACAGAAGGAGTGTGCCATTGCGACAACAATGGAAGAAGGGGTGGAATGTGAGAGGTTGAGGAGAGAGAATACCCTGCCTGAAGCCATGTGAGAGGTAGCCCCGAGTCAAAATACCACTCGGGTTGCGGAGGTGGAGTGGCGTCATGGTGGAGAAGGCTCTCCATGGTCGCTACGGTCCCAAGAGTGGGTGGCATGAGGTCCAGCTTGGTTGGCCGGCAAGGGAGCCGCCGTGGAAGCTAGCAGGTGGTCTGGGAGGAGTCCACCGTGGAGCGCGAGAAGAGCTTGAGGTGCGAAGGGGCGCCGAGGAGGTTGGGGCGCGATCGGCACAGAGACTCGCGTTGGGCATTTATTTATTTATTTATCGTATGAGTTATTTTCTTTTGTGAATGTTTGTGTTCTCTTATGTGAGATTATATTGGATCTGTAAGCTATGTAGGAGATAAACTTAAATATGTAATTCTTATGTAATTCTCGTAAGTGGTTAGATGAATGAAATATGGAAATGAAGTACTTGCAATGATATGCCAAATATTGCATATATCCTTTGAGGACACCAAATAGTATGGCTGAACAGAGGAGGGCTAAGCAATATGTATTTCCATTGCAGGCAATGGTTGATGTTGCCAAGGAAGTTGGTGCAGATGCAGTTGCTCATGGATGCACTGGAAAAGGCAACGATCAGGTATACTGTTATTAATGAGAATATTAATATGGGCAGTCATCTTATGCTAACCTTTTTGTAGGTTCGCTTTGAGCTTACATTTTATGCTTTAAATCCTGAACTTGAAGTGGTGGCACCTTGGAGGGAGTGGGATATCACAGGGCGTGAAGATGCAATTGAGTATGCAAAGAAACATAACGTGCCAGTTCCAGTTTCAAAGAAATCAATATACAGCAGAGATCGAAATTTGTGGCACCTTAGCCATGAGGTATGAACTGTTACCTTGTTGGCCACTCCTACTCGTTTAATCTGCTCTAGTTATTATTTACTTTATGCTGTTCTTGTTCGTTTGAATTTACCAAAAAAATCACATTATGCTTATGCACAGTTTTCCAAACTTTCAAATGAATGTATGCAGGGTCATATTGATGATATAATTTAACCTTGTGCAACTTTACCTTGTTGATGTCTTGAATTGAAAACCACAATACTTTGTCTTCAATATTGCAGGGTGACATTTTGGAAGACCCAGCAAATGAGCCAAAGGAAGATATGTATATGATGTCTGTTGCACCAGAAAATGCACCTTCAAAACCTGAGTGAGTGATCAATATTTTGTCTTATGATAGCCCTTGTTCTGAAAAAGTATTCTCTATGCTCTTTATTTTCATCTTTGCTGCAGTCAAGGTTATCAAGGCGTCGCCTAGGTGTCCCGACGGTGGACGCCGTGGCCCATCGCCTAGTTCACCGCGGTTAGGCGGCCGGGCGACGCCTTAGTCTTGTTGTGGCGCTGGGCCGGGGAGGAGAGGCGCCACTACTCAAGACTCACTAAGACACGGACTTACCCGACCGCATCAAGCCGGCCGCCTAGTCCAACCTCCAGCCGCCTCTAGGGTTTCACTCCTCCTGCCACGGGTCGCTGACGCCAATCTGCGAGATCCTCTCTGGCTGGCGCCGAATCGCAGCTCCTCCGCCGGTTCCTCTTTAGCGATCCACAGCTTGCTCGGTGATCACCCCTCCGTGCTCGCTTTCTCCTCCGCCGACTCCTCCGCCGCCGCCCTCTCGCCTCCTCCCCACCGCCTCCTTCCCTCCGCCTCCTCACGCCTCCTCCTCCTCGCGGCGCCTCCTCTCACCACCTCCTCCGCCGCCGGCTCCCGCCGGCCGGCGGAGGAGGGGCGGGCGAGGAGGCGTCAGGCGAGGAGGAGCGCGCTGTGAGGAGGGCGGAGAGGAGAGGACGGAAGGGAGGTGGCGGAGAGACGGGGAGAGAGAGCGAGTCAAGAGCGAACCGGTCGGCGGCTAGGTTAGGACTTGTATTTTTCTTGGTTTTTTGCGATTAAGTCCTCAGAGTTTCTAAAAATTACGAACAGACCCTTTTCTCAATAGATTTCTTCTAATTTAGATCTTCATAGTTTCTAAAAATTACAAACAGACCCTTTTCTCAATAGATTTCTTCTAATTTAGACCTCCTGAGATATGGTTATTTAGATAATTTATGCTATTATGCTACATGGTTATTTATTTTTCAGTAATATAAGGTGTTATTTGTCGTCTAACTACTATCGTCTAATTGTCGCCATGGCGGGCGCCTAGTTGACTAGGCGTCCAGGCGCCCCGGGGCCTCGCCGCGACTTGCCGGAGTGCCGTGACAACCTTGGCTGCAGTGTGTAGCCTAGTTTAGTGTACCCGTATGATTGGTCATTTCAGTGATACTACTGGTTTTGTCACGAGATCCATTGAATTGTGTAGACTTTATAATGAAGTTTTATTTACAATAAAGCAGAGTTGGCCTGAAATCTGGATATGACTAGTCCGAAGTCTAAGCTAGGGATGTCAAGCCTGCATGATGAACTTTGGAATAGTTTAGCAATGTGAATTTCTAACTTGTCATAAGGGCTATATGACACAATTTATCACGCTTTCAATCACTTTTCTGTAGCAGCTTCCTGTTGAGGCAATACCAAAAAGAAATTATCATTGTTTAGATAAGAGCTAAGTAAGTGATATGGTGGCTCAAGTTTATTCGCTTCTTTTTGTGGTCATGAGTCTAGGCACCAGCTATATCAAGTGTCATGCAAGCCAGTGATTAGTGACTTTAGTCAAAGTTCTTGAAAGCAGCATGTATAACTAGAACATGCTAGATATACTTAAAAACTTACCATGTGAGATTGCTAGATATAATCTAGACTGGAGTTGTTAAGGTTTGTTCAAACCATGAGGTGCTATGAGCTGCAAATTCTTGCTCCCAGAGCATGCACGGAAATCACCGGAATTGGTAACAGTAGCACGGATTTTGTGTTATATAAACACCTTTGTTGCACGTTCTTGTTACATTATAACTTGTTTTGCCGTTTTTCATCTTCTTGCACAGACATGCTTGGTACAACGTAGATTTTTCCTTGGTCCACCAGAATGCACATATATACTTTGTTAAGCCCGTTGCATTCTTACATCCAGGTATTTGGAGATCGGTATTGTTGCAGGAGTTCCTATTTCCGTTAATGGAAGGGACCTCTCGCCTGCATCTCTCCTTGCCAAGCTCAATGATATTGGCGGAAAGCATGGTATCGGGCGCATCGATATGGTGGAGAACCGCCTCGTAGGCATGAAGTCCCGTGGTGTCTATGAGACCCCTGGTGGCACCATCATGTCAGCTGCGGTGCGTGAGCTCGAGGCCCTAACATTGGACAGGGAGACCATGCAGTGGAAGGACATTCTCGCCCTCAAGTATGCCGAGCTGGTCTACGCTGGCCGTTGGTTCGACCCGCTTCGACAATCCATGGACTCGTTCATGGAAAAGATCACCGCGGCAACGACCGGTTCCGTGACTCTGAAGCTGTACAAGGGCTCGGTAAATGTCGCGTCCCGGAAGAGCCCTTACAGCTTGTACAGGGAAGACATTTCGTCGTTCGAGAACGGGGAGATTTACAACCAGGCTGATGCTGAAGGGTTCATCAGGCTGTATGGTCTTCCTACCAGAGTCCGCGCAATGCTGGAGAAGGGTATCTAAGCTCTGTCCGCGTTTCAAAGAAGAAAATGTTCTCCCGAAACTGTCCGGGAATTTCGAGTAATAGCAGAAAAGTGGGTGTCTCATGCGGGATGCCCAGGTGGGCTTTGAACACATTGCGAGTCTAGTGTCCGTCTGAACTGTTAACTTTTTCGTGAGGTGTTGCATGGACATGGATATGTGTTGAAGAACTGCTGCAGGCCTGGTGTGGTGAATTGCAAATAAGAGACCATTTGGTGCTATGGTTCAGTCCATGTGTTTTTGACTTGTTACCCTTCTTACCTCAAAGCTGGACTATCAAACGAGATTCCGCATTATGCCACGTCGACCCTGATTACCAGACCGAACTCCACGCCCCCCTCGCGATGATCTATCAGCTCAAGAATTTCATTCCCTCCCGGCCTTCCGCGCATGGTTAGCACTATCCACAAGCCGTCTTCTGCCAAAAACTTCTCATGAGTTGGTTTAAAAATGTAGACGAACTTTATTCCGACATGCATACATGATCTGCCGCCATGCGACATGAAGGACGTGATCTTACGCATTATGCGACCTGATTATTGTAATTCAGTCCGTTCTATTGTTTATTATTGGCGACATCTATGTGGGATTAATCTTTAGCAATTTCTTTGATGTTTTATTGTCTACTACAGGTTACTACGGCAAGTTCCACACATATAGATTCTTAAGTGGAGTTACAGGTTTTCAACATAATGAGTTAATTTGGGCTACGATTAATCGAGGAGATTTTTTTAAAAAAATCAATGTCAGTTAGGGGGCAACGATTTACCGTTCGATGACATCCTGATAGTAACTACATAATACTATCTGGAGTTTCTTATTCATTAATAAAGGTTATGCTCTAACTATGAGTTCGAGACGAAGAATTTAAAATGCAAGAAGTTAATTATTTGCATAGATACCACAACGTTTGGTATTGCAGGTGAAATATGTTTTAGTTGTTATAGCTCAATATAAGAGATCTATTGTAGAGATTATTTATTCTCCATCGACGGCACAAGAGTTATTTTCACCCGGATGTTCTTCTACAAAGGCAGTTTTCAACCATGTCATAGAATTCAGTTACTTTTACAGTCGGTAGTTTGATTTACATGATGGTCACATGTATAAATTGCTCCTCAATGGGCATTGTTTGCTCAGTTATGTGTTCCGAATAGAGCATATAAAATGCCCATAAGATAGATTCTTCACTATAGTTATTCAGCGTCATAGGAGAAGTATATGGAAAAGATTGATACAATCTTATTCATTGATTAGTTCTATAGACTTTTAATACACAAGGATCATTGATGGTGGATTATGATTTTGAGGAGATTTGATTTGTTTTGGCTACAGGAGCAAATTCAAGTTATATGAGCAAATTCACCTCAAGTTGGAGATTGTTGAGTGTGTGATCCAAATTCGTCTAAAGGGAAGATTGTTAAAGTATTATATGAATTCGTATATGTGTCTAAATAGACACATACACCGATCTCGTCTCGGTTTCGTAATCTCCTAGAAATTCTTATTCATGAGTTTGGGTCATTTCTAGCCCGATGTACCACGTTAATACCAAATTTGGCGAACCACCGTAATACCAAATCCAGCCCCCTTCCCGACCGCATGACTCCGAGGGCGTGACATGTATTAGTCGTGCGGTCGGGGACCGCACGACTACACTGTTCACGATTTTTTTTATTTTTTTGTACCAAAAAGCAAATAAAACCAAAAAATATAGGGGACCGTATGACTACTGTTCACAATTTTTTTTTATTTTTTCACCGAAAAAACTTAGTACTGTTCACGTTTCGCCCAAAAAAATCCTGACCAAAAAAATCTGACTATTTGTAATTAAAAAAAATCCGAGACTGTGTCATTTCCTGGCTAACAGTAGCCCAGAACACTAGAAGAGGTCATAGCTGACACTCGATGTGATCAGTACAAAAAAAAGTGCAATGCACTTGTGAAAAAGAAAAGAAAAAGCGCCATCTGCTCTAGGGCTCTAGGCTCGAGGCCCTCGAGTGGAAGAGCAAGTGAAAGAGAGAATAGAGGTTAAGAGAGACGGAGAAAGGGGCAGGGCGGGCAACTGAGGGATATCAGAGAACTTTATCAAGATTTATTGAATCCTCCTCTTCTCATGATTACTAGCCACGTAGGCGTGGCGCCACGCCACGCCAGCTACCATGTGAACCGAAGTAAAAGTGGCGAAAATTCGCAGGAAAAAGAAAACATAGGGTTTTTTCAAAAAAAATGGGGGCCTTTTGGCAATAAAAGAAGAGTTTGCAAAAAAAATGAGGGCCTTTTCGCAATAAAAGAAGAGTGGAGGGGTTTTTTCGCAAAAAACCAAGGGTCTTTTTGGAAGAAATAAGGGCTGTTCGTAATTACGGAAGCTGGGTTGCTACCCAGCAAAAAAGTGTGTAGGGGTTTTTCGCAAGAATCCAAGGACCTTTTTGTGAAAACCAGGGACCTAAATGTAATTACTAAATCTTTGTGGGCTGTTTTGCAGGTGGTTGACGCGTGGATACTCTCGGCTGCCGGGGAGTCTTCCTCCTATAATATACGGAGTATACGCATGGCAAAACCATCCCTTTTCTTCTCTATTCCATCTCACGTTTTCCCCTTTTTTGCTGGCAAATTTCTAGTCAATTTAACTTCCGTAGTTCCTATTTTTATTTATTTTTATTTTGCTTTTCTATGTTTGTCCTAACTTGCTTTCAAATTTCTACAGACTTTCTCACACCTATACTAAGTTTTATTTTTATTTTGCTTGCAAATTATACTCATTTTGCTTTCATGTTGTCCTAACTTGCTTTTGAATTTATGCCCTTCGCATCTATACTAACTTGGTTTCATTTTTTATTTTGCTTGCAAATTATACTCATTTGCTTTCATGTTGTCCTAGCTTGCTTTTGAATTTATGCCGACTTGGTTCACACCTATGCTAAGTTGGTTTTATTTTTTTATTTTTGCTTACAAATTATACTCATTTTGCTTCGACGCTTATCCCAACTTGCTTTGAAATTTATACTGCTTTGCTTCACATCTATACTAAGGTTTTATTTTACTAATACCTAGGGAAAAATTCGGAGAGGATGCCAATATGTTTAATACTTACTGAGCGAGTGGGCCTTGATGAGCCTTGGTGGAGGGCCATTGCATCCTATTATTTTTTGTTGTTTAGATTTTTCTGGTATGCGCATGAAGGGACCAATGGACGCTCAGCCGATTTGTAGTTGTGTTCTTTGACAGAAACAACTTTTGGTGGTTTTGGATTTATCCCTTCTACATATAGCAGTGTGCGAACATGGAGACTCGGACTACATACTCATCATTCTCTGATTTGAATGTACAATGCGAAACTGTGCAGTTCTCTAGGAACTTGGTTAGCCATCACACGGTGTAGGGATAATGCAGAATATACCGATGGAAATTAAAATTTTTACCACGTAAATAAGAAAGTCGTGCGAGTAAAATATTATGGATCGATCATTACCACTAAACGCATAATACAATAGAAGAAGAGTTGAAGTAGCCTAGTTCAATGTAGCGCATATCAGTGTAATGGAGGTAGTTGATCGTCCAACGTCCTTAGAAAGAAATCATCGGAAGCCAATCGTCCTAATTAGCGCCGCGGTCACAATAGCGTCTCTACTGAAGTCCATATGTTCAAGGAGGAATGTCGTGCGCTGGTGTGCAAGCACTAGCGCGCACAATAGGTCCTCTATAGGGTGGTGGCTAGAGTTTTCAGTGGGTGCGAACTAGAATACCCCCCTCAGTCCTACACATCTTTTAATATTACCCCTCGATGGAACCCTACGTTAGGGGCCTAACAAGGTGCGAAACCCACTTGACTTATTAGTAACATATCCGATCTAAACTAATTTGTTCCATTCTGTTAAGTGTATGACCCTATAGGTTCATATATTTGGTTGTAGCCTAGAAACTCCTTTCTAGTCCATAAGTCAGTAGCGGTCACTAGCAGGACATAGCAACTCTCAAATATACATAAAGATCATATCGAACGAATCTATATAGTGCATATGCATCAATCCATTTGCCTCACGATACTAGATCAAACTTAAGGTAAGAAGCGTGCTATACTATGATAGCTCGATCCTTCACTCATTCTTGTAGTAGATTATCCAGCTGCAGTCAACTCATTAGCCATATTTGACATGACCATGCACCTCTTTAATCCAACTACATCGAGGGGTCTAGATTGGGAGGGACAAATTATATTTTGATTGTTCATATTCCTCCACATGTTTCATAGTAAACCCTAAAACTTACTTTCTAGTCACTCAGTTACGGAGTAGTGTTTGACAATTTCTAAGTAAACTATTATTTATGTAGGAAGCTATGATGATATCAGGTCCAAGGAAAACTATTATATATGTAGAAAACTATGATGATATCAGGTCCAAGGATCCCACATACACTATGTATAAGACTAACTGATGACATTTAAGGATATAACAATTCACGTAGTGTCTTATGATGAGTCAATCTAACACCACATTATCTAACATATATCCATATTATTGATTTGATATCCAAATGTCTATGGTCCGTGAAACATGATTATCAATCAATACATGTGTTGATCTGTAAATTATAATTGTCATACGTAATGATATAAGCTCTAGGATAATTTAGAATAACATCAAAATATGAATAAAGAATTTTACAAATAAGCCATATACTTATTGATCAATACAAAATATATTTATTCAAAAGATATAATAATATATTATTTAAAAATTATAAATATAAAAATAATATAATCATTTTCATAATTACCCAAAAGTACTGACACTCAGAAGATCACTCAACTTATCTAGAGTGATGATGGGCATGCCTCCTCAATTTTCCAATATCATTCATGGCTCTGTCCTCTAGTACAGTACCTGCATTTAATGTCAATTCATGTTGGCTTTTGGCTATGTTCTTTTAGTTTTACTGCTTGTGGCTCTTAGCTATAATAACTAGCTTTTAAACAGTGTGTCTTTTTAAAACAGGATCTATAAGTCGATTATAATGGACATTGTACTGACTTAAGCTATTCCGCCCAAAATACTCTCTCTCTTCATACACTCTCTTGCGAACAGACATAATTTAAAAGTCATAAGCCAAAACCTATAAGCTATAACCCAAAAGAACTCACCTAAAAGCTTATGAATAGTAACAGCATGTAGAGAGAGACACCAGCATACAATTTTGGTCAATATAAATAAAATCACTACAATGTATACTACAATCGACTAATAGACCCCGTTTGAAAAAACACTTTATTTGAAAGATAGTTATTATAGAGAAACATCTTTTAAAAGCTAATTCAAACAGACTGTTAGTCCAGCCTGTTGGGAAGAAGACTGGGATAGTACTGTAGGAACCCTAAGCTTCAGGAAGAAACTCTGTGCCTGGAGCATAAATACACAGCCTCCAAGTCCATGTCACTACTGAACGGCGACCATGCATACATGCTCCTGAAATTTCGTTCGAAAATTTTAATTTTAAATATGAATTTTTAAGGGGAAATAAAAAAGAAAAAATAGTGCTGGTTTGGAGCTGAGGATGCAGTAGAGACCATAATTAATTCGTTTGAAATGTCAAGTCAAGAGAAGTCATCGCAACGCGCCATCAAACGGCTAACAGGAGGGGACCCACTTGACGGATATTGCTCTGATTGATGAGTCCAAGATATCTATGCTAAAACATTCTCGGGAAAATAAATTTCGCCCTCACCTATAAATCCGAGAACCGAAAATTTCAAAAATATTCGTTCCAAAATTTTAATTTCAAATCTGAATTTTTGAGGGGAAATAAAAATAGCAACAATAGTGCTGGTTTTGAGCTAGAAACCATAATTAATTTGTTTGAAATGTCAAAGTCATCGCAACGCGCCATCAAACGGCTAACAGGAGGGGACCCACTTGACGGATATTGCTCTGATTGATGAGTCCAAGATATCTACGCTTGCCTTGTTGAGCCGTCTGTTATCTACTGGGTCCGGGACATGTGCATGTCAAAATCCCTACTGCGTGAAGAAGAAACGTCTAACAAGATGGATGGTGCAGTCCGCAGAATTTAGGATTGTTATTTTTAGCTGTGGCTTATAGGTTTTTTGTGGTTTATGACTTTTAGACTGTTTGTACAACAGATTACAGAGTAACAGAAATTCACGTGCGATTTTTACCAATATAAATGAAGTCAGTAGAGTATATACTACAATTAACTAGTAGACTCTATCTTGAAAAATCTCCGCTTAAAAGTTAATACTATATAAAACCGAAAAGCAGCCTTTTTGAAGTTCGAAAAGTTAATGGACCTGAAACATTACTCCTCCTTCTGAGTAGACATACACAATGAGCAATATAAACAGCAGTGGGCCGAAGTGATTGTGCTCATCAGCCATCTGCGCAGCCATGAATCCCCTCATTTCCACTGCCATTTCAGCTGCTCCCCTACTCACTCTGCTCGCTCTACTCTCGGGTACCGTTTCTCTCGACAGTTTGCCACTGAAATCCTCTCTCAAAGTGGAAGCCTACGAATCCGACGTCCTGCAATCATCTGACGGCACTTTCTCCTGTGGCTTCTACGGCATCTACTCCAATGCCTTCACATTCTCGATATGGTACTCCAGTTCAGCTGACAGGACAGTTGTCTGGACTGCGAACCGAGGTCACCCGGTGCACTCCAAGAGGTCAGCAATGGCCTTGCGGGAGGATGGCAGCATGGTTCTTACGGACTACGACGGTGCGACTGTGTGGCAAGCTGACGGCGGCGTCTTCACAAATGTTAGGTATGCTCAACTCTTGGATACTGGAAATCTTGTCGTGAAGAACTTGAGTGGTAGTATCGTGTGGCAAAGTTTCGACTCACCCACGGATACCTTGCTGCCCACTCAGTACATCACTGCTACGAGTAAGCTGGTCTCTACCTCCAAATTACATGTTCCTGGTCACTACATCTTTCGCTTCAGCGATCAGTCAGTATTGTCACTTATGTATGATGCTCCTAATGTTTTTGACACGTACTGGCCAGACCCTGATAGCGAGGTCTACCATCATAACAGAGGTCGTTATAACAGTACTAGGTTGGGTTCTCTTGATGATTACGGAAAATTTTCCTCAAGTGATTTCACAGACCAACGACCACTTGTTGTTTCTGATGGAGGTCCTGGGATCAGGAGAAGGCTCACTCTTGATCCCGACGGCAATCTCAGAGTCTACAGCTTGAATAGCTTGAAAGGAACATGGTCTGTTTCTTGGATTGCTATGTCTCAACCATGTACGATCCATGGTTTCTGCGGTCCGAATGGAATCTGTCGCTACGCACCTACACCGCAGTGTTCTTGTCCACCAGGCTATGAAATGAGCAACCCTGCAAACTGGACCCAAGGTTGTAGGGCTGTAGTTGACATCACATGCGGTGCTGCACAACCAGTGGAGTTTTTGCAACTTCCAAACACCGATTTCTGGGGATCTGATCAGCAACATCTTTCCGGACTATCTCTCCAGGCTTGCAAGAACATCTGCATGAGTGATTGCACATGCAAAGGATTTCAATACCAGGGAGGTCCAGGGTCATGCTTTCCAAAATCTTTCCTTTTCAATGGAAGGTCTTACCCGACACCAACAGCTCGCACAATGTATCTCAAGCTACCAAAGAGTGTGGACATTTCAAATGCCTCTGTTCCCCAGTCCAATGTGCTCGACTCTACGCTGCATCATATTCAGTGTGGTCAAGTGAGTACACCACCCATGCCACCATTGCATAAGACCAGTGAGAGGGGACCAAAATGGCTTTACTTCTATGGGTTTATTGGTGCATTTTTCGTTATCGAAGTTTTCTTCACCGTATTTGCATGGTTTTTTGTACTGAGGAGGGAGCTGAGATCACCGGAAGTATGTGCAATTCAGGAGGGCCTGAAGGTTATGACTAATCATTTCCGAAGATACAGTTATAAAGAGCTGGTCAAGGTAACTCAAAATTTTAAAGATGAGCTCGAAAGGGGAGGTTCAGGGACTGTCTACAAGGGAATCTTGGATGATGAAAGAATGGTGGCTGTAAAGAGGCTAGAAAATGTGAGTCATGGTGAGGAAGAGTTCCAAGCTGAGCTGTGTGTGATTGGGAGGATCAATCATATGAATCTTGTCAGAATATGGGGATTTTGCTCCGAAAGTTCCTACAGGATATTGGTTTCTGAGTATGTTGAGAATGGATCACTAGCTAATGCCCTGTTCAAAAACAGCACCTTGTTGCAGTGGGAACAAAGATTTACAGTAGCTTTAGGAGTCGCTAAGGGACTGGCTTATCTTCACCACGAGTGCCTAGAGTGGGTCATTCACTGCGATGTGAGGCCAGAGAACATACTGCTGGACCAAAATTTAGAGCCTAAGCTCACTGATTTTGGGTTGGCAAGGCTACTCAGTAGAGGCGGGTCGAATCGGAATGCATCGAGAGTGCGAGGAACCGTAGGCTACATTGCTCCTGAGTGGGTCTCTGGTTTACCGATCACAGCAAAAGCTGATGTTTACAGCTATGGAGTCGTGCTCCTTGAGCTTGTGTCTGGAACGCGAGCTTTTGACTTGGCTACGGGTGTGGATCAAGAGGTGCCCGTGGCACTCAAGAAGCTTGCTTTCACGCTTGCTGGTAAATTGGACGGGGACGAGGTATCGTGGATGGCAGAGTTTGCAGATTTCAGACTGTGTGGCCAATACAACTACATGCAAGCAAGAACTTTGGTCAGGTTGGCTGTTTCATGCCTGGAAGAAGATATGAAGAAGAGGCCCACAATGGAATCAGCAGTCCAGATTCTCGTTTCGGTTCATGAAACTGATTGCACAATGGAAGAATGATAACACTGGAATGAGGTGCTTGTTCGGTTTTAGCAAGCTAAGGCCCCGACATCGGAAGATTGTTGTACCGTCCGTACCATACTAATCTTGCAATGTCAATTTCATTGACTGAGTGTAATACATGTATGCCTTATATACACGCGTGTACGCATGTTGTATCTGTTAGTGATATGTCCTATAGATGATCGTAGAAATGGTTGTATCACTTCTATGTTTATGATCTTTTGAATAATATATTATTTTGTCTCTTGAATAAATATCTTTCATATTGATCAATATGTAATAGGGCCTGTTCTTTTTTGCTGCGGCTTGTAACTTTTGGCTACGGCTTGTGGTTTTTGGGCTGTTCGTGTGAAAGATTACAGAGTAACTAAAACTCACGTGCGATTTTTGCCGATATAAATGAAGTCGGTACAGTATGTACTGTTGAAATATCTGTATATTCCGTGATTGTGTACATGATCCTGATGTAATTGATTGTGTAACCGGGATCTTAGGATCCAGCGCCTAACATAGGAAGTTCAGAGTAATTCTCGGACTAACTTCTATGTATAGCCGATATTGTCGATTCAGTAATAGTAGTCCGGAAGAGTTATATAAAGCAACGCAGCGCACAATTGAGGTGCGATTGCTACCATACATTTCATCTTCCTCTCTCAATTCTTTTATGGTATCGAGCCACCACATAGAAAATGTCTACGTCCGGCCGCTGCTAATTCCTCTTCTCCCGGCCAAGACGTCGTCCATGGTCGGTCTTCTCCAACCGCTCCTTCCTTCGCTCTCTTATTACTGCTCGCTCACGAACACAAATTATCTCCTGTGGAAGGCTCGATTATGCCTTACCCGAGGAGTCAACAATTGCTTGGTTATGTTGATGGTACTATACCACGATCAGCCTACTACCATCACCCGCCCCTACCGATGGCGCTATACAAGTTCCAAATCCTGCTCCAACAATGGTCGATTCAAGACCGACTTGTTTTGAGTACTCTCCTGTCCTCACTGCAAGAAGACATCCTTGGTCGAGTTCTTCTTCTCAACACCTCAGCTGAAGTCTGGAGCGCTCTGCAAGGGATGTTTTCATCAGGATCCAGAGCCAGAATCATGCAGATCTGGATGCAGCTGACAACCATGAAGAAAGGTGACTTATCTATGTCTGAGTATTTCAATAAAGTCAAAACGCTTGCAGATACATTGTCTTCCATAGGACAGCCACTTCGTGATGAAGAAGTAGTTTCCTATATGCTTGGTGGTCTGGGAGAAGATTATGACCCCTTGGTCACTTCAATCACCACAAGAATTGAGCCAATTTCTCTTTCTGAGCTATATGCGCATATGTTGGGCTACCGAGATGAGAAGAGAGCATAACAATAGCACTTTTCAAATCTCGCAAACAATGTAATACGGTCGCTCGTGGAGGAAGAAGTGGTTTTCAAGGCAAAGGACGGAAGCCACAGGTGGAGGCATGAGTGGTGGTCGCGTAATCCAAGGCAACTACAACAATCGACCGCACTCTGACCGGCAACTACAATAATCGAATGTACCGTGACCGGCAACGCCCACAATGCCGATCTCGTGGCAAGATGGGTCATATAGCACTGAAGTGCTATAATCGATTCAATCACTCTTATCAAGCTGAAGAATCTCATGTAGCAAACATGGCAGCAACAACACCAACTTACAATATTGATCCAAACCGGTACATGACTCAAAGCGACGGATCACATCACCTCCGAACTAGATCAATTATCTGCTCGAGAGAAATATCATGGAAAGGAGCAAGTTCAAACACCAATGGCTCGTGTATGACAATTTCACACATTGGTCAATCTCAAATTTCTACAAATAATCAAATCTTGAACCGAACAATGTTCTACATGTCCCTAATGCACAAAGGAACCTTGTCTCTGTGCATCGTCTTACATCCGACAATAACATTTATCTTGAGTTTCATCCTGATTACTTTCTTATCAAGGATCGAGCCACGAGGAGACTTCTTTTTCAAGGCAGATGTGAGGGAGGTCTATATCCTTTGGTTACGTCTTCCTCAAGTGTCTTGAGCAGACAAGTCCTCACGAGTGTCAAGACTACACCACATTTGTGGCATTGTCACCTGGGTCACCCTTCTTCCACCATTGTTCAACGAGTTCTTCATAAAAATAAACTCCCTGTAATCTCTGATATAGATAAACAACATGTCTCGTAATGCTTGTCGAGGGAAAGAGTCATCGCCTTCCTTTCATCTTTCAAATATGTGTCAAGTGCTCCTTAGACCTCATCTTCACCGATGTCCGGGGACCGGCTTGTATCTCAGTAGGAGGCTTCCAGTACTATGTCAGTTTCATAGATGATTTTAGCAAGTTTGTGTGGTTTTATCCAATAAAACACAAGTCTGAAGTTGCCAATGTCTTTATTCAATTCCAAACTCATGTTGAAAGAATGCTGCACAGAAAGATTCTTGCTGTTCAGTCAGATGGTGGAGGGGAATACAAATTCCTGCAAAAACTTTTTCAACATACTGGCATTAATCATCTCCTCTCTTGCCCTCACACACATCAACAAAATGGCTCATGAGCGAAAACAAACACATTGTTGATGTAGGACTTACCTCCTGCGCAAGCCTCAATGCCATTAAAATTGGATGAGGCTTTCACCGCTTGTTTCATCATAAATGACTTCCCGGTGAGTCCTTCGCTTTACACTCCGATGGAAAAACTGCTCAAAGTTAAACCCGATTACACTCTCCAAAACGTATGGTTGTGCGTGTTGGCGAATTTACGACCATACAATGAGACATAAACTTGCCTTCAGATCCAAACGATGTGTCTTCATTGGTTATAGCAATTTTCACAAGGGTTACAAATGCCTAGATCGACAAACTGGGCGTGTCTATATCTCTAGGGATGTAATCTTTGATGAATCTGTGTTTCCTTGCCGAGGAAACAAATCGCATTATTCTGTCAGTCCCAAGCAACTCTCTTGCCTCTCCATTTGAACACTCCTTCTGTTTTGAGAAAGACCATGTGCATGATATTGTCAATCCTTTGCCTAGTGCTTCATTACTAACTCGCAGATGTCGGGCTATTGAGTCATCGTTGTTCGGCTATGATGGAGGAAGCGCTCGCACCTCAAGAACAACAGGTGTGAGGACTAGGCTTCAGTGTGGTGTTCACAAACCTAAGAAGTTCTCTCGATGGCACCGCTTGGTATACAACCAACAGAGGGAAAGTTATATTCAATACTGTGGTTGCATCTGATCAGGAGCAGATTGAACCATCCTGCTATAAGCAAGCAATGCAAGATAAACATTGGAAGCAAGCAATGGACTCGAGTTTGAAGCTCTTCGAATAATCACACATGGCGCCTTGTTGAAAAGCACCGCACTGTAATATCATAGATAGTAAATGGGTGTTTAAATTGAAGCGCAAAGTCGATGGCGATTGATCGGTATAAGGCACGCCTTGTTGCCAAAGGATTCAAGCGAAATATGGTTTGGATTATGAAGACACATTTAGTCCGGTTGTAAAGTCGACAACGGTGAGATTGATTCTTTCCTTGCGGTTTCAAGGGTGGTGTCACGAAATTGATGTACACAATGCTTTCTTGCATGGCGAGTTAGAGGAACAGTGTACATGAGGCAACCACCGTGATATGAAGATTCAAGTCATCCACAACATGTTTGCAAGTTGGACAAAGCAATCTATGGTCTCAAGCAAGCCCCACGGCATGGTACTCAAAATTGAGCTCCAAACTAGAGGGAATTGGTTTCATCCATATGTCGATAATTCTCTTTTCATATACAATCAAAATGGTAATATCATATATATGCTAATCTATGTTGATGATATTATCATTACAAGCTCTTCAGTCAAAGCTGTTCAGATTGTACTTGATCAATTGCACAAAGACTTTGCAATCAAAGATATGGGTGATCTACACTACTTCCTGGGTATAGAAGTCATCACTGATAAGAATGGTGTTACACTCACACAGAGGAAATACATTGGGGATATTCTTTCCAGAGCAAATATGATAAATTGCAAGCCTATTTCTACACCAATGTCATCCAGTGAGAAGTTATCACGAACTCAAGGTACATTGTTATCCGACATGTACAATGAAATCTGAGTCTTGTCGGGGCTCTTCAGTACCTGACAATAACTCGGCCAGATTTGTCATACTCGGTTAACAAAGTATGTCAGTACTTACACTCTCCTACTCAAGATCATTGGGCAGCAGTCAAACGGATTCTCAGATACCTGCAATTTACTCGGAATCTGGGACTGCACTTCAAGAAGTCTAATTCAAGTCTTGTAAGTGCATTCACAGACTCTGACTGGGCTGGTTGCACGGATGATCGGAGGTCAACCAGTGGATATGCAATATATTACGGAACCAATCTGATTTCATGGAGCTCAAGAAGCAAAACATCGATCTCGATCCGGCCTGAGGCGTAATACAAAGGTCTTGCAAACACAACTACGGTGAAATCATCTGGATTCAGTCCTTGCTAAAAGAGTTGGGCATCTTTCAGGAGAGACCGCCGTCTCTGTGGTGCGACAACCTGGGAGCTACATATTTATCGGCAAATCCTGTGTTTCATGCCCGTACTAAGCACATTGAGGTAGATTTTCATTTTGTGAGAGAACGGGTTGCAAGGAAGTCGTTGGATGTCCGATTCATCACATCGCAAGACCAAACGGTGACATATTTACAAAGCCTCTTCCAAGCAGTAGTTTCAACTATTTGAAACAATCTTAATCTGTACTAGATGTTAAGATTGAGGTAGGGTGTTGAAATATCTCAGATATTCCGTGATTGTGTACATGATCCCGATGTAATTGATTGTGTAAATCAAGATGCAGTTGCATTGAACATCAAAAAATTTCATAAATAAAATAATTTAAGGTGAAATGTACAAATAAACAACAGAAACAATTTTCAGAAAAGCACATCTAGTGAACAAGTGTAAAATGCACAGAGAAGGCTTACATCATGAAAAGTTAAGGGTCAAATTATGATTGTATCCGGTTTGTAACATTTACCAACAATCATGATGCTCACAGTGAGTCACAGTGAATTAAAAAAGACTACAGTTTATGGCACACTTAAAAATAAAAATCTCAAGGGAAATGCCAGTAACAGCTTCAATGGATCATCAAGTTTAATATCAATGTGAGAACAAAAAACACAGGTATCTTTTCATGCTAGAAATAAGTAACTATATATTTCTATACCTACTTTGGGAAAAATATGAGCATATTCGAGCTATTGTTCAATCATATGAAGCTCACCAATTTGGCCGACAAAGCCAGACACCCACACTCATGTCCAGCTGCCCGTACTGGGCAAAGCTTTTCTGATGCTTCTTTGAAAGCCTTCTTCCATATGTCTATTGATAAGGTTGCTTGTTGCTGATTGTCCACAAGAGTAATCCTTCCATAACATTTCTTTGCATTTGAACTAGTCTTTGATTCACTGATTATTTGAGCAGATTGCATATGTGGTGTGAATGTCTGCAACGAAAGATTTGTAGTGCACCAAGTTTAACAAATTCCTATAAGCAAAGGTACATGCATTAAAGGATTTAAACTAAAAAGGAAGCAAACCTGCCACCAAATGGATTCAACAATCCGCGAGAATATCCATGATTCAGTCTTCTTTAGTGCAGCTATAAACGTGTCGATATCTTCCCAGTTATCAAACTCAGGGGAAAGCAAATTTCCTTTCTTCCGATTAAGCGATTCCCACTTTGATACAGAATTTCTCCTGGGTGTTGTTTTGGAATTATAATCAGTAGAATTGATGCCATTTCCGGTGCCTGATTGCTTAGAAGTTTCAGTAACAATTGTTCGCAGCACCACACAGTTTGACAGCCAGAAGCTCAACCTGATTGGAAAAATTATGTCAGAATACGGATAAAACAATACATTAGAAAGTTCATCAACTGCTCTAACATAATGATGAGGGACTAAAGTCAAGAATGTAAAAATTTATCAAGTCGCGGACAATTATTCCACCCCCTCAAAATATGAAGGTTTGAACATAAGAGGGAATCCCATGCACCTTGAAACATCATATCCACAAGCTTTTGCAACTAAAACCAGCCCAGAGGAAGCACTCCTTGCTGCACTTCCCAGCTTATCTCTCGACCAGTTTTTTAATGCATGAATAAAATGCCTATAGAGTCTTCGTGCCGGGGTATGGACCTTGTTTGTTGAGCTGCCATGTTCGGCAACCACGGAATAAAGGCCTATCTCAGCAGCAGCAGATTCTCGCAGCTCTGCTTCAAGCAACTTAACCCTGAGTTCTAGTTCTCGAACTTTGCTGTCATTTCGATTATTCGGAATGCGTATCGGCACCTGAGCTTGCGGTCCATCATCAGCACTGGCCTTAGCATTAGGAGAGATCAAGATATCTTGGGAATCAACTTCCTTCACTTCTTCCTTTTGGGAATCTACTTTCTTATTTATGACACCTCCATTAACATCTGGAACTCTCAAAGTGAACCTCATATTCCTTGCTCTATCACTAGTTAAAGTGCTATAAGTTCTCTCCCCAAACTGTTTTTGGTTGGAATCAAATGACATTTTACGACCAGTTCTAAGCGCACTGTTTGGTGGAATAAATGGAGTTTGTTCTTCGGGAAAATCTGATAAAAGAGACATATTCCCTGGATGGCCATTTGACTTTTGGACTTGAATTGGATACTTTTCAACATCTTCACTCCTCACTTTTGTACTGGAAGATGGCACTTCACGCTGGGAATCCAATGATAAGCTGGCGCCTTCATTACCAACTATCCTGACATCCTTTCCTAGAAAATTCAAAACAAGATTCAGATGATGCAAATAAGAAGACTCTATGTTTAATTAGAGGTCAAAAACATTAAGAACATATGTGTTGTCATGGGAGAAAATGAACAAAAGAGTTGAATTATACCATTAGTATTTTTACTGAAACTAGTAAGCATGCACAGATGCATGTGAAACTCCTGTTGTGTTAACATGATGTTTACATGACAGAATAAAGTAAACAAAGCGACTACGTATGGACTATCCAATCAACCATTCCAACAGCTATGGCTTGCCCTGCGAGGAATATTGTGTAAAAACTCAAAGATTGAATACTCCCTTTTTATATCAGCCACACTTTAGAAATGTGATGGAAACATGATAGTAGTAACAACTCCCTATGCCCTGCCCAATGCTTCCAGTTTATTATAATTGTTTAAGAAGAAAGGTTTCTTCACTTAAGGTGTAAAATAACTTTTCAATGTAAGATATGCAGACAAGAGTCCATTCCACATATAAAGATGGTGTTCTGCTTTTTACCTTGAGAGAGTCCTGAGATCTATCACTACCTGTATGCACATTCCCATCCGAGCGGCACAGGTATGGAGCTTCGTCCTCATCATCATCAGTAAAGGAAGCAAACCCGGTATCTTCAGTGCACTCCTCACTCATTGTTGCCGACATCAATTCCTGTGGATCCTTATCAACTGATGCCTCTTTTGATAATGCATCTCTTGAGGAAACACTCGAGGTATCCCCATCCAAAGGCTGGATTTGAAGGTAAACCATGGGCTGTGCATTGTTTCTAAGGCTCCTCTTGGAGTTAAGAGGCACAGGAACACTGGTGTCCTCATGAAATATTGCATGCTCGGCCAAGTCTAGTGTTGCAGTCCCCAAATGCTGTCCCTTCAGCTTATCCCTCCTTGGTTCATACAAATTCAACTCAAGCAGATTCTTCTGCCCCTTTCCGCTCTTGGATGACCCCTCCTTCTGAAAAACAGCTTGTATGCTTATGAACTCATTGAATTCGATCTTCCCCGCTGTGGAACCTGACCCGATTGAAGGTGAAACGGTGTTTGTCTTCCCTGAATTGCGCTCGCCATTTTCCCAAAAGAGGACCACAGAGCGCAAAGACTTGAGGGATTCAGAAGGGGGCCAGGGGCTAATTTCCTGGATGAGGATATTGAAGTCTACATGGAAGGCAGCATCCTTCTTCGTCTTGGTTCGGAGGCCTAGTACCATTGCTGCAACACTGGATACAAACTGAACTTATTTGTAGTGCTTGATAACTTGAATACCGGATGAAGACAACAACCTCTCTGCGGTTCACTCTCAATTATCCATCAAATCAGGCAGATGACATTAGGTTCATTGGAAGCAAAGTTCCTGCAATTAGTAAGGGGGTTAATCAGTTAATCTAGTAAGCACCAAGTCCTACAGCACATCCATCAAAAAGAGGAAGTAAATAGAGATCAAAGTGAAATGGGACGAGCATCTCTCCACATTAAAATCTATCACCACAATGCAAATTTATTGCAATGATGGAGGAGTGAAGAATTCAGTCAACCTTATCCCATAAATACAACTCATGGCATCACATAGGCGCCATAAAAGATAAAGATTTCAATTATAATGGATACATGACATATTTTTGTGATACTATGTGACACAGTTCCTTAGTATCACAGGAAAAACACAAGATGATCAAGGAGCTAAAAAAAAGTATAAAACCACCCCTAAAACTGCATTGAAACAAAAAAAAAATTGTCGGAAGAAAGAAAAGAGATAAATGCATCTCAAAACCCAAAATACAGCAACATTATAATAAAAAATAAAGAAAAAATGGAAGAAAATGCTAGGGGGCATGAAGAGATCTGAGAAAACAGATAACTTCGACCAGACTGTACCAATGCAGCATCCAAAACATGGCAAGCACCCCTCTCAAAGTCCCGAATTTTGCCAGAGGAAAAAGAAAGTCCACTCCGATTAAACGCAGTCCAACCAGTCTGCAAGAACAGCCCCCAAAAGAAAGGCATCAAGAAACCATAGGAAGGAAAAATGGGACTTTTGGGGGACGAAAGGGCACGAACTTCATCCACAATAACACCCAAATGCAGTACTAGAAGCAAAACACAACAAAACTGACAAGCAACAACCCCAAGATGCCTCAGTACGACTGTATTGAATGCAGATTAAATGCGAAAAATACCTCAAGCTAACAAGTTAGGACATCCAAATGCCATACCAAAAACCGAAAGAAGGGGGAAAGGGAGAGGATTTAGTGCAAAACCTAGACCAAGTTATTACACCAAATTCAGTACAAAAAAAAAGAGAAGGTGGTTAATTCCAAAGTGCTGCATCAAAGGAATGCAAGCATCAATCAAATTAAACCCAAAAATGCGGATACAATTGATAGCCATCAATCAAACTAGTCAACAATCAAGAAAAAAGGGGCCATGGCCAAACCAAAGTAAACGCGTCAAGAACTGCAACCACCAAACAAGTAAAAGAAAGGAAATGGGGGAAAACAGCAACTACCTGAATCTATCAGGGCCAATCCAAACGCAATGCAACGAACCGGAAAAGATTGATGGAAAGAAAGAAAGCATGGAACAAGACACAGGATACAAGAAGCCTGCCCTCCTCGAGCTCGAAAAGGAAGAAGAAGATAGCGTGACCCGAAGCGGACTAAACTATTCGGAAGGAAAGAATCCAGGTGAATTATTTGGAATTAATCTGGGCGGAGAGCTCGTGGAACGGGGTTAACTATGAGCAATTATTTGGAGGGTTTTGGGACCACAATTACTTATCATACCATTACGTGTTATTAAGATCTAGGGTGAGTTCTTTTTATAAGTTTTGGTTTTAATTTGTAAATTCTAGTTGTTTGTATTGGTGAGAGACAGTACGTAAAGTAAAATAATCATATATAATTTTTATCTATATAATTAAACTCAATACAATATCTATTACAATATTTCTATAGCCCTCATCTTAAAATACGTATTATTTAAAAGTTAGTTGTTATAACAACGCAAATTAATACCAAAGCATAAGTGCTTTCGAATCCATCTCATATTTGTGGGTACTTATATATGAATAAAAGATTCTCTCGGATAGTCTTCATTTCTTCATAAAACAAATCTACTGAGAGAATGTACAATAGACTAATTAAAGCTACTATAATCTTGTCACCTAACATTTTTGATAATGTGATAAGAAACCATCTGTTCTACATCAGACGATGATAAGGTTCTTATAAGTAGCTTTTTTTTTTGCTATTGTATCTATATTGTTGTAGAACTGAATGACAACAGAGGGAGGTGAATAATCTGGCTAAAATTTTCCTCTAAGTTTTCTTGATCCTATTCTTCAATAACTATAGGCCTAATGAGTACTGAGAACTGAAACCATAGCCAAAATCCCAATTATAATGACCAAGAAATCAAACTTAAAGAAAATATAACGCCTAGAGGTCTAACTTTCAACCAGGGGGCAGTCTGACCTCTCTCTAGACGGTCTGATCTCTCTCCGAATGGTTTGATCATCATAAACAGTAGTTTTTTGTCAGACCACTGCTACAGTGGCAGTCAGACAACTGCTATAGAATTTCAGGATGAACAATAATTTTAGTGCTATTTCACGAACGATAAATTCATGAAACTTTTGATCTGTTCATCCAAATAACATGAAAAGTTGCAGAGATCTTCTTTAGGATATCATAAACATATTCCAACAAACGATCATGAAAACTATTGCCAAAGTTGAGATATTTTTTAATTTGAAGACAAATTACACCAAAACCGATCAAAAACTAAAATAGATGATCAAGACTTGCTTGTAGGTAGAGGATAGCCAAGATGGTTTTGGATATGTTCCCACATGTCATAGCAAGTAAGAACACTGAAGAAACCACTCCAAAAACTCTTACATCAAGAAATTACTTGAGATAAAAAAACATGCAAAAATTGAGTTTCTTGACCAACTTGCTACCAAAGTGCCGAAATGGGTGAAGATTGATACTCAGAGGTTATCTCTATATCTTATATGTCCTTGGCATAACAAGATCTAAAAAAAGGATGAAAGAAGGGAAAGAACCAATCAAATCAAAAGCAAACAATCAGGACAAAAGATAGCCATGGAGATGTTCGAAAATTGATTCTATTGCTATTTGAAAAGAAAAGTTTTGCAGTCACTCCACCTTAGAGGATAGAGAGTACACCAATCACTCAACTCTCAAACCCTAAACCTCAACAAGAAAGTACAAGAGAGAAATGTTGGATAGTTAACAACAAGTCTTCATCCTAACCTCTTAAATAAATGAGCTAGCCAACCACATCTAATTTTTAGTAGATACTATCCACTTAGCACAATAGAAAAAACCCGATAACCCTCCACACATGGGTTTTACTCACACCTGTTCACTTATACATGTTTTTCAAAGTGCGTAAACACAAATCCGCTAAGTTCTGAGCTTTGATCTATCTTGATCATACTTGTTTCTCCAAACCTAAATTGCTTTTCCATGCACCGCTCACGCGCTGCGGTTTTCTTTCAAAGCCGTTTCTGGTATTTTGGTCAAACTACCAAAATACTCTTCCTTGACCCAGTCATCTCCTTTCATTGCAATCAATCTCCATGCTTACCATGTGTAAGTGCATCACTGGCTTATCATGTATTGGCAAGTCTCTTCTATTCTAGTTCCACTGGACTACACCTCACTTGGACCGATCAAGCTACATGATGCAACCCCGCCATTCGAACTTCCCTTCAATATTTTTCGCATTTTCATGTCATGCTTGATCTCACTGTCTCACCCGACATCTTTGATCATTTTGGACCTTGGCTCCTCCATGAGTGTAGCCTTGATACTCGTCGTTGACCGTGGTTGACTCCAAGCGACCCTGCATATCTAAAGATAAAGAAATCATTTTCGGGCATAAATTCTTCGCAACTTGACTCACGTTAGTAGTAACATGCCTTATACAACATATATACCCTGACCTTGGTCATAAGAAATCATCGCAAAACTCAAAACTTACTAAACAAAAAACTAGCTGGGACTCATCTGCCTGACCGGTCTGGCCGATTTTTCCACCGATAAAACCGCTGACACAACCGGTCTAACTGGAAACTAATTTTGGTTGAACCACCGGAGGCCATCTTTCTTAGAATTTTTTGTATGAATAATCTATTTTTTATTCGAAATTACAAAAATATGCCCGCGGAATTTTTTTTACAAATATAGGATCCAGTCGGGCGACTGGAGCCTATCGTCCAACCGGACGGCAACACTTGGGGAATATGGCAACGGTTGGGCGAATTATTGCTGTCTCCCTAGCGTTGGGCAACTGGAGTTTTAGTCGCTATACGGTTAGGCGACTGGAACTCCATCGCCCAACGCCCGGGCGATAGGGGGTTAAAAAGCGACACACTCAGTCTGCCACCTCTTCTTTTTTTAGTATGTTGTATTTGCAGTATTTATTTTGTACGAATGTTAGTATTAGTAAAAATTGTAGATGTAGAAAATATAGTATAATTTTTAGTATAGAAATGTTAGTATAGAAAATTTTTAGTATACATTTTTTAGTATGGAACATTTAGAGTATAGAAATTTTAGTACAATTTTTAGTATAGAAAGTTTAGTATTGTCCGAAAGTTTAGTATTTTGACATGTGGCAAAATTGAAACATATATGCAGGCCGACATCAGCAATGGCAATAGCCACTACATTGAGAGTGCATTACGGTGCTGGAACCGTTCGTGAATGTCCGAATGGTGTGGATTTGTGCGGTTTTCCACAAGTCACTCTAGTACAACCGGATGGTGAGAATGCTCGAATCGTAGATGTGCTACATTAGCTGACCGGAGTTTTTCGTTGGACCTCGAAGTGTGCAGCGTCGTCGTGCAAGGGCTTTGGAGCCGGTCTCCCACGGACATCAGAGTGTCGAGTCGCACCACCAACTCACAGATTCGATCCCATAATGTATCTACGTAGTTGACAATATACAGTTCATGAGGAGGGTCGATCCGGCATCAAGTCGTATTTTTCCATCTGCGGGAAATGACGATAAACAAAGAGGCTCTATAAGCAGTAACGAAAAATATACTATTAGCAATTTGTACCGCGGAGTGTGGGCATCGGAAGAAACATCGCCCACCATCGAAATGGCCTTCGACGACCTGCACGATCGCGTCCTCATTGTGTCTGCGTTTTGTCCACACTGGTTGAGCACGCCTCCTGGGTATCAAGCGGTTGTTAGGATCGAAGTTCTCCCTCCTTTGCAAGGGAAGGTCTTCCTTTGATGACCCTGCTCCGATCGGTCCCTCAGCGTCTGCCATGGTATGTATCTGCACGACGGAGAACTTAGTTCGATTTATAGGGTTCTCTACTCCTACTCTCATGGAACCCCAACCGTGCGATGTGACATGACAACAAATGTCAGCTTTGTAGAGAGACATGACAATAGGGGGCAGCTTTGCGCAGTGACATGACAATAGAGGTCAGCTTTGCACAGAGACATGACAATAGGGGGGTAGCTTTGTGTAGAGACATGACATAAGAGGCCAGCTTTGTGCAGTGACATGACAAAAGGGGGCAGCTTTGCGTAGTGACATGACAAAAGGGGCAGCTTTGCGCAGTGACATGACAACAGAGGTCAGCTTTGCACAGAGACATGACAAAAGAGGACAGCTTTGCATAGAGACATGACAATAGGGGACAGCTTTGCGCAGAGACATGACATAAGAGGGCAGCTTTGCGTAGAGACATGACAACAGAGGTCAGCTTTGCACAGAGACATGACATAACAGGGCAGCTTTACGCAGTGACATGACAAAAGGAGGCAGCTTTGCGCAGTCACATGGCATGGCCACCCAGCTTTACTCAGCGCCAGGACCACGCGCACCATTTTTACACGTACGAGTAGAGGAAAAACGAACCCTATAAATTGGGGTGCACTCCATTTCGCAGGGAACACTACACGACCAAACCATACACTACACTGCGCTTCCTTCACCGCACCGGGATGGACAAAAGGTAGCACAAGAAGCAATGGGACAAGATGGTGAAGCAATAGGAGGAGACCCGCAACCTAGCACGATCAGCTGCCGCCCGCGATGTGAAGATAAGGGGTATTGCGGCCCGGGCAGAACAAGCCCAGGTGCTACGAGGTCAACTCCCCGCAATGAGGGGCCCGTAGCAACAACCCCATCCCGAACGTTCCCACCGAGCGTTCGCCATAACTCCACCCGAGGGGGAGACACCCCCCTTTGTTGGTGCGGGGACACTTGCAAGTTCTTCAAGTCTAATTACCGTATCAGCCTAGATATATGTTACTAGGGTTGTGCAAACTACTCCAATGACTACCCCGACCGCCGTCTAGACACCGCAACCTATCGGCAGCAGGTAAGGACCAGGTGCACCATTTTCCCTACCTTTTCTCCTTCACAGCATGCGCTAACAATATCTCCCCTGTATTTATAGTCCCCGGAACCCCTATGTGCCTACCGCAAATGGATCAATCTTGAGATCCACCCTGAGGACCAATGGGCCCTCGACTTCGAGGAGTGGAATGTTGCAAGGTCATCGGAGATGCAAGAGGAGGAGCGGCGTAAGAATGAGCAAACCATGCGTATACAACGCGAGACAAAACTCATCTCGAAGCATGCACGCGTAGGGAGCGGGAGACTCGTGAGAGGGAGCGCGAGAGAAAGAGGGAAATAGCGGCTAAGGCAAAAGAGGCAGCCGAGGAGTTCAACGTCGAGCGGGTAAGGAAGGGAAAATGGCTCCGGTCCACACAGTAGGTCGTACGAGTAGTTGGGTGGGTTAGTCGCACATGATGCTATATGTTATGCATGTAATGAAAAAGTACGCGACGTGTTACTCTCAACCGTATTAATAAGTTTATTTTAATTCAAACAAGCCTATTATCTCATCTTTTCGCATTCAGTCATTCACATATCAAGTCATCTAACAATATTAAGATACCGGTTTTCTCCGCACATAAATTCTCAGTAACATCAAAATATCACTTATCATCGTATGTACCGATCGTTCTACGGTCAATCGTTGGTAAAAAAATTTCCCAAAAGTTTTTACGCACCTACAACATACAATGAACATAAATTTTTATTACAACTTCAGCATATTTTTTTCCAGTTAAAAACTACAAAATTACAAAATTTAAAAACTTCACGGGGAATCACCCAATGGGCGGCCGACTGCACTATAAGTTGCCTACTGGGGAGGCGACTGGATGCCGTCGCCCGAGGATAGGGCGACAGGGACTCTGTCGGCCTCTGGTTTGGCGATAGGCTCCAGTTGCCTCCCCCATTGGCCGACTGGAGCCTATTTTTGTAAAAACTTTTCTCGCGGTATATTTCTGTAATTTTGAATAAAAAATAGATTATTCGTATAAAAATTAATCTTTCTTATTAATGCTATCACCCTGCATCATCCTACTTAAACCATGCTTGCCTCGTTAATGCTTGCAAGGTCAATCATAAAAGCATGAACAGAAACAGTAGCAAGTACTAACTTTCTAAACAGTAACGAGTACTAACTTAACCATGTACTAACTTGTTAAACAGTAGCAAGTAGTTCTTTTAACAGTACACATGCATGGCCTTCATAACATTTCCAAAACTAGCATTTAATTGCCATAGTTCATCACTACAAAAAACAGAATTATCTCACATGGTAATTCAATCTCTTCTTTAATAAACCCATTGGCAATTTCTTAAAAACGTAATTTAGAGGTGGTTTTAGACAATAGAGAGGAGAATTTGCAAATAGAGCTCAAAATAGTAACAAAATGCACGAAAAGCTGAAAATGACTATATAAAACAGAAATGGATTGAAGCGTTTGAATTTAACAAGTTTTCTATAAAAAGCTTCAAATCCACCAAATGAATTGGAAAATCTCACTCTATGTCCATATGAAAGAACAATTGTTCTATTTGATCTTGGTCATGGTGAGAAGAGATCAAAAGATCAAGAGAATCATAGCAAATCATTAAATCTCTAAATTAGCGAGATTTTTGCATAAAAACTTCAAATCATGTAATAGATATACATTTTTACCGATCTTTCTCCCCTTCAACAATGGAATCATCAAGATGAATGAAAAATAGAGCAAAAATAAAATAAAGTGGTTGTATTTTATTTATTTTTAGCAGTCGGAGCTATGAAATTATCCAAATTGACCCTACAAATATTACATCAAGCTATATTAAGTGAAGTAGATAGTCTAGATTATGGCAACCCATATACAGCAAAACTAAAACCAAATGGGCAATAATATGAAATTAAATGGATTTTTAGCATGTCAAATATCTCAAGATTATAGTTTAGCTAAAGGTATCCAAAAATAAGCCAAGTTATGTCAATATACTAAATGGAACTATGAAACTACAATTGCATCAATTTAGAGTGCCACGGTTCAATGTTGAATTATTTTGTTCAAACACTTAGAACTAAGCATATTTCACACTTGTTAAAATTTATTTTTGATTTTATCTTAACAAAGCAAGTCCTGAGCCATCCACAATTGCGTTCCAAAGTTCAACTATTTCATTTATAATTTTTATGTTTTTAGCCATGTGCTAGATCTCAAGCCGTACTACGACTATCCCAAGTAACAAGTGTAAAAGAATGGTCTAGGTCATCTAAAATACCCTCTAAATTTATGTCTAGTGAAATAGCAAACCATCTTATGAGAAAGAATTGATGTGATCAGTTTTTTATAAAAAAATATTTTGTATTTTTTAACTTAGTTTAAAAATAAAAAAGTAATACTAACTTATGTTTCAATAAGCAATTAGCATGTCGGTCTGACCAGAAACTAATTTCGGTTGAACCGCCGATGGACATCTCTCTGACGCCTTGAATCATCCTCCTTAAAGCATGCTTGCCTCGTTAATGCTTGCAAAGCCAATCACGACAGCATGGACAGAAACAGTAGCAAGTACTAACATCTAAACAGTAGCGAGTACTAACTTAACGATTTTTTTGGTAAGAATAATCTATTTTTTATTCAAAATTACAGAAATATACCCGCGGCAATATTTTTTACACAAATAGGCTCCAGCGCCCAATGGAGGCGACTGGAGCCTGTCGCCCAATGAGGTAGCGACACGCGGACAATATGGTAACGGTTGGGCAAATAATTACTGTCGCCGAACGCTCGAGCGATTGGAGCTCCAGTCGCCTAACGGTTGGGTGACTGGAGCTCTAGTCGCTGAAAACTCGGGCGACAGGGGGTTAAAAAGGACTGCGCGCTCGGCGCCACCGTCTCCACCCATTCCGCAAACAGTGGAGCGACCAAGAGAAGAAAAGAGAGGAGAAGAGGAGAGGAAGGGGAGAAGAGAAGAGGAGAGGAAGGAGGGGGAGAAAAGGAGAGGAGGAGGAGGAGAGGAGAGAAGGGGAAAATCAGATCCAGATATTTTTTTATTTGGTATATTGTATTTGCAGTATATTTTTATTTAAGGTTAGTGTTAGTAAAAATTGTAGATATAGAAAATTTAGTATAGGAAATTTTCAGTATAGAAAATTTATTTAACGTAGTTATAGGAAATTAGCAGGCGTAGAAACGGAGAGGAGAGGAAGAAGCAACAGTAGGTGTAGATATAGATAGAAATAGTTAAATATTTGGTATACAAAATTTATTGAAAATATAGTTTTAGAAAATTAACAGCCGTATAAGCGTGTAGTTGTGTATAATTTAGGGAACATAGTTTCAGAAAATTAGCATCAATTGAAAATTTGCATGCGTACAAAATTGTAGTTGTAGAAAATTCAGTCACCGTAATGTACAAATTAATCGTCCGCTGAAATTTGTACGTATTAAAAAATTCATAAAATATTTAAATTAGAATTTAATTAATTCGTATGTAGAAACGTTGAAAACATGTTGGAAAAATCAATAGGAAGTTCATAGTACGTGGTTATTGTAGTGGGTTACGACGTGCGAACGATAGGCGAAATGTGAATTGCAGTATGTCGGTACTTTGGTATTATGCGAGGCGATTTAACATGTCGCAAAATTGAAATATATATGCAGGCCAACACTTACAAGTTCTATTTACTGTTAGTTTACATGCGATGTTTTTTGGTTCCTTATAAGTGTTAACTTGAACTCTTTTTGCGGGTATGGCTCGTAATGGTCGTGAGTCGGATTGGCGGTACCCCCTGTTGGACGACCACGTGGACCGCTTGCATCGCTCTTCCCATCGTGTGCCGTCTACGGGGAGCGCGGACGAGCCAGTTGAGCTGGGAGCGGTCCGGACACGCACACCTCGCGTGACCTGGAGACTCGACCCCCGTTGAACAGTCAAGTTTGCACTCCGTCAGTGTTTTAGTATTGACGTAAGTACGTTCCGTGTTGACCTTCATTTTGTTTGCGGGCGCGGGATGCCGGCCTACTCCCTCTTGCCCGGATGGTGCAGGCCACTAACGAGGATGGACCCGCCGTGGCCACGGGTGGGGACGACGTCGTGGAGCGATCACGACGCTTCCCATTCGACCGTTCCCTGCTGACGGCTTTGGTGGACCGTTGGTGGCCCAAGACGCACACTTTCCATCTCCCATTCGGGGAGACGACGTCTACCCTACAAGATGTGTCCCTGCTGCTTGGCCTTCTGATCACGGGGAGCCGCCTTCCTACAGAGGCCCTACCGAAGTGGCTACCGACCGCTTGGCAGATTCGAGGGGGTCCTTCCGTCGGGTGCCGCGGATGACTACGACATGTTCCCGGCGAGTCAGAAACACGGACCATCGCTGAAGTGGCTCGCACAGTTCCGGGTATGTGCACTTCATAATCGGCCATGTCGTCCAAGCTCTTATTTACGCTATTACAAACTAATAACATCTTGTTTGTATTCAGGTAGAGCAAATGGATCCAGAGGCGGACGATTACCAGGTCTCGCACCACATGGAGGCGTACTTGCTGTGGCTGTTTGGTTAAGTGCTCTTCACCAACAGCCACGGCAACACCGTCGACGCGTGCCTCATCACTCATGCTAGGGCGATCGCGGACAGGGAGGCCCCCAGGTCAGCTGGGGATCGGCCACACTTGCCGCGACCTACCATGGCCTATGCAACGCGTGCTCGAGGATCAAGGTGAACTCGGTCCTCGCGGGTTGTCCGCTTCTACTGCAGTTGTGGTCATTCGAGCGCTTCAGCCTCGGACGACCTTTGCTAGTGGACATAAGTCCGTACGAGGCAGAGATGTACCCTGGGGGAGACGTCGACCGACCGACGATGGGTTCTATTTGGTGTCATCGATGGGTAAGTACTACGATAATCAGCTATTTCCTTCGTATTAACAATGTTCGTACGTAACAACTGTTTTTTCTTGTAGGTACAGTTCGTGTATCTGCCCTTTGTGGAGCAGTTCGACCGCCTCACAGCTGACGACGTGCGTTGGGAGCCGTACTCACCTACAACACTACAGGACCGTGCTCTGACGGTACATCCCACCTTGTCTTTGGTGTGACCGAGCTTTCTGGTTGACGTGCTAGAAGCTCGTGTACGATATCTTCGTAGAGGACTACGCGCCCCAGTGAGTGATGCGGCTGTTTGGTCTACGTCAGGCACTTCCTATACCAGTCAGAACAGCGCTCCCGCAAAGCTGCATGCATGAGTGACGTCTTCTCATAAATCTGTACGTACTCACTACTCTGTTTGCAAGCACTAAAGAAATGGTTATATAAGCAATCACTCTAGAAAGGGAGTTAAAAGCGGCACAGATTGGACGACGAAGATGCAAGGGTGGATTGCGCAGTGGGAGGGTGCGCTCGACAACCACATTGAGGAGGACCGCCCCTACGACAGCGTGGACTACGCGGAGTACCTGCGCTGACACCAGTGGCAGACACGTATGAGGCTCGTACATGTCATTGACCCGCCCACCGCACACGTCGCCGCTCCGACAGACACGTACCCTGCGCACCGCGTATGGGACACTCACCTCGCGGTACGTTACATGTAATTTTTAAAGATTCCCTAATGGCAATGTCGCTTCGATGATTGATCATTTCATGTCTTTTCCTTCATGCTGATATCGGTACATCGATCTGGAGGGAGTCCATCACTATGATGGATAAGCTCGCCGCAGATGCGGAGGTGACCCATGAGGATAACGTGAGCGCTTGGTGTTGGATAGAGGCCTGGGGTAGACGTATCGTAGCCCTGCTGTCCTGCACGAGGCTACCGGCGGTCTCCATAGCCACTCCCAGCGCATAGACGTTTCATCCACCGGTGCCGTCCTGACCAGCGTGGCACTACTCCGGAGGTTCTACGTGGGCACGTCCTACACCACCTCACACATACGAGGCTGGGGGCTCTGCCTGGGGACGGCCTCGTACACCGCCAGGGCAGCTGTTCACGCGTCCTCCACACATCCCGGCTTCCCTACGCACCGGGTGTTCTCCGCACTGTACATCCCTCCTCCAGACGCGATGGCGCCAACTGAGGGTACGCATCATCGGATCTCACTTTTATCCCAATGCTTTATGTAACAAACTAACGATATTACTATTGTAGGTCTTTTCTGCCCTAAGCAGGGATATGGCGTCTCTCTGGGCCCGGATGATCCGGACTAGTACTTTTCGGACCAGTGCAGGCGGCGTCACATTACGCCGGGGCACACCACGGAGGTTCTCTCGGGAGTGCCCTCACCGGTGCAGAAGGGCACACGTGATGCAGCCCACTCCACCGGCTCGGCGGCGCGATGGTCTCCTGAGCGTCTTACGTTGTCTGGACGTCGTCACCCGTTGCAACGGAGGACGGCCAAGCGGGGCCGTATGGGAGGACGCGGACGCGGAGACGGTGGGGGCCAGGGTGGCGATGGAGGGGGTGCTAGGGATGTTGTTGGGGGACCGTAGTCCTCACTGTGCACTATTTGTTCATGTACTGTTTGCATTTGTTATTTATGTAGTTAACTTTTACTTGTACTGTGCCGAGCTTACTTCTACTTCTCCTTCCCTTCTTGACGCGCCATGATGCTATATGTTATGCATGTAATCAAAAAGTATGTGGCATATTACTCCCAACTGTATTATGAAGTCTATTTAAATTCAGACAAGTTTATTATCTCGTCTTTTCGCATTCAATGATTCACACAGCAAGCCATCTAACAATATTTTGTCCGTATATGAATTTACAGTAACATCACAATATCACTTACCATCGTATGTACCGATCGTTCTAAGGTCAATCGTTCTTAAAAAAATTTCCCAAATTTTATTATGCACCTACAACATGCAATGAACATAAACTTTTATTACAAATCCACCAGATTATTTTCCAGTTATAAACTACAAAATTGACAAAATGTACAAAATTCACGGGGGACAGTGCTCCAGTCACCCTCTGGGTGGGCTACAGAGCTCCAATCGCCCAATAGGGTGGCAGGTTCCACTCGCCCCCATTGGGTGACTAGAGCCTATTTGTGTAAAAAATATTTCCGCGGGTATATTTCTGTAATTTCGAATAAAAAATAGATTATTCGTACAAAAAACTCCTAACTTAACCATGTACTAACTTGTTAAACAGTAGCAAGTACTTCTTTAAACAGTACACATGCATGGCCTTTGTACCAACATGTCCAAAACTAGCATTTAATTGCAATGGTTCATCACTGCAAAAACCAAAATCTTCTTAAGTGGTTCTTCAATTGTTTGTACAAATTGTGAGGGTTCCATATAGACAACTTATACGGTTTATAGATGATATGAATGGTACTACAGATAACATATGTCTATACTATTGTAATGCTCTAAGAAATAAGAGTTAGCTCAAAAGATATCTCTATGATCAAAGGGTGTCTATGAGTTGTGCAATTCACAACCCAAAAAAAAGACCCAAAAAATTGGCTGAGAAAAAATCACCTCGATTATTTTTAGCTAAAAAACAATTGAGAAAAACATCTAAAAACTCGGATATGACGTCTCGTCGGTACCGTGGCGGTAGAAGTGGCAGCCCACGAGAGAAGGGATGCCTACACTAGGTACGGGTGGAAAACGGTAACGGATAATCCATTTGATCCGATTTTTGTATATGAGAAAACAAGAATGTGGTAAGCAAAATCTGTATTAAAAATATTCATATTCGAGAATATTCGTATCCGTATTGAAGAATATTCATATTCACATTTGTATTTGAGAATATTTGAATCGTATTCGATCTATTTCCTATGCCTATCGGTCGGTCAGCCCAGCCTAGCGACAAGCGGAAATCTCAGGAAAAACCTGGACGAATTTTGTAATTCAAAATTTTAATTTGGACGGTTTGAAATAGGTAACCGTTCTGGTAATCGTATTGGAGAATATTCATATTTGCATTCGTATTTGAGACTATTTGAATCGTATTCGATCTGTTTCCTATGCCTATCGGTCGGTTAGCCCATTGACCCAATGACCAAGCGAAATCCGGAAAAACACAGACGAATTTTGTGATTCGAAATTTTAATTTGGGCGGTTTGAAATAGGTAACCATCGTGGTAACCGATCAAAAACTGGCAAACCGCTAGGAATTTGTTATACTAAGATTTGTTATTGAAGTTGTAGGAGGATATTCGTATTCGACCGAATTAAGTATATATTCGATTCGAATTTGTATCCATTACGACATTCGATTCGTATTCATATTAGAGAATATTCGAATTCATATTCATTTTAAAAATATGGATTTGTATTTATATTTGAGACTATTCCACCGTATCCGATCCGTTTCCATCCCTAACACTAGGGGCGGTGGCAAGGGCGAGACGCATGGGTTGGCGGGAGTTGGGACGGCTGCACAGGCTCGCACACAGTGGGAAAGTGGGGCAGTGGTGTGGTAGCTCACTGCGGCTGGCGCGGGTGGCGGTGATTGGGGCGGTGGAACGAGGGAGAAGCAACGATTGGAGTAGGGATGGAAACAAATCGGATATGATTGAATAGCCTCGAATACAAATATGAATCTATATATTTAAAATGAATATGAATACAAATTTGAATATTCTCAAATACAAATATGAATTGAATGTCATAACGGATACAAATTCTAATCGAATATGTACTTAATTTGGTCGAATGCGAATATTTTCCTACAACTTCTGTAACAAATCTCAGTGAAACAAATTCCTAGTGGTTTTGCCAGTTTTTTGACTAGTTTTGACTGGTTACCGGAATGGTTACCGGTTTCAAACCGCCCAAATTCAAATTTTGAATCACAAAATTCGTCTATTTTCCCGGGTTTCGAAAACGGATCGAATCTGAATCGAATAGTCTCGAATACGAATGCGAATATAAATATTCTAAAATATAGATACGAATATTTTTTAATACAAATACGAACATTTTCGAATATGGATTTTGCTTACTACATTCACATTTTTCTCGGATACGAATATCGGATAAAACGGATTATCCGCTACCATTTCCCACCCCTAGATTGGAGGCACAAAGTCAGACACCCTCTTGCCCCACATGCATGCATATGGATGGTGGAGATCGATTCGAGTGGAAAACATGTGGTAGATGCTGCCACTCATGCAGCGTGCACCTATAAAATCTCTACTCCTTAAAGCATGAATTGATAGTCATCGATGCGTTCTCCCTGAGCTCACCGTAGTCGTTCGTTTTTCTCTCAACTCTCCACAGCCATACAATCGGGCCAGGGCAAACATCAATAGTCTGCCAGTTTCTCATTCCTCCCTTAACCGGTCTCATCCCCACTTCTACCACTCTCCAGGCAGGTACTGCCTCCGATCCATCTCCATGTAGCGTAGCTCCCTCCACTCATCCTGTCCTCCCCACCGCGCACTAAGCTCCACCATTACCACCCACAACCTAAGCTCTGCCAGGTCCTTTCCCCAGTGCCCTCCTCTTCAAGCTCGGTGGTGATGGATGGCCTTCCACTCGACGGCGGCAGAGGGTGGCCTTCCACTCGCTAGAGGCTGAGCATCGAGTGGAGGGAGCACCAAGTGGCGCCACCCCGCTGAACCCTCCCCTCTGCCTCTGATAGCATGGCCTGCTTCCGTTCCTCCCTTACTCTCCTTCCTACAGAAATTTCCCCTCTCGCTCTCCTATCCAACCACCATCTTGAGTGAGCCACCCTGTCACCGTTCCCCAGCCAGATCTGATCTGGTCCACCCCGATCCGGTGGTGCACTGGTGCCTCGAGTTATCTCGGACCATAGCCTCCCTCTCACTCAGGAACTCGCCTGTCCTTTCGCACTTCGTAGCGGACCTAGGGCCTGCGCTGCTCCCCTCTCCCTCAGGCCTGATTAGTCCGAGAGCTCCCTCCTTGGTGCCTCCACTGGCCTGTTACTCACTGCGCCCCAGCGCCACTATCATCCTCTCTGTCGTGGTATGCGTCACTCTTGTCGTTCCCAGTGCTAAGCCTAATCGACTGAAAGGCTCCCTCCTCAGCACCTTTGTTGTCCCTCGCCGTTGGCTTGCTACCGTCACTCATCATCCTCTTGAACATGCAAGTGAGTATCGTGATCATGCTTTCACTTTTGAGTTCATTCTGCATAGTGGTGTTGGTCTGATTGCGCAATCCTGGCCCTTTGTGCAAGCATTAGGAATAAACATCTAACATTTACATTGTATCTTTGTAGGTACAATAAATGTGTTAATTCTTAGTAGCTGCTTGAGGACTCAAGAGTTGAATTACCTTACTGGCTTCAGCTAGAAGCAGGAGCAGCTAGCACCTTATAATTAACAATGTCACATCCTATTCTGATTTCTATTCTATGGGTAAAAAATAGCAATTCTTGGTTATCCTTTATGGTTTGAACTATCTGTGTATGAAGATTAACAAAGGACTTGAGATTAGGTGCTAACCAGCAATCCAGTATAGCAAACGAAAGAGGTAGACATGGCTTTCATGCAAAGAAAGAGTTCAATAATGTCTTCCTTCGTATGTTTGTTGCCTCAATTGTGCAATGTTATACACAGCCCAAGGATGTTAAATATTAGTATGCATATGTTATGTTTCATGCAATGGCAGAATCAGCTACAAAACATTATTGCATTCTAGGGAAGTCGAAATGAGCTAGAAAGCTTTTCTTAGTTTTTGTTACACTGATGCTAATGGACGTAGAAGGTTTTTCTGCCCTTTCAATTTTGGTGGCCCTATACAAGTGCTCTATGATTCGTGTAAATGATAGTGTCGTTTGGACATGTTTTTTTTATCTTCTTTGTAAATTGATTCGATGATTCTATAGGTCACTATAGGATCTCATAGTATGATTTGTGTGTAGCTAAATGATAACTTCCTAAAGCATGTTAGATGATAAATACCCTGATCTCTTTGGTTTTGAGCTTTATGATGTTCTACACAGCCTGAGGTTAGCTCTGCATGCATGTGTCATGTTTGATAGAATGCGTTAGCCATTTGAATCAATTGCCTTTGATATCATATCTCAGTAGAAAATTACCCTAATATCTAATATTGTCTTTTTGTTGCTAAGATTGTTTTGCTGCTTCAATTATTGCTCATCTAAGGTAGTTCATTTCTCATAAATTTCTAGGTGGTTCTTAACTAGCATCGGCTTAATGGGAAAGTTATGCAACTCATCAGATTGTCATACCTCCATAGCTGGGAACCATAGAAGTTTTCTACTTCATGGTGTGCATGTTTATTTTTTGCACTTCAATATCCATTCTGACAATGGCAGTGGATGACCAGAGGAAGTTGACACTAAATGTGGTATTCTACATGTGCTTTTACATTTGGAAACCTTTTTGTTTCTTTACAGCTATTTAGACAAATATGTGTGCAATGATTGCTTCATTTCATTGCTATCGCATTCATATTATATAAAATTAGGTATTTGCTTTAGCCTGTATCATCAGAAAATTTATCAGTTGTCACCCTTGATGATTAAATTCATATTGCTGTTTGTAGGATTTTGTCGATTGGTAAATAATATTTTCCCTCCCATATACGTGTACTTTCTCATGTGTAAAATGTAAGTGTAGCCTTTTGTTTATTTTAATGAAGATAATAATTAGGGGTGAAATTGTTATCTACAATCCATTTACCTAATGTTCAAACTGATTTTGCATGTTTAGGTCTGTTGTCGGGCGCCCGCTGCAATGTGCGGGTTCAGGTCATTGCTTTGTTGTGAGTATCCAAATCCAATTATTTTGGAGATACTCCATCAAATTAGCTATTTTGAACTAGAGAACTATTGTGGAAAAAGTTGAATCAGGTGTTGGTATGTTTCTTTTTGTCTGGCTGTTCCTTCAGTTGTGATATCGATTCAATTCAGTGGTACAACTTGCCTCATCGGTGTTGCTACATTTTGATTGATGCTTGCCATAAACGGAGCCGGGGATTTTTAGTTCTAGGCTCGATTTTTGCTTGGATTGATTAGGTAAGAATTTGTGCATTATATTAATTAGGACTTCTCTAAGTAAGTAATGAAATATCCATTCTTCTTCAGGTGTGGAAATGGCCACAGTGTTCCAAGTTGTCATTTCACTTTGTGGGTTCTCCAGTATTTATGCTCTTCTTTTGTTGCATTTGAGGCATTTTTCATTTCAGTTTTTAGGCAAAAGAATTGCTACAAGTATGACAATTGATAAAAAAATTCCTTCTAAGAATTTAGTGTTGTTTCTAAATGATTTGTTTTCTTTTCAAGTCAATCCGTACACATAACAGGTATTTAGTGCCTAGATTTTTGCTTATTAGATTGTGTGCTAACTGCTCAACAATGTGTCAAGTAAACGGAAAACTAGAAGGATATGAAAGCGTAAAATTTCTGCTTGCTTTTACCTATACATTGAATGGTTCTTGGTGTAGTTATATCTAAGCATGTTTTCTATGCTTCTGTTTCTATGAAATTTGTTGTAATTGATACCTCGTAGATGTACATATGGATGGAATAATAAGTTATTTTGTTGTGACTTAATTAGCTGCACATTGGAAGGTACAAATTTTTAAGCTCGGACATTCTGAAAATTGTTAAGAATGAGAGATATATCTCGATGAATCTATAATACCTTCTATACTCCAGTTGTTCTGATAGTGAATTTGTGATTCCTAAGATATTATATTCTAGGCCTAACCATGCTTACTGAGTTCCTTTTTTAGTACACCCTTTCTGATAGTGAATTAGATACAACTCAATATCAGAGTGTACATTATTCCTTGCTTTGAGGAATAGAGTCATCGTGCACATCTATGTTGTTCATGATGGCTGCAAAATATCATGTAAACCAAAATGTCTAATTAGAGATAAACAAATTTGTAAACCAAAATATCATGTCTTAATTGATAGGGTTGATGCCCTTCTTCCGAGTTGGAAGGCAAATTTGTTGACAAGGGCTGGAAGACGTATTTTGGTTCAGTTTGTGCTCACCTCCACTTTAATCTATCTTGCAATGGCTTTAGACCTCCCACCTTGGGCTATTAAGGCCATTGATAAGATTAGAAGAGGCTTTCTTTGGAAAGGGCGTAAGGATGCAAAGAGTGGTCATTGCTTGGTGGCATGGACAAAAGTCTGCCGTCCTCACGGAGTTTGGTGGGCTCGGTATCTCTCACTTGCAAGCGCTTGGTTGGGCACCGTATGAGATGGTTGTGGTTCTGAGCGAGCCTAATAGACCTTGGGCATCGGTTTTTCTAACCAAGTTCACAGCAATGATCGAGGCGTTCTTTTCCATGGCTATTTTTTCAGAAGTTGGAGATGGTGCTACTACGCTTTTTTGGACAGACAGATGGTTCTGAGGGCAGCGAGTCGCTGATCTTGCTCGCAAGTGTTTGCACTTGTGAGTGAAGAAGAGCAAATAAGAGGGCGTGAGGGAGGCCCTCACTAATCATGGTTGGATTGCGATATCCGGGGCATTACGGTGGGGTTATTGCTGAGTATTTGGACCTTTGGGAGTTTATTGCGGAAGTCTCCTTGCAGCCTGGGGTGGAGGATTCCCATATTTGGCGCCTTTCAGCCTCTGGTCAATACTCAACAAAATCAGCCTATAGGGGTTTCTTCCTTGGCTCTATCAAATTCAGTCCATGGGAGCGGATTTGGAAAGCATGGGCACCAGGGAAATGTCGTTTCTTCTTGTGGTTGGTTGCTCATAATAGATGTTGGGCTGGCGATCGGTTAGCACGTCGAGATCTCCGCACCACGACCTTTGTCCGCTTTGTGACCAAGAGGAGGAAACAATTAATCATCTACTCATCTCTTGCGTCTTTGCTCGGCAATTCGGTTTAATCTTTTGCATAAAGTAGGACTGCATGTCTTTGGCTCCTCAAAATGATGAAACCTCTTTTGATGGTAGTGGGCTAGAGTGGAGTTGAGGGTGGTGGCTTGGACGGAAGGGCTGAATTCAATAATAATCCTTGGGCGTGGTCGATTTGGAATCATCGCATGGCCGATGCGTGTTCGATGGATTGTCTCCAAACCTAGGCTGGAGCTTTGTTGCTCGCCTATGAAGAATTGTGGTTTTGGAGTTTGGCGGGAGCTGGGGCTTGTCTTCCTTCTTGCCCTAGAGCATTTGGTAACCAATAGATCGTCGACTTTCTTTAGCGTGGTCGAGGTCGTGTATGTTGTTTGTATTAGGCGCGTGTGTTAGCCTAGAAACCTTTCCACTCCAAGTGTGCCTCAGGTGTGCGTTGTAAGGGTTCTTGTCCCTTTTTTCTTCTAATATAATGATACGCAGCTCTCCTGCGTGTTCGAGAAAAAAAGATAAACAAATTTGTGTTTCTCATGTTAAGAATTGTTCTTAATCATCTATATCTTTCGACATTAATGGGTGAGCAAACCTTGTCTAAAAGAGGAAGTGCAGCAAGATAGATCTCATGGTATCTTTTATTTTGGAGTATTGTTTGTGCAAAATTTGACCTTTTCGGCCTTATAAGTATATGTATAGTGTTGAATATTGCATGTCAACATAACTTAACTTCTTGGAAAAACATTATAGATGGCATCCACATTATAGTGATGTTTATATGTTTAATTAACTGAATATGAGTTTCTCAATTCTTTCTCTGCTAGCACCGAGAAAGTATGTGTTCCTAAATCTGAATTATTGATCCAAAAAAATGTAACTATTGTTCTACATAAATCATCATCATGCATGATTGCTTTCTAGCTTTCATTAATTTACTGCTCCTTAATACTTATGTTCAAGAGAAAACATTTTTTTATGTTGTTTCTGAATAAGCATTACTATATAATCCATTCAGGAGGTGACACAGAGGGATTCACCTATGTGAAATCAGCTACTTGTAAGGTCTATTATGAATATTATGTGTATATTGAAGAGGTCCAGTGAGCAATATATATAGGGAGTACAATGGGATATTACAGGGGAATATGTCATATGCGGATAAGGAAAGCAATGCATATAAGGAAAGGAATAGTACAATTCCTATTCTATCTCTAATACTCTTAACACCCCTCAAATGCAAGGCGTATGCAATACCATTACATTTGAAAAAGGAGGTAACACTAAAACAAGAAAAATCCGAAGTCCGAGTCTTGATGATGTTGTCATTGTGTGCAGCGTGTGAATAAACAGTCAAATCAAACCGAAGAGGAATAGATAGAAGCATGGCAGCGTAGATCGAAGCCCAAGACGGTGACGGCGTAGTGCACAAGGTGCAGAAGACACGCGGCGGCCTTAGAAGCTCGGGACGGCGGCAAGAGAAGCGGCGGCATCATAACGACTTCTGCGATCTGCACACGGCTCAGAGAGTAGAGCCGCGGCTGCGGCCATGCAAAAGGAAATTCCTATACTTCTATGACTGACAATAATTTTGTGGACTCGCATGGCTTGGACGAACTAAAAATTAGAGACTACGGACTTAGATGGATGCAATGGAAAACTTACAAAAAAATAACTGAGACCGACTAAAAGAAATCGGCAGTAGAAAATGCCCCACTCCCTCAGAACTCCCCTCTCCCCTCTCTCTCTGTCTTCACACCCCGATCCCCTCTCCCTCTCTCTTCACACCCCCTTCCTCACTCGTCTCTCTGTCCCTCCCTCTTTCCCTCGTCTCTCTTCTCATCGCACGACCTGGGAAGAGCGACGGCGGGGCGGCCGGTAGTCGGCGGAGAGGGCCAGATCCGAGACGGCGCCGAGGAGATGAAGAGGAGCTGGGAGCAGAGGCCGGCGCGGGTGCGGGCACAGGCGCAGGTGGGCAAGCGCACCAGGGAGGGGGTAGTGGCCGAAGGAGGGGCGTCGGGGTGCCCAGAACTGTGCTCCCTGTCGCCAGATTCGATGGAGGCGGCGACCTCCAGGAGGCGCGAAGACGGTGGTGAATTCGAGCGGGGCGCAGCCGTCGGATCGAGCTCGACGCAGAGTCACCTGAGACAACGGCCGGATCCGTTCGGTGCCAGACCAGCCGCGGCCGGATCCGAGGCGGCGGCGGCCGGATCCGGGGGTGATGGAGCGCGACAGCCTGGATCTGGAGTGGCGGTGGTCAGATCCGGCAGCTGAGAGCGGAGGCAGCCGGAGATCGGCAGGCGCGCGATCCCATTGAGAGGTGATGACGACTGCGTGCGAGACGGCTGGCGGCCGGGAGATGGCCACCCGAGGCGGACATGGGGCGTCGACGCGGTCGCGTATCCGGCGCGGATCCGCCCATATCTGGATGGAGGAGGCAGCCGGAGACGCGTGCGTGGGCGCGCCGGTGAGAAATGGAAGAAGGTGACCGTCCCCGGGAGTGGAGCACCTTCCTCCCGGGCGGGCGTGGCCAGCGTGAGTTGTGGCTGGAGCGGAAGTAGATCGAGGTTAGGGTTTTAACGTAAGCTCTGATACCATGTTATGAATATTTTGTGTATATTAAAGATGCCCAATGGACAATATTTATAGGGAATACAATGGGATATTACAGGGGAATATGTCATATGCGGATAAGGAAAGCAAGGCATATAAGGAAAGGAATAGTACAATTCATATTCTATCTCTAATATCCTTAACAAGGTCTATCAATGACCCTGATCCCAAGGAAATTTCTTTTGTAACACAACCTTCCATTTCTACATGATGCCTTAAGTGAAAAAGGAATATCTGTTACTGCCTGTTGTGACATTTTTGCAAAATCTCTTCCTGTTCTAAGGAAAATGAGAGTACTGTATGGCTACCTGATCTGAGTTGTTTTCCAAAGATTATTCGATGAAATATTTATTTATTAAGATGCTATGAACAACTATTATTTTATGAAATACGACCCTGTTACTACCGCTTCTGACATAGACAATCTGTTCAATTTTCATTCTTTGTTCAATTGTAATCGGGTGTAACCTTCTGAGTTCCCTCTTCTATCAGTGAACTATTTTTTCAATTTACCACATCAGATCTCCTACGATACAAAAGTCAACAAAGGGAAATTAGTAGAGGATGAAAACTACTTGCCAGAGTGACTTATGAGGACTGAAGTTTGGGATATCAAGACTATAATTATTTGCTCAAGCATATTGAGCATTTGGCAAATCATTTGACAATTTGTAGAAACAGCCTGGAATCAACCTTACAGTGCAAACCTATTTTTATTAGGGAAATGGCTTTGTGTGATTATGTTACTGACATATATCTTTGGTTTTCGTTGAGTGATTTGCATAAATTTAGCAAAATTATCAATCGAAGATCTTTTTATAAGCTGATAAATTTCTAGATGTTAATTATCTATGGTGTGTATGATGCAAAGAAAAGATTGGGTAGTAAGAGTAGAGATATCTTTTTTCTCCTTTTGATAGGACTAAAGTGGAGCAGCAATGGTATGTTGATAAACAAAGGTTAGGAGCAAGGAGTAATATTTCGTGTTTCCAAATTCTGATGGTATACCATTGTCTTAACATGATTTTGTTCAACATTGACATAATGTAGCACTTGTCTCATTGCATATTTGAGATCCGTTGCAAGGTACGGAACGGAGGAGGCGTTCTGTTCGTTCTTTTAAAGGTCATTCTCCTAGTAGTATGCACTACGCAACGGAGGAGGCAAGAGTACCGTTATGTTTGTTTTTTCCTCTCTTTTTTGTTTGGCTTGTTTCAATAGTGTTGGACGTTGTTTATTTATTTATGTTTAAGTCATGATAGTCCTGATACTTTGATCAGTGCACTAACTTCTCCATTGTTGAGATGTGAATAAGTAATGATTAATAAAGTACAGTAGAATACCCAAATAGCATATCAGATGACCACTGCACCCTTTTAAAAAAAACAAAAATGAAAGATGATACACGAAGAATTTTTTATTATTTAATCCATTTTTATTAATATTTTAAAGTTAATTCCTCGCAACATCTGACATCTTTGGCCACGCCACCACCCATGGCGTAGCCAGAACGTTTTGTCACACCACCCACAGAGGCTTGCGTGGCCTCTGTCACGCCGTACGTCAAGGCTTGCGTGGCCTCTATCACGCCGTGCGTCATGGCATGACAATCTCGTATTGTCATGCCACGAGACTTGGCGTGATAGGGGTGATTTAAGTGCGGTTGCCGCTACAGTTCCCATTTTTCCCCACGTTTTCTTCATCCCCAAATCCATCGCCACCGCTTCCAGCTCCGCCGGTCGCCTGCATCACCGCCTCGACCTGCCGCCCGCCCCTAGCCCCATCGCCCGCCGCCATTCCCTCCTTCGCTGCCTGCCTGCAGTCCCAGCGGCCTTGCCGCCCGCCTCTAGTCCCGGCGGCCTCCTTCATGTGTGCAGCGGCCTCCTCCTATGCCGGCCTCCTCCCCACTTGCATCTTCACACTGGTGGAGGTAATAATCGATGACCATGTCCTCACCATCTCCCTCCAGTGCGATATTTTTGATTTGGTACTGAGGAATGTTTTATTTTGTATCGATGTGTGATTGTAATTCCAGTATAGCATTGGTACAAATGGATGTAGAATTGTATTGAATTTGGCTTAAAATTGTAGGGAGCATTCAAATTATTTTGTGCACATAATCATGTCCATGTAAATACTTGTACATATGTGGCGCTAAATTCATGTTAACACTGATACCGTTGGTTTTGACCTTGGTGGGATGGATGGAAGTAGAGGTGGAGTAAATTATGCTTGAAAAAATGGTATGCTTAGTGAGTAGATGGTTTATATCTATTTCGGAGAAGTGTTACTGAGCTTGATCGGTAGACTAGGTTTTGTTTAGGAGTGGATGTTTTGGAGGGTCGGGGGTGTTAAGAGCTATGGGTTTGGTCATAGAGGATGGAGGGATGACAGGATGTAGATGAAGAGTGTGATATGGAGGATCAACAATATGAATGTACATGTAGGGGAAATGAGAATGGGAGAGGTGCATAGCGAGGATATTGTGTTGGATGGTAGGCCTTAATAGGTTTCATCTCTCTATTTGTGACTAGTGCACTCCAGTTAACAATGATATATGTTTCTTTGTCATAGTTAAACTTTTTAAACTTTGACCTTCATTATTTAGAAGTAAATAACTGCCATATGAAATTATAAATTTTTTTTGTAGCCATTCCAGATGTTTTGAAATATACTAATGGTCAAGGTTGGAAAAGTTTGATTGCAAAGGTTACACTGTGGAAAATAGTTGTGAACACAGGTAGTACAATCAGTTTGGAAGTGAACCCTAGTGGGTGTGCTCCCCACTAGTAGGTCATGCTAGATTTTTGTATCCAATATGGGTAGGTGAATTTTAGTGAGGTTAACCACCCACGAACCAATCTTGTCTTGAATGAGAGCCGGGTGAGATGGGAACTGATGAGATGATCTTATGGCCTTATGGGTAGGTTGTCCTACTCGGGTTTACCACTAGATTACAGTAACGTACAATAAATTTGTTATCAATAGGCTTTCTAGTACCAACCATATGCCGTAGTAGCCCACTAGGCTTGCTGTATGTACGTATGATGAAGCAACGATATAAATTTTATCATACTTGATAGTATGGTCATACTATCATACTAGGCTTACGATACTGACTTTGCAATATTTTGTTGGATGTAGATGGATAAAGTTGTACGTGTATTTACCGGTGGGCCGATTAGCGAAATGGGTAGTGATCACGACTTTGGTGGCATGGAAGTGACCGTTCTTTTGTTTCGCGAATCACCGGACTTTCGAACTCTTGTGACTAGGACTAAGTCGACCTTTGGATGGGATGAGCTCGGGGTCGTTGTTAGATTACAGGGGCGATATGATGCTAGTGTGGGTTGTAAGGTGCACACATATTTGGTGCCAATCTTGTCCGACGTTGATTGAGACACATAAAAGGATGTTGTGCTCGCATCTCAGGTTCGATAGTTGGAAGTCACGGTGCAGAGGAGAATCGTTGTAGAGGATGTGGCAAACAATTTGGATGTGGTGAATGGGACAACAGACGAACTAGAATCCACTCTTCATCTTTCACAAGGCCCCCCAATGGAGGAGCAACCTTCCGAAGAGTTTGTTGGCGTTAGTCATAACAACGATGCCCCCCATTAGTGGATCTATCACATGTGCCTGTTCGTTCGCCACAACATGTTAGTGACCTCGTGACTAATTTCAATGGCGCTGTAATGAATAACGAGTTTGAGGAGGCAGTGTTCGGAGATAGAACAACCCATGAAGTGGAGTCTGATGAAGGATGAAGCTCTACCAAAAATGAGGTTCCCGCACCGCTTTTCTCCTGTGAGGAAGGGTGGGTTCTTCGTAGTGTTTTGGGTGAGGTCCCGTTGGTGCACGCATTCGATGATGTCAGAATGGCTGATAAGGCCATTTGTTCTAATGGGTTGAAGAGCCGGAATGGAATTGCGGACCCGGATAATGACATAATACGCAAGAACATATTGTTTTCAAGCATAGACGATATGAAGGTTTGGCTACAAGAATACTCCGTGCAGCATCATTGTCCTTTCATAGTGACACACTCCAATGTGAACAAGAGGTATACTGCGAGGTGCGAAAGGGGGTGCAGATGGAAGGTATGGGGGCGCAAAACTAGAGACAAGCAATGGAAAATAGTAGATATGAAGCAGCCTCACTTTTGTGGGACTGCTTGAGTGTCGGGGGAACACCTTCAGGTGACCACTAATTTCATTGCAAGGCACATTATCGGGTCCTAATGTGACCGTCGCCACCCTCATTGAGGTTATCTTCGGGTTCATTAAGTACCGTGTGAAATATGGGAAAGCATGGATGGCAAAGCAAAGAGCGATGCAGTTACTGTGGGTAATTGGAAGGAGGCTTACGGGTTGCTTCCTTGAATCCTAACTGCTACGGAGGCCAAGAATCCGGACATGGAGTTTTATCCTTTCTACGGGAACCGAACGAAACTCGACGGAGGGGTTGTGAAATATGTTCTCCGATGGGTGTATTGGTCATTTGGGCAATGCAAAGAGGCCTTCAAGCATTGGGAAGTACTATGGTGCCTTGATGCTCACCGTGGGTATTGACGCCGAGGACCACCTGATTCCATTAGCATTCGCACTGACAGACAGTGAGAACAATGAGAGTTGGGAATGGTTCATGGATATAGTTCGGCTGCACCACGTTGGGCCTAGACGGGTTGTTTGCATCGTCTCAGACAGGCATCGTGGGATTCTGAACGCTGTGAGGAGCAGACTTGACGGACACCCGGATGTGGTGCATAGGTGGTGCATGTGTCACTTAGCTACTAATTTCTTTAAGCAATGCCGTAGGGAAGATTGCACAAAAAAGTTCAAGTTGTTGTGTGGATGTTTGGAGAAGAGGAACTTCGAGGTCAAGTTGACAGAGCTTAGGGGACTGACGAACAAATGGGGTAATAAGTGGTTGGACGAGGTGTTGCAGCACAAGACGAAGTGGGCACATGCATACGATGAAGGTGGTTGTCGGTATGGTATGATAACAACCGACATCTTGGAAATGTTCAACAATGTTATTAAGGGCACTCATGCTATGCCAGTTTCGGCTATCTTGGAGTACTCATTTCGAAAAACCAACACATATTTTGTGGATCGGTGGACCCGTGCGAGGGATGCGTACAACGCCAGCCACCGTTGGGGTGCGGCTGCTGCCAAGCAGCTTGCTATAGTGGAGGCAGAAGCATGCAATCAAGAAGCAGAGGAATACGAGCCCACTTTACATATATACGTTATTAGGGCTGTCCGGGGCACATCGATAGGGGCGAACACTATGGTGGCCGAAACCATAGAGTCAACCTGATAGCTGGAGACTGCACTTGTATGGTACCGACGTTGTTACATGTTCCATGCTCTCACATTGTCACCGCCTGTCGCGTACATGGCGTAAGTTACGTTTCTAACACGTTTATTACGGAAGAATTCTCAAAGCTAGCCGCGATGAGGACTTGGGAGAACAGATTCGAGCCTTACCTTGATCTGTCGCATTGGCCACCGTACGTGGGTGAGGAATACATTCCCAACAAAGACATGATGAATCAGTAACACGGTTGAAGGAAGAGAAAGAGGCTTCGCAATGACATGGACCTCTCACAGCAAGGCGGTAAGGACATGTATTGTCTTGGGGACTTTGACGATGCCACAATAAGCAACATGTGCTCGGAGTGTCACGAGCATGGACACACTGGGCAAAGCACGTCAGTTGGACTCCTAGCCACGTAGGGTAATGCGGTGCCACTCTCATGTGCAGCCCCTTGAGGTAACCATTATTGTTGTTGTGCGGAGATGATTGTTTTTTATAGATAGAGTTCACTCATTTGCATGTTCTGTAATGTTTTTTTATATTTTCTTTGTACCTCGTGTGATCTTATAAAACTCATGTCCTATAATGCAGAATGCTGCAGCACACATAGTACGCGTTGCTCCTCTCGGAGTACAATGACAACCTCCGTGCGCACCGCATAGCCGACGAGGGTGTGGTAAGACTTGTTATGTATTATTCGCTCATGCCTTCAACTTATTGACCATGTTCTTGTTTCACTAATTCATTTGCATATCTGTCCTGTAGGTACTCCAGCCCCTTCGCCCCCGCATCCACACCCCTCCACATTGGGGTGAGCGGTACGAGTCACACACCGCTAGGCCAGTCTACTTACTATGGCGTGGACAGTGATCAACGGGCTCCCCTGTATGGATGGTGCTGCGCTTACCACACTGGTGGACCGGTTGGTTGCGCGCGGAGACCCACACCTTGTAGGATGTTGCCATGATACTCGCCTTCCCATAGACGGGGATCCAGTGTGTGGGGACATCAATAGTGTGGGTTGGCAAGACCGAGCGGGAGAGTGGCTTGGAGTTTGACTGAAGGACCTGCCTGCCAACTTGAGGGACAACCGGCCATCCGCGGTGCTTGTGTCCTGGCTGCGTGTGCACTTTAATGTGTGCCCACCAAACGCAGATGAGGACACAGTGCGGTGATTCGCACGGGCATGGATGTGGCACCTTCTCGGCTCCTTCCTGTTCCCAGATAGTACTGGAACACCGTCTCCTGATTTACTTGTAGATGCTAGCAAATTTAGAGACCGTCTCCTTTCATGCACATGTAGATGACTGGCATCATGAACCGGGAGTTCGAGGAGCTGGCCCAGGATGGCCAAAACTATCTAACTTGGGCTTCTGATGTCGAGATAGTACTTAGAGCCAAGAAGCTCCGCGCTGTTAATGGGATTGGCGCACCGCATGATGCCCAACCCACCCCTGAAGAAAATAATCAGGCACTTCATTTTCTCAAGCACTACCTTTGTCTCACTCTCAAGAATGAGTACATGGCAGAGAAGAGCGTGCTAGCACTCTGGACTGTACTCAAGAAGCAGTTCGAGAGGCTAAAGTACACTATTCTTCCTTAGGCAGAGCAAGAATGGATTAGACTAAGGTTTGCCGATTTCAAGACGGTCAGGGAGTACAATACTGCCTTGCACGGGATTTGTACCAATCTTCAACTCTGTGGGAAGCAGATCACAGATGAGCACAAGATTGAGAAAACTCTATCCACCTTCCACCCCAATGTAATGCAATCCACACGCAATTATCGTCAAGACGGCTACAAGTAGTATGCCGAATTGAATGATATGATGCAGGTTGCGAAGGCTCAGGACGAAGTTATCCCTAAGAACTACGTCACTCAGCCACCTGGGAGCTCCGCTGGCCGTGAAGCCAACGCCGGGAGCTACAAGGTGCAAAAACCCTTGATGAAGAGAAGGGGAAGGAAGGGTAAGGCCGCAGCCAAAGCGGGATGGCAAAGCCTATGGCCAGCAGGACCAATCCTGCTTCAAGTGTGGCAAGTGGGGCATTGGTCGCGGGTCTGTAAAGAGCCGCATCATGTCATTGATGTCTTCCAAGCCTAGAAGAAGAAGGAAGGCAAAGGGTAGTATGAAACCCACTTTGCATCTATTGAGGGGGAGAGTTCTGAGCAGCTGCTTGCGCTGATGGAGGTTGAAGCCATCTCAGTAGTAGCATCCCTTTTTGACCTAGAAGCAACCACCACCATGATTTCTCTCGAAGAGAATATCACCTTTGAGAAAATAGCAGACGAAGTCTCTGATTTGTTAGCAGATTCAGTCTAATGCACATAATGTATTTAGACTTTAATTGTCGTTTATTTTGTGTGAAAGGACAAGTTAAAACTTGCATGGATGGTACTTAAGCAATTTATTTTCTTGTGATGGTTAGATGATATTTGACTAAATGATTTATTTATTCAGTTTATAATGACATGATATGTTCTGATATTGAAGTATTTTATTTATGTGTTGATTGCCTTCTAATGCATATTAATAAAATACCTTATATTAGAACACGTGTGACGCCCTACGAAGGAAGTGTGTATAGCTGGCAGCGGCAAAATAAATACCATCTTAAGAGAGACGAAGTATTTTCAGTCGATTTATAAGAATGCTGGTAGCCTTACAGCAATCGCCGGTAGCAATGCATGTATAATTGGTTCAGGAAGAGCCACAATTATACTCTCAATGGCCACAACTTTGGTCATTTAAGAAGCCTTATTGTACCCAGAATCGATTAGAACTCTCCTAAGTTTTAAGGATATTCATGCCAACGGTTTCCACGTTGAGACTGAAGAAGAGGACGGTAAGGAATACCTGCTCATTACGAAGCGCGAAGCAAATTAAAAAGGGTATTATAATAACTTCCTTCATTAGAAAATGGGCTATACTACATCAAGGCACCTGCAACCTATATTGCCCTGAAGACAGTATTTAGAAGCTCTGAACTCTTCTGTCTCTGGCATGACAGATTAGGCCAATTAGGTCTTAGAATGATGAGAAATATAATCAGCAATTCCCAAAGGCATAATATTAATGTAAATAATTCTCTGAATCATAAAGATTTTGTGTGCCCTGCATGTGCCACCGGAAAATTAATTACTAGACCCTCCACTTTAAAAGTGAAGGATGAAGTCCCTACATCCCTGGAACACATCCAAGAAGACATTTGTAGTCCCATTCAGCCACTTTCAAGGCCATTCAAATATTTCATGGTGCTCATCGATGCTTCATTGAAATGGTCGCACGTTGGTTTATTGTCCACAAGAAACCATGCTTACGCAAAGCTGATCTCGCAGATCATTCGCATTAGAAATATTTTCCCTGATCATCACATAAAGTCCATCAAAATGGACAACGCTGGAGAATTTACTTCAAAGGTATTTGATGATTATTGCATTCTGTACCGTATGTCCATACCTAGAATGGTTTAGCATATGCATTAATCAAGAGAATTAAATTTATTGCCCGACCTCTTTTTGCAGAATTGTAATTTGCTAGCTACATGTTGGGGACACGCAATCCTACATGTAGCAAATCTCATCAACTTTAGACCATCGGCCTACAACATCCATTCACCTATGCAACTAGCGGAAGGGTCAGCACCGAAAATTTCTCATCTCAGGAGGTTTGGATGCAAGGTTTATGTACATATACCCCCTCCACAAGACTAGGATATATATTGGTTATGAGACTGCATCCACAATCAGGTATTTAGAACCTATGATAGGAGATTTGCATACCGTCCGCTTCGCTGATTACATATTTGATGAGGATAATTTCCCAACATTATGGGGAGGAAATCAACCCCTTGATGAAAAATATCGAAAAATTACGTGGCAAGCCACGAGAATCCATGCACATGACCCGCGCACTAATAAAACAAATAGAGAAGTCCAGAAGATCATTGATTTGCAAGCATTAGCAAATCAAATGCCTGATCACTTTAGTGATTTGAAGACATTAGCAAGTCGCATGTGCCTGGACGCAATGCACCGGTGAGGGTTAAAATACCAAAGAAAGTAGAAAGTATCTCTAATCCCATCCAGAGGCCTCAGAATAAAAGAACGAGAAGTCAGGTCCCTCGAATCCTAAGTAACCGGGGACACCTGGTGAAGAAGGATAAGAAGGACTTGACACATCCAATCACTGAAGTTCCCTAGAACCAGAAGGGAAGCCAGTTAGGACCTAGCACGAGTATGGTACCCTCATGAAATGGCATACCGGATTTGAATATTCCCCTGGAGGGAGAATCAGCATGGATGTGTGTACACACATCGGAACTAAAAAACTAAAAGGACTTGCCACCACAACTAGAAGAAACGATGTGCAAGGAGAAGCTCCAGAAGAAGCAATCATTCTAGAAGAAACAACTCATGAAGAAATAGCTATAGATTATGTGCACACGGGAGAGTCCATGAATAGGACAACAGCCAATGTTGATATCTACTTCGCAAAGAAAATTATCACAATCATCGATCTTGATCCAGAGCTTGCATTGCTCGCTGAATATAAGAAAATATCAGATTGGGAAGATTGGAAGAAGGCAATAGAAACTGAATTATTGTCTCTGAACAAAAGAGTGATGTTTGGGCCTGTATGCCGCACACCTCCCATGTGCACCCTATAGGGCAAAAGTGGGTATTTGTTCGAAAGAGAAATGAAAGAAATGAAGTGGTAAGATATAAAGCAAGGCTGGTAGCACAATGTTTCACTCAACGTCCAGGAGTTGATTATGAAGAAACCTACTCCCTAGCATGAGTGGAATTACCTTTAGATATTTTATCTCAATGACGGTAAACTTGAATATAGAAACGAAATTAATGGATGTGGTAACTACATACCTTTATGGAAACTTGGATTCAGAGATTTATATGAAGGTACCTGAAGGTATCCTTGTCCCGAACCAAGACAGAGCAAATAGAAATCTGTACAATGTGAATCTTAGGAAATCACTGTACGGACTGAAGCAATCTGACAGGATGTGTTATAATCACTTAAGTGACTTTCTATGCAAGAAAGGCTACACGAACAATGAAGATTGTCTCTGTGTATTTATACGACGATCCCAGGATGGATTTTTGTTTAATATCAGTATATGTAGATAATATGAATATCATCGGGACAATGGAAAGACATAAAAGAAGCAAGTTCTTACCTGGAGTCAGAATTTGAAATGAAAGATTTGGATAAAACCAAATACTGCTTGGGCCTGCAGCTCGAGCTTACCCCTGAAGTAATATTAGTACATCAGTCGGTCTACATCCAGAAGGTGTTAGAAAGGTTCGGCTTTGAGAAGTCATACACATCGAAAGTACCGATGATCGGGAGGTTTTTACAGGAAGAAAAAGATCCATACCGACCTAGGGAAGAGGGGGAGGAAGTCCTGAGACCGGAATTCGCATACTTAAGTGCAGTAGGAGCACTCATGTATTTAGCAAATGCACTAAACCGGACATCGCATTTGCCGTAAACTTGTTAGCAAGGTATAGTGCAGAACCTACCAAAAGGTATTGGCAGGGCATAAATGACATCTTCCGGTACCTCCAAGGAAGCAAGGACCTTGGATTGTTCTACAGAAAGAATCAAGATTTGAACTTGATTGGCTATGCAGATGCTGGGTATCTGTTGGACCCGCATATCGCAAGGTCACAAACAAGCTATGTATTCTTGTGTGATGGAGCATCAATTTCCTGAAAATCGTCTAAGCAAAGTCTTGTAATGACTTCGACGAACCACTCAGAAATTATAGCACTATATGAAGCCGCACGAGAATGTGCTTGGCTACGACGAATGATTCACCACATCCAGCAGTTATTTGGGATGTATATTGTATAAGCCTCCACAATTATCTATGAAGATAATGCAGCTTGCGTTTCATAAGTGCAGACGGGCTATGTGAAGAGTCATCTCACAAGGCATATTAACTCCAAGTTCTTCTATGCCCATGAATTTCAAAAGATGGACGAGATTAAAGTACTGCATACTAAGTCATGTAAAATCTGGTAGATTTCTTCACTAATTCACTCTCTGTATCTAGCTTTGAAAGATGTGTACGAGGAATTAGAATGATGAGACTTAGAGATGTGCAGAATTCAGAGGGATTTTCTCAAGCCCGTTATTAAACCTTGATCACGAAGATCAAGTACCCAAAAGAATAAGTCCTGAATATTGAACGAAATTGGGTGGATTGTACTCTTTTTTCCCTTGACGAGTTTTCCTGAAGTTTCTCGACCAAGGTTTTTAACGAGGCAACTCGTGCAACATAGCATAACATGTATCATGTACTCTTTCTGCAAATATTTCCCACTGGGCTTTTATGGAGTTTTGATGAGGCATGAACGTGTCGGATGAGTGCCCAAGGGGAGTGTTAGGAAACCTGGGTCTGGGCCGGAAGCCTTGGCCTATGGTGGGCACTTTACCAGTAGACTATAAATAGGGAGCTGTACCGGCAATTTTGTATACGCAATCAGAAAGAAATCAATAAAGAAAGACCAGGAGTTCTGTCTACCTCTCCGTGTTTCAATCTACTATTCTGTCTTCTGTGATTGATCTTATTTTGCATTAAGCAGAGGAATTGATTGGACTGGTTGCCAGCGACTATTCCTCAACACTATCGAGTGTAGACTACAATAAAGCTGGAAAGTTGAAAGTCTAAAAATTGTTGAGACATAGAAGGTTTACATTGTTGTGGTTTAGATTTAACCAAGGTTCCCAGGTTTCCTCTCTTATAGTTGCCAACCTCTACTGAGTCTACTCCCTCTACCACTCTCACATTCATCAAAATTGGTGATGGACCGCTTGATACAAAACAACCTTTTCCAAATTCCAATGATCAAACACCATCAGGGCAAAGGGGATTCATCAGCTGCGCCTTTCATATATGCACATTGAAATACCCTTTTATATAAAATCCGAGAGGTAATAAAAAAATCAAGAAATATAACTTCGTTCCTTTTAAATGACGTAAGCAAATGAAATGGTATTCGACTGTCTTTGCCTTTGTTGGCGAAAGACTAAGGCGCACGATCTTACATCGGTGCAACTCATTGATCACTACAGTATATAATACAACATAACCGATATCACACCTCCATGGCGTTGCTACAATATTTTTTGCCTTTCTATAACTGCACTGAAATGTGGTTTTCTCTGCAGTCCTGAAGCTCGAGGGATACGTTCATATAAGTCTAATCGAATTTATCGGAAGAGAAATTTAGGACAAGCCAACAGTGTTGCTTACTTGCCTAAATAGATCGGGCTAATCGTGTCAGCCCAAGGTATGGCAATATTGGCCTAACCTAGGCACAACATGGCACGAACCATAACGGATCGAGCTGATCCGGCCCGACTGGGCTTACCATACTTAGGCCGGAACCTCGGTACGGCGGTCGTTGTGGCCCGCATAGTACCATGCTGAGGCACGGTCTGGCCCAACACGACACGCCATTTATCCTCAACCCTTCCAGGAAGTCAGTCTGCTCAGAAGAATGCAATAACTCTTGTGTGATAGTGCAATAAAATTGCTTACAGATAGCAGTAAAATTGCTGAGGTTAGGGTTACTGCACTCATCTGAGCGCGGACGGGTGACTTAGTAGTAAAATTACTTGCGATTGAACTTGTGACTTACAGTAAAATTAATTGCGACAAGGAGTAAAATTACTTGACTAGCATTACTTGTGATTGGTAGTAAAATTACTTGTAACTGATAGTAAAATTACCTATGGCCCATGGGGCTAAATGTGCTTGGGCCAGCCTGGCATAGCCTGATTCCTCTCCAAGCCACGTCTAGGTCAGAGAGCAAGCACGTGAGCCGGCATGATACGTGGACCGTACCGTAGCCATGCCGTGCCGATGCATTTGACTAGTCTGATCATTAACATAAGGCAAAGAGAAAATTGCACTGTGGTTCCCTGAACTTGTAGGGTTGTGCCACTTTATCCTCTGAACTCGCATTTTACTTTCTCAGCCCACTGATATTATAAGGTCATGTCACTTTACCCCCCTCCAAACTTGTATTTTACCTTTTCACCCCTCTGAACATGTAGTATTGTGCTATTTTACCCACTGAACTTGTATTTTATTTTCTCCATCCCCTGAACTTGAGTATATTTGCACCATAGGTTCATTAGGCCATTTGCTAACAGAAAATGCTAAAATGACATAGCACATGGTTGATGCCACAAGGTTGGCCTCAATCGCGTGGGCACAGTGTTAAGTCGGCATAGTGCCATCTTCTCCCTTGCAGCATGGCAGAGCAAGGGATAGAAGGCACAAGGTGACAGTAGGTATGATGGCGAGGAGGAGCACGGTGGTGGTGCTCTATAGCGAGAGGGGCTACTGAAGGAGATGGGTTTCGGCTTCAGTGTGATGCGGCACACCTTGTGACACAAATAACCTGGCATGAGGATGATAGGGACGATAGTTCCCCGGGAGTCGAGAGGGGAGAGGCGATGTAGCTCAACACCAGTGGCCTATCCAATGAACTTCGGTGACCGAGGTGACACTAATAGGACCACAATGAGGTAAGGATAGTTGTGGTATGGCAAATTTTGGGAGATGAATTGAATTAACAGAGAATTTGGGAGGTTTACCATCATGGTTTGGAGCAGTGGCAACTGTTCAATGGATTAGGGATGAGTAAGGGGGTGCAACGGCGTTGTGGCGGGAAACAAAAGTGGAAGGACTAGCAAACATGTTAGGATGGCATGCTTAGACGTTAAGTTATCATCCTCCTCGTCATCGATCTCACCAATGTCATCCCTGTCGCCCCTTTGGAGCCTCCTCGAGCCACTCCTCCTTCTTCCGTGCACAACTTCACATGCCTCAGCAACACGCCATGTGCACAACAGCATTAGATCCCCGTCGTGTGTCAGACCTAGATTTTGCAATCCAGAATCCTCTGTGATTCCACCGCACTATTCCTTGGATCAGTAGATAGTGCTCACAGATACATTACTAAACACCAAAGTACATATCATGCGGAAGCGTAAATATATTAATAGACTTAGTCATGAACCGATCAGGCCGAAATCAATAAAGAACAACAACAAAAATAGAAACTTCACACAGGTGAAACCCTCAAGACACACCCACAGATAGCCAACTTGGTTTTATGACCTAGTTCTTGGGCTCATCGTCTTCTAGTCTTGTTGACACCTTTAGATGATCACACTACTTGTATTATCTTCTTCTAATTTATTGAATAATTATAATTGACTAAGAATAAGTACAAACATACTCATCAAACCAACCCAAAGAATGCAGTAATAATAGATGAAAGGCTGATCAAAGTAAGGCTTATGATTCTTTTATTTGCGAAAAGCCACTATTTTAAAATACAGATATAGGAAATACTTGAGACTTAGCAATTTTAGCTGAAACATAGTTTTCTAAAGTGCATGAAAGTTTACAATAACATTAGTACAAATTTACATCCACCATTACATAGTTACCTGTATCATATGCTAGTTTTCCAATGTCATATCCACTTATTACCATCACTGGGATCGACGTCCCAAGACAACACAAATCAGGGCTTTTACTACCCCTTACTTTTCCATTTTTCACCTATAAAGTTTTTGAAATAGAACTATATCAAGTTAAGTTCCCATGCCCACCCATGACTTTGGGCACGGCTGTTCGAATAGTTTACACTCTACAGAGGTTGTACACTTTACCCCACAAGAGACAATCAACTCGTTACTCCACATGATTCCTTAGTCATATGGATGAGTAGACTATCACAGTAACTTTTCAAAATACCTCGCCCCTTCCATAATCTCACCCATATGGGCTCCCACTTCACACGAAGCAGGTCCCATAAATTGTTCGGGATGCCTACATAATGACTAGCCACAGCTGAATTATAACTTTTCATAATGACTAGTGCAGCTGACTAACTTCACCCTCCACGTGGTGTTCCATCTAAGCCGAAATGGATTCCACACTTATACCACCCCACTCCCCATTTGTGAGATGACTTTTATCTCTGGTAAGTTTACCAAGACAAGTTGTACTTTACAGACTTGCGGGTGTACTTATTTTACATAGGAAGTCATGACAAGATTCAGTCCTTAGAGTTATCTGGGTGATTCAATCACAATCCACACATTCTCGTGCATCCACTACACCAACCCCTCTTAGCATTTGCCTAGATAAATAAGCATGTTGGGGGTTTTGAGAGCATAAAATAATCAAATTACAACATACCAGTCACTTCCCATTAGTGACCGCATAAACCAATTTTCTCATGTTTGAATTGATGACAGGGCAAATTAACGCCCTTGAGTTTCTAAGCAAGACTAAGCATGGTGCTTAGGTATAGTCTTCTAATTAGTACACTAACCACTAACTCTAGGGTGACAAAGTTTCGTGGGATATAATTAAGTAATTATTCATAAGGAATTAACTATGAACTAATGCAAATATACTTTGCATAATAAAATAAAGCATGCAATTTGATATTTTCAAATAAAATAACTTGCATTCAAAAGGTAGGTGCAAAATAATAAAATTGATGACTTGCCTTTCTCAATTTACCGTAATCTTGATCTGTCTAAAAGCCTTTTCAATTGATGGTCTTTCATTCTTGGTCTTCGTCTCTACTTATCTCTTAAGCCCGCTCGATCCTTTACTTCTTCGAGACTTTGAGTTCTAATTACACGATAAATGATTGATTCCAAATAAACTCAAATAACTCAAGAAGTCCAAATAAATCCAAACAAACCCAATTTAGCTTTATTATGATTTAGTGGGTGATTTGAGGCAAGGTTTATTAGGCATGGAGTATTGACAGGGTCAACTAGGTTTGAGGGAAGTGGGGGATGACAGTAGGAAATCCACCGAGATGGATGTCAAGGAATGTTCCACAAATGTTGAGACTCGAATATGCAAATCTGGACTCTTTGTGTATATTGCACTAGTCCAAGATCACGCTAGTGTACATAGTGAAAACATGAAAACATAGATAAAATATCGACCATATTCATGATTAACTAAGAAAAAGACTCAAATATTATTACTTATCAGAGTTGCAACGTATGGCTAGCTTTACACTTTAACAACCAAAAGGGCTTAACAGAACTAGCAGTGAAAACACAACCAAAACGAAGTGGCCATTCGATATGCCCACAAGCAATCGACTGGGAAACGAGATCCTAATCCGAGAAGTGTCAAAATATCCTCCTTCAAGTACCTCCAATTGATATGGTTCCTCTTTTTCAACTGAGCAAATATGAATATAGCTATGAGTACATAGAATACTCAGCAAGTCGTTTGTAATAAGAATGCAATATAATTATACAAGACTTACTAAATGATGGCTGGGTGGTTAATTTGCAAAAAACAACGATTTAAAGTAAATACAATAAATATATTGAAAGTAAACATTGAAAATGATTAATAAGCATATAATCAAAGGAATTGAATATACCACAAGTGAACTGACTATTTGACCAATAAACCACCCGTGAACTAACCATTCACATAATGAACTACCAGTGAATTAACCATTCACTTCCCAAATTTATCCAATTGGGTTTTTAATGAAATATATACCCCTCATGTGAAATCACTAAGCATTGTTCATAACCGGGGATATGGATATTCAAATAGTTTTACACTCTATAGAGGTTGCATAACTTTACCCACAAGATATGATCATCTCATAGTAACATTAGAGCAACACACTTCCTTAGGCATGCTGACCAAGAAGATCATAACAAGGCCATTACAATGCTCAATCTCAACTCAATTTTGCCCACTAAGATTTCACGATCGAGTAAGCTAACCATCTAGTTGAACAGATCCCTCTTACTCCCCATGAAGATGTCTAACTAATATCCATTGACATACCGATGGCGAAACTGAAATTAAAACATCAGAAATTAATTAACCAAGTCCATCTCATACTGGATATATGGTTGTACAATAAGACTCAGATCATTGACGCACAAAATTAAGTCCTTAGACATTACTTAAGCAAGACATCCACATCCCAAGAAGTGCTAACCACACATCCTCATTTTACTATATGATCACTTGTTCAAGTGAAAACCAGTTTGGTATAACCAACACCAATAACACTACCCATGTCATGGCACTCAAATTTTATAATTGTGGCTGACTAGCATGATTCAATATCTCATTAAGTCAAAATTAATTAATTAACTCACATGTGATGATGAACCCAACGTACCACAAGTGTGGCAAAGCATATTAAATGTACAACACATGTGACAACTAGTATTGCATCACTAAGTAATTACCTAACCTATGATGACAATAGAATCATGATATTCAAATTATCAATTGAGGGATTAATCAAATTGGACAACAAGTACCAGGTACAAAGGTTTGGATTAAAATAGTAATGCATGATAATTTAAAACAAAATAATAAATAATATATTTGAAAACTAGGTTCAAAATGATCAAATGACATGACTTGCCTTGGCCTTACTCAGTTATCAACTCTTGGTCTTCAGATCCTACTTCAGCTCCTTCGAAGACATTATTTAACGGGAGAGAAAGTGAACGGAACACAAATACATTCAAATGAACTCCAAAAACTTCAAAACTAGAACAAAAAGATAGAGCTCAATTTTAGATGAGTTTAGGAAAAAAGAATCGAGTCAATCAGAGCTAGGACGGAGAAGAATGGGCTCTTGGAAAAATTAATTGGCTGGAAAATACTGAAAATTGAAAAAATGACTACTGTGCTGTGAACTGGGTGCACAGAATATGGTGGTCTACGCTGAACTCAACTCACGGAACAGTGTGCATGTGGCGAGGCTTGCTGACGTGGCATCTAGGGCTAGCGTGGCATGGCACGTGGCCTGACACGTGTGCGCTGGGGCTAACGTGGCTGCTGAGGTGGCAATGATGTGGCATGATGACGAGGCATGATACGATGGCATGGTTGTGTTGACGTGGTAGTGACATGGACTGACATGTCAGATTAGAGCTGATGTGTGGTCCAATGTGGCTGTGCTGACGAGGCTTGGTGCACGAGTCTACGGAATAATACACCTGACCAATGGATCCCGCATGTCAGAGACATGGTGCACGACGGATCGAGTTTCACGAAGAAGACGAAGTGTCAGCCGGGCGTGGGTGCGTGCTGACATCAGCCGACGCGCGGACCGAGATGACCCTTCGTGAAAGAAGCGGCGCTTGGGTGAATCGAGGGGTCGCACGGTGGTCAGCGCTCGAGGGCACCGGCGGCTGGCCAAAGTGAGGCGGAGAGGGGACAACGGATGGCGGCGAGGCTCGACGGTGAAAGCAACTCACTGGATGACGACAACTCGGCGTCGAAGACGACGAGGCAGCGGACAGCGAAGATGGAAACTTCGGTGATGATGTCCACGGCACAAGAATAGCAGCATAAGGTGAAGACAATGGGAACTTCAATGGCTTTGAGTGCGGAAAATGAGATGTAAGGCAAGGATTTTATACAAGGACGTCGAGGAAGACAGGACGGCCATGGGCGAGAGTCCGAATTGACAATAGCGCAAACTCCGAGGCGAGTCTAGCTCAGGCATGACGCGACCTCCATTAGAGATGAAGCACAGTGCCTGCAACGCTCGATGTGTGACACGTGGCTAGAGAGGAAATCGGGCAACCAGCGCATGCAACGGCTCGGATGGCTGACACTTGGCACGGATGAATCAGACGGTTGAGACAAGGTGGGCTGGAAAGGATTAATGGGCCGAAACCTAGGTGGCATGGGCCAAAATTAAATATTTTGGTCCAAAGGCCTTTCAGGATTTTTGAGGAATTTCCTAATTTTGTAATTAAGTTTTAATTCATTTGAGCACTAGAAAATAAGAATTAAATCTGAACAATCCCAGATAATTCAAGAAAAATCCTTAGAATACATGGAATGCAAATAAAATATTTCTAGTAATAATTGAAGTTTTAAGTTAGTCATATTAAATATTTTAATTTTCAAAAAATCAATTTAAGCTTTAATTAATTCCATAAAAATAGAAATTGTGCATTTTATTTTAAAAGCTTTAAGAAAACTTTAAAAAAGCAGGATGTTACAACAAATAATGGAATATTCATATGAACATTCTGCTTCGTTTTCAAAAATGACCAGGCGTAGTTGCTTGCAAAATACCATGACTTAACCTTTGATTTTACAACCTCTTTTATAATTTTTATATTTATTAAGGAAGTTCTATGAGTCTGGTTAGACCTATGAACATATACCTAGGTTTAGCTTAGTATTATTTACCGAGTGTAAACTTTTTAAGAATTAGGGCGCACATGCCGCGCATGGTGTGTATCAATTTAACTTAATGAATTAATCTTATAGTTTGTATTCTTAGCAATTCAAGATGTATTATTTTATATGGTCCTAATTATCAATTAACCATACAATTAGTTAAATGATTCAACTCAATAATTTGTTAATGTGTGGGATTTATTTATTTAATCACCAGACTTCAAATCACTACCGATTGATGCGTTAGTGAAATTACCTTTATTCGGGTCTAATTAACTGGTCCTAATATTATATTGTTCTTTAAATTATATATTAGTGAGATTATCTTAATGACTGCCGACCTAGGGTTTTTGGGTTATTTAGTTATATTTTAGTAGATGTTCCCACATGATTTTTAATTAAAAATGCTCTTTTGGATTCAATGCCATCGGCATTTTATGTTACAACCCAGTCCTCATTTTCTATGCAATGATTTGACAAAAAATATATTCCTTCTTCTTGCGCTTGATTATTAATTGTATGCTAGACTGTCAGCACTTAGAGTTGCTAACCTCATTATTTTATGCGCAAAATTATTTAACATCATAAGACTAGGTATCCTATCCAGGGTTTACTCCATGACAAATCTTTTATTATTATTACTATTACTATGATTATTTTTAATCTTTTTTATTGCATTGCTTATCATGCAAACTATTTCTTAAAGCCGACTTAAAGATATATACACGTATATATGGGTACATATAGAGATACATACATATATTAGTTTTATTTACCCTAAGTGACTTTAATCATTGCCTTTAGCTTTAAACATGTGTTTAAACTTGGGTGGCAAATATGAATTGACCAAGTACCAAAATTTTAGCTTAATAGTTTTTCTAAACTAGGTTCAGATAATGTCTCGACACTTATATAGAGTTATATGCTAATATTATCCTTAATTAGGATTTGGGTTTGAAATGAACATTAATGTCATAATACTCAAATTAATTTCCCAAATTATTTATGCACTAATAGAAAAAGGATCCTCATGATTTTTGGGACATAAAGTTAATTATTTCTACATGGCTTATTCTTATTCTCACTTATCCTTATAAAGTAATTAACTTGTTAATCTTGATTGGGAGGTAACTAGCCCAAATTAAACCTCTAGTCTTGTATAAACTTTTAATATAATTTCTTGATTCCATTTTATTCTTACTTTTATTTTTTAATCCTATTTTATGGAGTTACTCAAATTTCAGCAAACTACTTTCTAATTTGACAATCAATCCATGGCATTTGTGAGTTACCAAGTTTGTTTTACATGGACTACAATTTAGATATTCATCAATTAATTGAATTAACTCTAGTTAAAAGGAGGGCCCAACTGTCATTTCTTACCAGAGAGGGGGATCTTCACAAAAGATAGAGAAGGGGGACCAAAACAGAGGAGGCCCCCGAGCGGTGGGCGACACTGGGTAGATGGCGGCCTCACCGATGGGGGTTGGCCAGAGGAGTGGCGGCGGTGACAAAAATGGGACCATGGGAGGAAGGGCAGGGAGGTGGCTGGAGTTCTAAGGCCGAGATGGCCAGGCGGTGGCTTTGGGTGGCCGGCTGTGAGGGAGAAATGGAAAGTGGTTTGGGTGGCTAACGGTGAAGGAGAAATAGGGAGTGGTGACGCTGGAGTTAGAGGAGGGAAGGCAAGGGGGGCATGAGCGCTAGGGGACTCTGGTGAACTCACCCATGCAGTTGGCCGAGCGGGAGGGGGTTCGTGATAGTCTAGCGGTGTGAGTGGGCAGCAGCTCGAGGTGGCTCGCCGGAGAGGTGGAGGGGAGGAGCCGAAGCTTGAGGCAGCTTGAGGATGTGGAGGTGAAGCTCCAACCTGGAGGAATTGGCCTGAGGGGTGCCGGAGAGGAGGTGGCGTCAGTGACCGAAATTGAGGGAGATGGCTAGCACGACGAGCTCTCTGGTGCACAGAAATCCAATTAATTCGGTAGGGAGGAATAAGGGGCTTAGGAACACATAATGACACGCTCACATTGGCAATGGCATCACCGGAAGGCCTTGGCTCTAGGGAAGGAGGGAGGAATGGAAGGGCGCGGAAGCAATAGGGGACTAGGAGCTACTTATAAGCCAGAGGGGAGATGCTGTGAAGGTCCTATGGGCATTGACCAACGTGCAGTGTGCAGGATGGCCGTGGCATTGGTGTGATGTTGACGTAGCTCAGTCGATGGGAAAGCCGGTAGGGCATGGCTTGGCTGGGTATGACGCCGGCGTGGGGGTGGTAGGGCTGTACGCGGACGTGTGCGTGGTGGTTACTGCATGAGCAGCCAGTGGTAGGGCATAGTCTTTGGCGTGGCCGGACGGGCATAGGCACGGCATGGTGAGGCGATGGCCGATTGACGAAAGCAGTTGGCACAGGGCATAGGCTTCATAGGGCAAGGTGATGGTGACATGGTATGCTGGTCGAGAGCTGTGGCGTACAGCCGGGTTGGCTTGGCCGAGCCAAGAGTAGGGGAGAAAAGTAAGAAGATAGATAAGAGAAGGAAAGGAAGGAGGGGCCTAGGCACCAGAGAAAGAAAAGAGGGAGGGAGAGAAAGAAAGGAGGGAGAGTGAGGAAAATGAGAAAAAGAAGAAAAACTTTTAGCTTGAATTTGAAATTCGAACTTTTGTTTTGAAATTTACATTTGAATTAGGATTTCTGATTTTTGAGTTAGGAATGATATTCCAATTAAAGATTTGAATTCTCAATTCAATTATTAATTAGATGTAAATTTTAATGTTTTACTACCTTTTCTTTTATTTAATTAATTTTGATATCAAATTCTCATGTTTCCGAGTTGTATTTCAATTTATCTTTTCATATTAGAATCCCTAATTTTGAATCTTCACTTTAAACCATGTTTTGTTTTATGGAATAAATTTTGAATTCAGGTTTGGTTCTACTAACTTAAATTTAAACCCATGTTTTCAGATTTGTTGATTTCACATTCCCTTATTTTAGCTTTTCCATTATTTTGTTAACATGATTATTGTTTACACTTGGGATTACACTTGGGATTATTTTCTGATATATTAATTTGCATGTCACAAAACTCGAAATATTACAAATAAATATTCAGAAGAATTTGAATGCCAGCAAAATACAAGAAAAAGTTTTAAAATTTTCATAATTTTGAACATCTGAATTTCAGGATGTTACACTGTGACAACCCACTGTCGCCCCCACGCCCTCATCCCATGCATGCTATTCCACGCTGCAAGGAAGAAGAGGGCACTATGCCCACATGATTGAGCCCAACCCTACGACATCAACCATGTGCTATGCTAGATCAGTGTTTTCTGTTAGCAAACGAACCAATAGACATGTAGTGCAAATAGATACAAGTTCAGATGGCTAAGAAAGTAAAATATAAGTTCAAAGGGTAAAGTTGTACAAGCCTACAAGGTTAGGGTCTGAGAAAGTAAAATGTAACTTCAGAGGGTAAAGTGGCATAATCCAACAAGATCAGGGGGTAAAGAAAGTAAAATGCAAGTTAAGCCTTTAGAGGGTAAAATAGCACAGTCCTACAAGTTCAGAGAGCTAAAGTGCAATTTTCTCTAAAGCAAAAGTATACACAACTAACTAGCCCATGCCGAGGAGGCGAGGACCATCATCCATCCATCCCAGAAGCATTCACATATATGGCACTATAGCGATATTTTTAAATTTTATCTTCCAAGCATCTATTTTTGGCAAATCTAGCCCCCTCTCCAAGTTTGGCAATCGTGGTAGGTGACATGTGTCTCCTGCATGGCCCCTAGCTCAGCAGAAGGGCATGACTATGGAGGGGCACCAGAGCTCGGCACAACGCGTGACACGCGCGGTAGACAGCAGAGTGCACAGCTGGGCATAGCCTGTCGAGGAGCCCACGTTCGGCAGGTCCACCTGAGCTTGCACGACGCCCAAGAAATAGAGGATGAGGCAACCTGTTGCCTACTTCCACAATCAGTGCTCATGTGGATGAACAGGAGCACATCAATAGTCCTCACCTAGTTCCACTGCTAATTAATGGAGTATATGCTCTATCGCGTCAAGGTATCTATGATGTGATGCAACATGTGTTAGTTGCATACTTACATAGTCCTAGAGTACTAGTGTATTACACATGTAGTACGTGGTGCTGCAGATCAGCGGAAGCCACACAAGCGAGAACTATGGTGTATTTTGTGATCAGTAACTTAAGAGTCCGATAAGATTTCGTTCAAACATATATTCCGGTCAGTAACAGGTCGGTAATGTGAACTAGTCGAAGGTTATGATTGGAACCATCTTCATATTCGTGATAGACTCTGCACTGATTTACACCATTATAGTGTCCAAAGGTGTTTGCATCGACTGGAGTTAGACATGGCTACTCAAGGCGCTTTCGTCAACAACTCTTTCACTGTTATCACCTGTAACTCTGTTTCATCTTCGAGTGGGGTAACCTACTTGGAGGCGGGAACAACACCCTATCTTATTCTATTATGTGCTTACTAAGTCATAAACTCACCCTTATTTTTCTTGTTGTTTTTATATGATCGTTGAGGACGACATGTATAGGTGGGAAGTAGTGCATGATTGATCTTGTACCGTCATAGTTTCTTTATTCACTTAGTGTCCAATTATTCATTGTTAGAAATAAAATTATCCTATTTATGTATCTCTTAGATGAATAATAATTCCCTTTGAAACATATTGATATTTTATTGTTGCTACTTGTCAAAGTTTCCTCTGAATAATTTATAATTGGTTCTTCTTAATATCATTTATTGATTTCTTTATTGTTGTCATGATTATGTCATGGAATTATAATTGAAGACTAGTTGCTGGTAATTCATATTTGTTAGTTTAAATTTATAACAATTGTGGTTGTGGATGATACTCTAAGCTTTTGTTAAGCTAGATTGTTACAGCCTACGAGACGACTAATCGTGTCTGGGCAGTCCAGCATGGTCCAACTTCCAACTTTTCTCTGAACCACGTTTAGATTGGAGAACAGAATCATTACCCAAGATGATATAAGACAGTAACTTATTCCGACCATGTCGTGCCGCCCGGGCACTTATCTCGTGATGTTTTACTAACATGTGAGACTATGACCCATATGTTAGTGAGATATTACTTACCATTTCAATAAACAATAAGACAAATCACCAATTCATCCAAAGTAGGCGGAGGACCATCATCCACCCCGAGTTGCCACTTGCCGTGCCCCAACATTAGAGCATCCTTTGGGCGTGCCGGCTGCAAGCAAGACGGGCCCGACCTCGACGGTCCCGCCAGTCTTGCCAGCCTGTGGCCGCAGTCTTGAGCCCATGCGGCCCGTTCCGTCTTGCGTCGCGGCCGGGCATGTGTAAGGCTTAATGGGGTCTTGGCACAGTCGGCTCGTTAAGCCGAAAAAAAGAAAAAACATTAAAAAAATGTAGAAAATTAAGAAAATTGTAGAAAATTTGTAGAAAATTAAGAAAAAAATAAAAAAATAATAGAAAACCGTAGACATTGTTAATCATGAAAATAAATATTTTCAATGACATAATGATCTTTATTAACTTATTAAATTACATGGGATGGCTGCCTCATCAAAAACTTTACTAAGTAAAAACTCAACTTGAGAAAACCTTGGTAAAGAAAAAAGAGTATAGCCTATAAAGCTCATTAATGACTACATGTGAAGAAAAATATTGAAAATTCTATTCATTGCTATCAAGATATAAATTCTCAAAAAATTCTTCTAAATCTCTATTATCCGCAGTATGTTGGAGTCTTGATTCAGCTTGTTCCTAGTCTTTGACGGTCAGAACGACTTCGACCATCTCGTTGGAGAGACTTGTTCGTCTGTACTCGATTATTCTTCCAGATAGGCGAATGTCGACTCGAGGAGCTCAGAGACGGGAACAGTCAACACATCCCGTGCTAATATGGATAGCACTGGATATGATACCTTCTGGGTTTGCCACCATGAGAGGATGTTTAACTCCTGCTCGAAGCTAATGCTATCACTGTTGAGATAGCTTAATAGGTCTCCAGTGCTTTGCCGCCTTCCTCCTCCTGACTGATGTGTACCTGCACCTGCACGAGAATTTCTAGACGAAGAACCAAAAATCTTGCCCCATTGCATAGTCCCCCTAGAGGTGCTAGGGACTACGGGGGGTCTTTCCAAACGCACAGACCCAAACTTATTTTCATATTTATTATATACCTCATATAATTTATCCTTAACATTAGTATAGTATGTACATTAGTCTAAATCGGTAGCATCACTTAAAAGTTGTAAAACATTTATAAATCCTTGGAGTTTGGCCATATGATCCAAAATAAAGGTAAATGCATATAAAATAGGAATTTCCCTCCAATATTTTAAAAACTTAGTTTTCATGGCAACTACAACATCCCATAGTATAGGATCATTTTCAAAAGCTTTTAGGTGAGTGACAATTTCAAGAATGTTATGAACAATTAGAGGAGATGTAGGGTATTATACTCCAGAAAGACAAAGTGTAGCTTCATGAAAAAGTTCTAGAAAGGAAAATATTTTTTGACCAACAACACAATCGTCCTCAGTAAGTTCAGGTCTCTAACTTGGGCTCTACTGGAGGAACTACGAGATTGATGACTTTGGGTGGAAGGAATACAGATAATGTGCTCTTATATGGCAATATATGTTTAAGCATAAGGTAAGTAGAGTTCCATCTAACAGGCATGTCTAAACCAAATTTTCTAGGACGAACGTTCATTGCTACGCAAAAACTCTTATATGCAGCTATTCGTTGGTTAGAACAATTAATAAATGAAATTGCATCCCTGAAAAATCAATACAAGCATTTAATCTTTTTAAATCAGATTTAACAATAAGATTAATAATATGACAAACACAACGTTAATGCAGTAAAAAGATTGTGCATAAGAATTAAACAAAGGAGTAAGAATTTCTATAGCTCTAGTGTTTACAACTGCATTATCTAACGTTATAGAAAAAATCTTATCTGCGAGGCCAAAATCTTCTACAACTCTAATAATACTTTCTGCAATATTTTCAGCATTATGTGAAACATTAATTAATTTAAATCCTATAATTCTTTTTTCCATTATCCAGTCATCATTAACATAATGAGCAACAACACTAATATAATCTTCTCTAGCCCTACCACTCCATATGTCGGATGTCAAAGCAATAGAGAATATACATGTATGAAATATTTCTTTCAATTTATCACGACAATTGTTATAATATTTAATTAAATCTCTAGTTGTTGTTTGCCTAGATACAGAACTAAATCGAGAGTTATAAGCATTCCTAATATATTTTTCAAAAGCATCTGACTCACCAAAATTTAAAGGTAAATCTTGAGAAGCAATCAATCTACAAAGAGATTCCCAAGCTACCTCTGGGTTATACTCCCACGTACGTACCGAGCCGTCGGGGTTATATTGCAGCTGTGTCTGCCGCATTTGTATTCCTTGCCTTCTTTTGCAGCTTGACGCATGTCGTTGTAGGTGACCCATCCCACCTGAAGATTTTGCAGTCAATTCACTACCACAAATTTTACAAACAACATACCTCACCGAATTCCCATCATCATCGGTCTTGAACTTCTTATCGAAATCATTCCAAACTACTGATGTACTAGCTCTTGTTCTTTTTGCACCCGTGCTTTGGGTTGTGGATGCACTTGTTGAGCTAGCAGAAGATGGATTGATTGGACCCTGCGCCACCGGGGCATCTCCAGTTTGTTGTATATCCTCCGCGGATGGATACACTTTTTGACACGGTTGCATATCCTCCGCCGAGAGGCCGAATTCGGAGAGTTCAAAATCGTAGTTCTCCATTAAATCAACTGCAAATTGAAATATGAAAGAACGATTAACTTACTATTAAACCAACAAATAATACCAAAAAATTAAAATAAAACAGCACTACTACCTCCTTTGCAGCTCCTACAAAAATCTTTGAAGATTTTTGAATTTTCGGAATTTTGCCCGAATTTTCACTAAATTTGCGCTAACGCTTTCGGATTTTTCACAACTAAACCGAGAGATGAGGGTGAGGTTTGAGGTGTGGAAAATGGAGGCCGGATGCCCCCCTATTTATAGAAAAAATTTCAGATTTTTCCCCAACGGTAAAAACAAACGGCAATTTTTCGAATTAAACGGGTCGGGCGTCTTGCGTCTTGGGGCCAAGACGACCGCTTAGAACCGTTAGGCGGGCCGTGCCATCGTGCGAAGCCGGCACGGCCCGATTACTAAACGGACCGTGCCGTGCCCCGCCCAGACACGGCCCGATCGGTGTGCCGTGCCGGTCCGGCTCGTTTAGCGGACGGGCCGTGCCGTAAATGGGTCGGACCGTGGTGCGGCCAGGTAGGCCGGCCCATTTGGACCGGTCTGCCCAAAGTCGCGTAAATTCCTTGCCTTTCACAGCCGCGGCCTCGATCTCTCTCCTTCCGTCCGCCCCTCCAACCCAAAATCACCCTTTTCCAGATCAAACCCAACCGCTTCCCCTCCTCCCAGATCTCCCCCGCCGGCCGCCATGCCGTCCGCCACCGACCCCCCAGCTGCGCTCCCCCTCACCCTCGACCTCGAGGACTTCAAGGTGCCCCTTCCTCTCTCTCCCTCGACTCGATTCGGTTTGGTTTGGTTTCTCTTCTCCCAATCCAGCCGTAGTAAGCCTTGTGATGTGGTGTGGGGTGTGTGTCTGTGTGCAGGGGGACTTCTCGTTCGACGCGCTGTTCGGGAGCCTGGTGGACGAGCTGCTGCCGGAGTTCCGCGGGGATGACGCGGCGGGGGTGCCGCCGCCGCCGCCGGTCCTCGGGGCGGCGCCGCCCGTGTTCCCCGCCGTCGACGAGCTGCTGGGACTCTTCAAGCACTCCTGCAAGGAGCTCGTCGACCTCCGCCGCCAGGTTGGTTGCCCACGCCTCGCCTGCCGGTGGTGGCGGTGGTCTCTATGTTGCAGGCCACCTGCCCGCCCGCCTCCGTGAGTTGTGTGGGTGGGTGGTTGGTGCTGGTGCTGGTGTGCTAATGCTAATGTCTATATTTGTTTTTACCTGACAGATTGACAAGAGGCTCCAAAATCTGAAGAAGGAGGTGGCCTCGCAGGATGCCAAGCATCGTAAAACTCTTGGGGAGGTTAGCTAGTATGCTTGCAAGCTTCTTATATGTTGATTAGTGTGCATGTTATTAAAGGAAAATAAAGAAAGTCGCTTAAATGGAAGAAGTGGAAACCCTATATGTACAAAGGAAATACAAATTGATTTGATATAGAGATATAAATGACCTGTCAACAACGCAAAGACCCACTGGGGGAATCTTATGTCTGTGCATCACTTATTCCCTCGGATCATGATTCTCACTGAGATGAAAGTGCTGCACTAGATTCCAGGACACGACTCAGTGATCAACAGCATACAGATCCACTGGGGGAATCTTAATGTATGTTGCTTACAGGTTTACCTTTGTTTCCACCGTTTTAGGATCCATATTAATCTTTGTGATCCACGATGATGTGTTCAGTTCTAAGATCTCCACTCAATTGAATTTTGTCGTATACATTCAAAGTTTGCAACTGTATACATCATAGAACTTCTCTTAGCAGCAAATGTTGGTACAGACAAATGCCGATTCTCTGGCCCTCTTGTTCTGTTGGACCTGTCCAGTTGCTAGAAAGGACCTTTTTTTCTTGTAGTAATCCAATTTTTAGTCCCAGACAGAGTCTAGTTGAGCCTATGGAAAAGTTAATGAATAGTAGCTCAAAAGGGGTAATTCTGGAGGGGAGAAGAGACAGCACGGCAGCAGTAAACTGAAAAGTGTAAAGGCTGGCATCCAATGTGCTTCTACAAAGGAAATTTCTGACTAGTGAGGCTTGCAGAGGAAATTGGTGTCGTGTTGAAACATTCTTTCTAGGCATTTGGTTATCAATGTCTATCACTCTTATCTTATTGTTAACAGCATCTGTGGAATGAGGTTGTTGTTTGATTTCAGAAACTCTGCTGCATGTGTCTTACTGCTTATTTGCACAACATCTGGTGTGTTATGTAGTTTTTTACTCCAACAGTTTCTTTTTATAGTTTATCACTTTATAATTATATCATGTGAATAGCTTGATGCACAAATTTCTTTCGACCCTTTCAGTGGAATGTGCCTAAATGAAGGAAAATCCATGAACTTACCACAGATTGACCATAGACCCTGTTCAATAAGTAGAACGCATTAGCCGTCTACTCTTGGTTTCGCAGTTAGTAAGAGAAGGGCAAAGGTCAGAAAAAGGAGAAAACTCCCCTTTCGTGTTTCTCCTGTAGCTGCATTCCCCGGAACCACAAGAATCCTAGATCATTACGCAACTTTGTTTCACAGTTACTGTCTTATCGAATTTAGAAGTGAGCTGGTTGATTGATTTTGTCTTTCCTTTAAGGAATATAAGGTACACAGAAGCTATTGGATATTTGTCCTATATTTTACAAGTTTTGTTTGACTCCTGATCCTTGTGCATTTTTTATGTTCATTGTTTTATTGTTCTCTCCAGCTCGAGAAAGGTGTGGACGGTTTATTTGATAGCTTTGCTAGGTTGGATTCCCGCATCTCCAGTGTTGGCCAAACAGCCGCAAAAATTGGTGACCATTTACAGGTAATTTTCTCTTCTGCAGTATCTTTGCCTGTAATTATTGCACATGTTCTGATTGTGACTTTACTCTTTAGTTTATTTTTTGTTGCTTTCTCCAGTTTTTGTATTTAACATCTATTTCTCTTGTCTGTCAGAGTGCAGAATCCCAGAGGGAAACTGCTAGTCAGACGATAGATCTCATCAAGGTAGCAAAATTGTTTTAGTTTGAGGCTGCTATTGTTCCTTTGGCTGATATTTTTTTCATGACCTTATTTGAATTGAGATATACTTCTTTTGTAGTATCTGATGGAGTTCAACAGCACACCTGGGGACCTTATGGAACTTTCTCCTCTATTTTCTGATGACAGCCGTGTTGCTGAGGCTGCTTCAATTGCACAGAAATTGCGTAAGCTCTCGGTAGTTTTTGTCTGATATCATGAACTGAACAGTTACCTTTTTTTTACTTTACATCCTTTCTTTGTGCCTATGAGCTATGGCATGATCTTATAATATGTTTCATTTCTTTGTTTCTGTGTTGTGCACTTATTTGCCTGATTCATTTTTTCCTGGACAAAAACATACTAAGTTGATATATTTGTTCTTAGCTCTTGTGTATGGTACCTTCAAAAAATACACTACTGCTAGGATTTACTATGGTAAAATGACTTCAGCTGCCATGAAAATGTTCTCCTACTTCTGTTGAGCATCACTTGTATGAATCTAAATGAGATGCAGTCGAAAAGTCCAACACGGATGCAACTGTATACACTAATTCTTGAAAGTATATATTTTTAGCAGTATAGCTGGTCTTTACAACTATGTGTTATTCACAAAGGGTGGGGCATTTAGCAATATAAGCAAACTCTTTCAAGCTTCAAATAGTCATGTTACCTTTCGTTTTTGCACCCAGCAAGTTTATGCCTTGTTTATACCTAACATGACGTTAAAAGATTTGCATGTTTTGATAATGTAGGATCATTTGCCGAGGAGGATGTTGGTAGACATGGTGTAACATCAGCTGTAGGTTCTGCTAATGCAAGCCGTGGATTGGAGGTTGCTGTTGCAAATCTTCAAGAATATTGTAATGGTCAGTTTTCTACCTTTCAGCTTCCCTGTAGCTATTCTGTTGGAATCTGGTTATAACTTCTCATCGTATGTTCAGAATTGGAGAATAGATTGTTAGCTCGGTTTGATGCTGCATCACAAAGGCGAGAGTTGTCTACTATGGCAGAATGTGCTAAAATCTTGTCACAGGTGTGTATTCTGTGCAATGAACATGGTACTGTTTTTCATGCTCAGATTGGCTGATTAAAGGAGACAGACCTTTTTCGTACCATTGCAGTGGACCGATGGAGGTCTACTGGTCTAGTACTATTAGAGCAATCACTGGTTTTGAAATCCTTGAGTTTACATTTCTTGAAGTGCTAAATTACAACTTGCAAGATTTAAATACAAAAAATGGTCCTCTACTCTGTACTTGTGATGGCCTGGCACATTTGTATGATGATGGCCTACACTTGTTAGTTATAAAATCGGGAGCACTTATGTGCAGGAAAAAAATGAGCAAAGATTGTGTTTGGCCCTGTTTAGCATAGCCTCGGCTCAGCTTTCCTTATCTTATAAACCAGCTTACCAGGCTTATGGCTTACAAGCTCAAGCAGTTTGCTGGTTAGACTAGATATGAATATGACCTAAAGCTGTTTGGATAAAACTTATAAGCCTCTGCAAGCTTATCAGCCCTATAAGTAAACCTCCCACTGACTTCTAAATTTTAACCTTTTTGGTGGAAAGGAGCTTAGGCTTATGAATTCAGGCTGAAAATAAGCTGGCGGTCTGGTCCTGGTTATGGTTGTTTTCCTGATAATTCTAAAGAGTAGGCACAAGGCCAAGCAGGCATGTAGTATTATTCAAGTGTTGACTTGGTTTGACATACTTTTTCTTGGTACATCAATTGTAGTTCAATCGGGGAACCAGTGCTATGCAACACTATGTTGCAACACGACCAATGTTTATCGATGTGGAAGTTATGAACACCGATATTCAAGTTGTTCTTGGTGATGAGGGGCCACAAGCTGACTTCAGTAGTATTGCTGAAGGTCTCTCCACATTGTACAAGGAAATTGCAGGTATTTATAATTATACGTATACTCTTGACAATTAGTGTCTGTAAGTTATACTTTGATGTTTTTTGCTTATAGTAAACTGATTATCCTTCTGCTGTATCAGATACTGTGAGGAAAGAGGCAACTACAATAATGGCTGTCTTCCCTTCTCCAAATGAGGTCATGTCAATTCTTGTGCAGGTATGTTTTATTAGGCAGTGCTCTTTGTGTGATCACCATGATTTATCAATTTTAAAAAGTATGTTTTATTTGGCAGTGTTCTTTGTGTGATCACCATGATTTATCACATTTAAAAAGTAATGTACTTTGTTTTTCAGCGAGTGCTAGAACAAAGGGTAACAGCAATTCTTGATAGACTTCTGATAAAGCCCTCTCTTGCTAGCTTGCCTCCTATAGAAGAAGGTGGCCTTCTGCAAGTAAGCACTGTGTATACATCCTACTTTCAAATTTTAGCCTTTTGCTAATCCTTCACTGAAGCATGAGATCGTGTTCTTGTTAAACTGAAATGGCAGTATCTAAGAGTTCTGGCAGTAGCATATGACAAGACAAAAGAACTTGCTAAAGAGTTGCAGTCTGTTGGTTGTGGGGATTTGGACATTGAAGGTACCTTGCATTGCATAATCTCTTTATTTTTGTTGCTTCCCAGTATAGTATTTTTGACATAGTAATCTTTTGGTTTGGTCTGCTCGGATGTCCTATAAATGTATCAACTTGAGTAGTTGAATTCAAGGTTCTCAGTGTGATTCTTTTACATTTGTAGTGCAGTTGCAGATCTGTTGATTAGCATCATGATTCTTTCTCTCTTTTTCCTTCTAGGTTTAACTGAATCCATTTATGTTGCCCACAAAGATGAGTACACGGAATTCGAGCAGGCATCACTCAGACAGCTATATCAATCAAAGGTTATATTTTTGCATATGTAGGGTGTAATAATTTCAGGTACCATATTTTGTAAAATTGAGCTTGTGTGCAGATGGCTGAATTGAGAGCTGAGGCCAAGCAACAATCTGAGTCAACTGGCACAATTGGACGTTCAAAAGGAGCATCTTTGACTACATCACCACAGCAGCAGATATCAGTTACTGTGGTCACTGAATTTGTTCGCTGGAATGAGGAAGCAATATCCAGATGCACACTGTTGTTTTCTCAGGTTGAACTGATTTTATTTAAGCTTTTTCTCACCCCATTCATTACTTGTGCTCATATGTTAAGAGATCTCTTGTGCTTGATGGTTTCATTTAGAGCTTCCATGTGCTGATTGCCACTATATTACTGGGTAAAGAATTTCTGTATTTGCATTAAAACTTTGAATATGTGGTATGCAAAGCAGATTTCACTGGCATGAATAAACATGTTTTAAAGTTCAGAAGGTCCATGGGCTCTTATCGGCAAGGCTAGATTTTTTCTCAAGAATCTGAAAGCAGTTTCACAATTACTCCACTACTTTCTTTTTTCTACTCAAATAGATCCATGTAATTTTTTTCACATATAACTACTATTCTTCTGACAAGACTGATTTGAATTATTATCTTTTGCAGCCTACTAGTGTTGCAGCTAATGTAAGATCCATATTTGCATGCTTGCTTGATCAAGTAAGTAACGAGCTACAGACAATAATAACATATGAAAATCTTAGGAATGTTATGCTCATCTGATGACAATGCTAATTTGTTGCATAGGTAAGCGAATATTTAACTGAAGGGCTCGACCGTGCTAGAGAGAGTTTAAATGAGGCTGCAGCTTTGCGGGATAGATTTGTCATTGGGACAAGTGTTAGTAGAAGGGTGGCCGCTGCTGCTGCTTCTGCAGTATGTCTGCTTTCCTCTTCATCAATCTACTGTTCATTTTGGGCTGTCAAAATACATTTGTTTCCAACATTTATCATTGGATGGAAGAGTTAGCTAGATTTGAAATATTTGCAGGCAGAGGCGGCGGCGGCTGCTGGTGAGAGTAGCTTTAGATCTTTCATGATCGCCGTGCAGCGTTGTGCCAGTAGTGTTGCTATTCTTCAGCAGGTAATATGTACGGACAATTTCTTAACATGCAACTTAGGTTGCTAGGCAATGAAGAATGCTCATTTTTGTCTTCTTCTCTGTAGTACTTCTCAAATACCATTTCACGGCTCCTGCTGCCTGTTGATGGTGCTCATCCATCTGCTTGTGAAGATATGGGATCAGCGGTATCCGTTGTTGAGGCTGCTGCTCACAAAGGCCTGCTACAGTGCATCGATGCTGTCATGTCTGAGGTTTGCACCTTCTCTTTTCCCTTTTCATATCTAAAACAAATTTATGGGGCCATGTTTATTAAAAAAATATTAGTAATATGAACAAATAGTGAAGAAAAGTAGTGTATGCAAATTTCTGAACTGATTAAATTATTGAATAAACAGACCTAGGATCGATTTATAATAGTATTTCAAATTGATCTCACACCTGAATGTTGGAAAGATACGACTTGATGCAACCTTTGATATATTGATACATACAATCTCCAACTGCCAAACCATTTCCTTGTCAACCTTAGTTGGGGAACCATTTCCTTGTTAACCAACCCTTGATCCCATGTATGGGCACATTATTTATCTGTTTATATCTTGTTAGTTAGTTATCTCAATAAATGAATGAATCAGATACTAGGTATTATTAATATTTTTGGTAATGCACAAGCATAATGCTTCTGGCTTGGCTTCACAGGTTGAAAGATTGTTGTCTTCAGAACAGAAGGCTACTGATTATCGGTCACCAGATGATGGAGCTGCACCAGATCATCGGCCAACTAATGCTTGCATTAGGTGCTCTTTTGTATGTTTAATGTCTAGCATGGTCCAACATAACTAAATATAACTAATGTATGGTTATCTGTTATTTCAGAATTGTAGCCTATCTCTCACGTGTTCTTGAGGTTGCATTCAGTGCTCTTGAAGGTCTCAACAAACAGTCCTTTTTGACTGAGTTGGTATGTTACCTAATAGTAGATCTTGACTTTCAAACCAATTATTTTCTTTTGTGAACTGCGGACATGCAAACTCACAAAGTCACAAGGTTATGAAAAACCAATATACTTCAAGACATGAGAATTTGACCATTTTTGCACTATTGTATAATGATTATGCATGCATATTCGTTATTCCTTAGCACAACAGTGCTGCTTTCTGCCCTTAAATCTGCTGTATGTATTGTCTTGCAAGTAGGAAAAAGTTCATCGTAGTTACAACAAAACAACGTAACTTCTTGCACTAGTGACCATATCAAAATTTTGTGCTGTCCTCTGGGTATTAAATTCATACTACAAGCAAACACATGTGAGTACCTGAGCCAGCTAGTGCTAGTACTATACTGTAATTTTTAAAAGTATACTTGCACTGATATTGGTAATGGTTACTTCTGGTTCTGATACTCAATGCAATTTTTGTCTGACATGTAAAATATGTACCATAAATAACCTGAGCTGTGCCTTTTAGGGAAATCGCTTGCATAAGGGGCTGCTTAATCATTGGCAGAAGTTCACATTTAGTCCCAGGTACTCTTCTATCATTCTGAACAGATAAATTTCTGCATCTTTATTTTTGGTCTCGTATTCATGACTTTTTACTAGTTCAGTCTATTTTGCAGTGCAAAACATAGTTCTTTTTCTGATAATTTATATTTATCGTTTGTTGGATTAATTATAAGTAAAGGAGAATAGTTCATAGTATTTAACTACTTGCTTAAAATTATATATTGAACAAAGAAGACATTAAGTGACCTTGAATCTTGTGGGTTACAACATCGAAAAAAGTTGTGTTCATTTGCTCTTATGATCTATGGAAATCTGGTAGCGAAATAGCTTCAGCAGTGAAGATTGCTTTAACCTCCCATCGCCGTTTCAGATTTCACCATCTAAGCTGGTTGACAACATCATTTAATCTCCCATCACCAGTACTGAATATTGCTCTAGATCATACTTGACCTCAAATCAAGAAGGCTTCTCTCCTACCAGTCTCAACTCTCAACATTTAAGCTTAGACAAAACCTCAACCTAATAATCAATTAACTCTGTTGACCTACTCAAGCAAGAATATATCTAGATCGGTGTTTGCCCTCCTTGGCTATCGGGTTAGGTTTTTGTTGTGTTGGCCTTCAATGAAATTTATGTAAGGTAGGTCACAATTTGGAATGATGAGTGGTCACATATGGTTCAGATTAAGAGATAGCAAAACCAAGAGTTGCTCTATAGCAATATGGTCATGTCCCATTTTAATTGTTGTGCTGGCCAGATATACACAAAGTGGTTATCTTGGCAGACGCTAATTTTACAGCGTCTTGTTTATCTTTTGCAGCGGTGGCCTACGGTTGAAACGTGACATAACTGAGTATGGGGAATTTGTTCGTAGCTTCAATGCCCCCTCCATAGACGAGAAGTTCGAACTTCTTGGAATGTAAGCGTGCCTTGTCTGTAGTTTTTGTCCTGATGTCTAAATTTGTCCCTAATATTTATTTGTATTGTGTGCAGCATGGCAAACGTCTTTATTGTTGCTCCTGAAAGTTTAGCTTCCTTGTTTGAAGGAACCCCCAGCATCCGGAAGGATGCCTTGCGGTACTGCGTCTGCATAGAATATATAATGAGCTGTCTCCAATCGATCGCTGTTTGTTAAATTTGAGACTGAAGTTGGGATCTGAATTGCAGGTTCATTCAACTCAGGGAGGACTATAAGACGGCAAAAATTGCTTCCATGCTTAACAGCATCATGTCTGAATAATTGTTACTTGAAGCATAATGATGTTTGAGCAGCAGGCACACTTATCTGCTGCTTAGCGGTGCAAGGCTATGAAATGCTTCAGAGTCCATCGGAAATTATTTCCACCATCGATGTCGCCTGTATAGGAGAGCTTCGGAATTATGTTAATTCTTTGGGTTCCCTTTGTTTTTTGCCCCTTTTCTTTCTTTCATTTTTTGGGCTTGCTGAATCCGAGTTGTACATGTGGTATGGGTCAGAGACCTCTGTACTAAGCTGAATATGTACAACAGTACAAGCATTAATTATGTAGAGAAATGGTAAATTGTTAAATTGTGTTGCAAAAAAACATTTGTGATCTGTACAGTCGATCACGATTGATCATCCTAGCGTGCTCTGTTAACAACCAACTGAAATTTGAAGCCAAACGATTGTATAATTCTTCAGATTTACTGAAACAAAAGGGTAATTTGTCTTCGTGATTCTTCATATTTAATGAAACAAAGGGTACCTAGCCTTTATGCTTCAACTCATCTTCCTTTTTTTCTTCAAATAGACTTAGACGAGCAATCGGGTGCAATTCACTATTTTCCACCTTTTTTTTCTAATGTTGGACCCAAAAAAATAATTCTATGATCAATAGTTAGAACATATATATAGTATATCATTGCATCATATTCATATATGAAAAATTAAAATAGAATAACACATAATATTAGCCAGCCGCACGTAGATCTATACGACCGACGGGTCAAATAATTCACATCATAAGATACTTGTGGAAATAAACGATAATGAAAAGATAACAGGAGGCTAACGACTAGATTAACACTCTAGTACTAGGCATCAACATCATAAAAAATACAATATAAAAATAACCAATCGAGGGGTCTTCTTTCACTAACTCTTGGTAGCGTTCAACAAACAACTATTCGTATAAATTGTACTCGACAAGACTTTAAGCAACATTATAATATATACAAACTGAGACAAAGGTAGTGGCTATCCTAACTAGGTTCTTTTGCATATAGCGAGTTTTTATTTACAATTGACTTAATATTTTGTAAAGAGCAAGTTATGAGAACATTTGACATTGATAAGAAATAATGAATGATAATATATGTACACAAATAAGTGGCCTTCCTTTGCCACAACTTTTCATATTGGCGATCTTTTGCTAAAACAATTCTAGCATGAATTCCTGCCATCCATACTCTTTGCAAACCATTTTTTTAAATCAGAAACCAAAAAATCTAACCAAGTGTTGTATTACCAAGCGATGTCCATAACCGATAACACAACTATTCGAATAAATTTAAGATGTCATTCTGCAGAGGACGCACCCACACAATATAATCAACTCATTATGTCAACGCATTTACAAATATCTTGCTCTAGCAATAAACCGTCCTATAAGCTATCTCATCTAGATATAGATGTCCTTTACCACGATCAAGAGAGTCCATAGTTGTGCATGTAAGCCTTAAGCTGCAATGTAAGAGCCCCTTTAAACATAGAGATCTATTACCATGCCTACACAGCTAACAAGTAAACCTATTGCTTACCACTTGCGGTTTAAAGCTAGCTCACGACAAAATTAATTAGCCAAGTCCTTCCTATACAGTAACGTGTGCTTGCACTAATTTGCTTGGATCAATGGCACTAAAGTTTGGTCCTTACTGAATCGGGTGAGGCTACCACAAACCGAGATCCCGTGTAACCTAAACCGGTCTCAACAATCACTTATACAAGTCTAAAACTATTTTTATTTTTATATTTTTAACCAAAATATCACAGTAACCCCTCTGTCCAGAATTTACTAAAAAAAATCCCAAATTGTCTAAAATTAAGTTTTATCCATTTCTACCATTATTAACCTCAGCATGACTACGCATATGACATATATATTACTCTAAAATTTCACCAATATTTCTAACAATAGTGGATAATATTCCTAAGGTGACAACAATAGGTATATTAAATTTCTAAAGTAGGATCAATGCAACAAATAGGTGGTAACTAAATACCACACATAAACTTATTCCTTCAAAAAAAAAAGCACGCATAGTAGTTTGAGCAAACAACATGGTCAAGGGAAGGTGCTTGCTTTACTTGTTGAACACTTGGTCTTGCTGTGGCATAACTTCGTATGATTCCGGCATGTCGGTATCTAATCGAGAAAAGCCAGAAAACATAAATAAATACCAAATAAATTCAAACAGAAACCAAAATTAAAGATTTTTTGTGCAGAAAGAAAGCTCATAATTTTAGAAAAAATTTAGAGACAAATCGATTTAATTAGAGTTCGTATGAGGAAGAACATGTCTTCTGAAGTTTTGCCAGGAGAGAAAATCCCAAAAATTAAGAGAGAAAGCATTGTGCAATTAGGGTTTTAGATTTTTAATTTAATTTTTATTTTTCTTTGTAAAGAAAAACCGTGTTTTATTGCATCATCAAGCTGACAGGTTGCACCTAGTCCATGGTGAACCGGGTTCATGGACGGGCTCACTAGTGTGTGGGGTCCACGTCTTAGTGACTCTTAGTTTAAATTGAAAACTTGATTAATTAATCTATTGGCCCCACATGTCAACGATCCATTAACTTAACTAATATCGTTAACACTAATCTAATACTAATGATGTGGCTAACTACCTGACAACTAGGGCTCACTGGTCAATGTCACAAAAAAAGAGGAGGCGACCAAGCTCGACGGCGAGCTCGTGAGTGGTGATGCTAGGGGCATGCATGTGTGAGGATAGGAAGAGGGAAGCTAGGCGATGCTATCGACAGCAACACGGGAACCAAATGTGATTGGAATAGGGACTATGACGAGGTTTTGCAGTGGCACGAGTTGGGACTATGGCGCCGATGGTGAAAACTACTACTTCAAGCTAAAACAAGCAACATATAGGCATCAAGAGATCACTAGGAGCACAACAGTGAGGTCGACGATGGTAGAGAAGGTTTGAAGTGGCGGGACGACGGTGAACAAAGTGGCGACGATGGCGTCAATAGTGGCAACTCCACTCAACGAAGCTCGACTTAAAAAGGGTGGATGGATAGAGTTAGGGAGGTGAGGGGATGCTCACGGATACCATGATGATGTTTGAAGCCCACTAGGGAGGAAGCTGTTAAGGAGAGATGGTGGCGATAGTGGCAACAACGACGAGTTCACGGCGACAACACTCCATAGAGAATAAGAACTACAACAGGACACGCTTTGAGAAAGAGGGGAGTGAGGCGAAGCTACAAATGACCATGATGAGGCTCAAAGTTCAAAAGAGAAGGAACTTCTTGATGTCGATGGTGGCGGACGGAGTTGGGGAAGACGACGGAGATCCAGTGATGCGTTGCATGAGTGGTGAAATTGAGCAAGGGCTTTGGAAGGGTGGACCAAAAGGTGCAATGTGACGTGGACATCAAATCCAGAGCTCACTAGGAAGAGAGAACACCATGCTGGAGCGCGGCGGAGCACGCACACCAGAGCCAAGGACGTAGGGGGTGTTCTGGACGAACCAGAGGGTGAAGCTTCTAGGAGTTTGGCAAAATGGAAATGGCGCGGAGTGGATAGGAGGCTGATGCGCTCGGGTGGGGTTTAAAGGGCAAGATGAGGGCGCTATTCTCGATTATTTCTTGTTGCCGAACGGGAGAACTCATGAGAATGGCAGTCACCAGTGTCTCTCACATGCCAACGGGCATAGAGGGGTGGAAGCGATGAGGCAGGCTTTGTGCAGGGCGCTCGAGGGAGGGAGTTGGCTTTTGTAGTGTGTGCATGACTATACCAATGATTGTGCCTAGGAGCTCGGCTTCGTGGCGGCAGCACGAGGTGGGCGATGACCTCTGGTAGGTGGGTCTCGAGCCTACGTGTCAGCAGTAGTGGGAGAAGGCAACAGAGAGGAAACGCCTTCGACGGAACACACCTTTGCGTGTGGGAGGCGGAAAAAAGGAGGTGGCTCGACTGGAGGACTGTGCATTGGCTATTGTAGGGTCAAAACAGGAACAGGCTGGGCTGCGCTAAGGAAAGTGGCTTGCGAAAGATTTTCAAATTTTAAAACCTTTTGAATTGATTTAATTCCAAAAATCACATTTAAGCTCAAACAATTATCAAACTTGGTTGGGAGTGGCACTTTAGATTATTTATAACCAAAATAAATTATTTCCAAGTTTTTATCACATTTGATTTAATTTCTAAAATGCATATTTAGCAGCTAAAAATTTAGGAAAAAGCTTTAATTAATGGAGAAAATTTTAAAAAAGAACAAATTTTTTAGAAAATAGATTTTGAAGATAATTAACTAATAATTTGAAAATTTTAGACATTACATCTATCCAAACTTTGATGTAGAAGAATTTAATATGCCTAAGATAACCTGTCTGAATGCTCAAAATCAGTGCAATGGCTGAACTGTACATCTATAAATGGGTTGTGTATTGCAGGGTAATTGGCTCAACGGTGTTTTAGCTGAGCATGGGTTGATGAAAGATCAAGTTCCGATTAAGTTGATTTTGGTGTTAATGACAAATACTTTTTATAATATGTTGTTGTTAATGACAAATAATTTTATATTATATTGGTGATAATGACAAATATTTATATGAGACTAATATATTTATTTAAGTACTATAGTTTAGTCTCATTTGGATGAAAATGTGAAATCAAAGAGGTATGCATTCGAAATCGCTTTCTTACATATTAATGCATTCCTTGGATCCAAAATATAGATTGAACTCCACTAATTATTCAAAATGAATATGTGCATATGTCTTCATTATATACACTTATATGCACACATTTAGGGGAAGTTCTCTATATTTTGGAGTTTCATAAGTATTGATCCATTCTTCTCTTAATATGCATATTTGGGATCTTTACATTGAAATACATTATTGAGTATATATATAGCTTGTGTAGTTTATATATATACTCATGTGAACTCGGGTTATTAACTAACTCCTCCATTATATGTTAATAGTTGGTCGATTAATGACAACCGGATAAGTAAGCTTTGTCTAAAGCTTATCTTAGAGTATACAAATTGTTGTGTACATGTTGTATACTCACAAATCAATTTTTATATCTTATTATTTGTTGAGATTGTCATGAATTACCAAAAAGAGAAGATTGTTGAATCTAATCCCTCTATTATGTGTTAATGGTGAAGTTTGGTAATTGATGACAATTGTTTTGTGGACTAACATTTTTCATGAGTTGAATGAATATGTTAGGTTCCTTAAATGAGGATGACTTGGGATGACTTCATGTGTTGAATATCATCAAGTCAAAATGTGAGAAGAAAATAGCTTCATATGTTGAAGACTATTAAGAAGAAGGCTTCATGTGTTGAAGGCCATCAAGAAGAAGATGCATCACGAGTTGATGCATATACAAGATGATCATGTGTTGATCAAGTAAAAACCATCATGTGTTGATGGGGATGATGAGAAGAATGCATCATGAGTTGATGCATATCAAGATGAGACCCAAGGCAAAGGTATGAACTAGTTAGGGCTAAGAATGTGTTCCTAGTCTTTTAACAATCTTGGTGTTTGGTTTGCCGTACTATTAAGAGGGGTCATGTCTAGTAGTTTGAGTCTCATCATGTGTTGATGGCTCAACCTCACATCGTCGAGCTCATTGTGACATGAGGCTTGTATTTGCGAATGTGTTTTACAAATGGTTAAAATTCATGTGTTGAATCTTTGCAACATAGGACTATGCATTGCAAATGTATTTTACAAGTGCTTGAAGTCCATGTTTCTATTCTTTGTGATATGAGGATTATATTTGCAAATGTGTTTTGCAAATGGTTGAAGCTCATATTTAATCTTTGTGTCATGATTTGAAAAGTGTGCGAATGTATTTTGCAACTTGTTGGAAATCATGTGTGATTCTTCTGTGCATGATATCGTAGTTTGCAAATGTGTTTTGCAAAATCTGTTGAGATATTTGCACTTCTCAGGAAAATCAAAACTACCGTTGTGTGTGTAGCGGTACTACCGTAAGTCGAAAGTACCGGCTCTGTGTGAGCGGTACTACCGGACAACGAAAGTACCGGCATGTGTTGCGGTACTACCGGATGTGAGTAGTCTGAGCGGCCCTGCGTGAGCGGTTGGTCTGGCCGGCGGAAGTACCGGCTCCGTGTGAGCAGTAGTACCAGGGAGCGAAAGTACTGACATGTGTTGTGCAGTACTATCGGACGTCGGAAGCTTCGGACTCTCCTGCGGAATCTTTCTTCCAGAGAGCGCCATCTTCTGGTCTCAGCTCGAGCGGAAGTACCGCGCCGACTTTGCAGAACTTCCGAAGATCGGAAGTACCAGGTTTTGGCCATCGGTAGTTCCGCACCAACTGTGTAACGGCTAGTTCAGAGCTCTGACATAGCCGTTGCTGTGTCATCAGAGCTGGAGCAGAAGTACAGGTCCTTGGCCTACGGTACTTTCGATTGTCCTGATTTTTCAGGAAGTTGGCTCCAATGGTTAGTTTTTTGGTGTGGAGTATAAATACCCCCCTGTGGCCGGTTGGAGATGTTGTTGCTTCACTTATTCTATATTCTTGAGCTAGAGTGAGGCTCTCCACTCAATTGTGCATGTGTTGCACTTTGTGAGAAGGGAGAGAGGTTCTAGAGTGCATGTGTTAACTCTAGAGGTGGACTTTGTGTCCAAGTGAGCTAGTGCATTCGTTGCACATGGTGAGAGTCAATTAAGGGACTTGGCTTGTTACTTTTGGAGTTTGCCGACTCCTAGACGGCGTTGGAGGTGTCGTGCGCGGTGATCTTCTCAAGAAGGTTGTGAGAAGACCCGACGAAGTTGTGAAGGTTGGAGCTCACCTACCTAAAGCGGAAAAGAGCTACCACTAGTGGAATTGAGGTGAAAGGATTAATTCGTGGAGCCGGTCCGATTTGTTCGGGCTTACCTCAGCGTGGACTAGGGGAGACCGGCAAGTCTCCGAACACCACGATAAAACATCAAGTGTCAATTATGGTTTGCTTTCTTGTACTCAATTTATATTTAGAAAATTAACATTCATAGAATTAAATTGATTGCTTGTATACCTAGGATTGCAAACCTTGGCCTAGGATAAAATTGTTGGTGCACTTAGGCGAATTCATTTGTTGTAGGCGCTATTTGAGCTAAATCAAATTGATTTAAGCTTCCGCATTGTATGCTTGGTTTAGGCAAATAGAAAAGGTCTTGAATTGTTAGTATTAATTTTAAGAAAATTTTTAGACCGCCTATTCACCCCCCTCTAGTCGGCCTCCTCGATCTTACAGTTGGTCCATCGAACGCTTCTCATCGGAACGTGGGGAAGTGGAGCGAAGTATGGATGACCATGCATCGGTCGACCCATGGACACATGGTTAGCCGATCACCTTGACACGTTGTTTGACACATTGTTGGACTATCATGATGAATGTTGATGGTTGTACATGCTTGTTCTTTGATTGGAGTGGATGATCACAATCTTTTGGCATTGAAGCGGAGAAATCCTAGTGCATCAGCCAGAGTGGAGCGCATCGGCTGGAACACCAAGTCCAAGTTGGACTTAGCCTCCATGGCATCCCAAGGTGGAATCCAATGTGCTTGGCTGATGTACACTTGACTCAGGCGAGTGGGTTGTGGCCAAGTCAGTTGATTGAGCATGCTTGGATCATGCTCGACTGACTCACGTGGGTCAGCCGAACCATATTTGGCTTGATCAAGTGGCATGACTTGATCAAGCTGGAATTATGGTTGGCTCGACCGATTGGGTCTTGGCTAGCCCTTCGTGGTGTTGAACTTGGCCCGGTCAGCTGAGCTAGCCATCATCTTGGCTTCCTCCTTAGGTGGTGGTGTGCATCAGCTGATCAATGGTTGGGTCGGCTGATCACCATCCTGGTGATGTCACCTTTGGTGGAGAATGTGTGTCGGCCTACCTATATGTTTACCGGTTTTCCACCCTTCTGTCCACTAAGGTGTCTCGGCCAACCCAAGTTTGGCTCAACTGATCTGCTGCCAATTGTTGCCATTGCGGCAGTCCGTGGCAAGGATTTAAGGAAAATCCTTGCCATGGTAGCCCATTTTCTTATCGCGGTAGCTCCTTAGTGGCTTTTATACGTCTTTGGCTCATGAACATGCATGGTTAGTTGATGCACAATACTTGTTGAATTGTGAGCGTAAAGCATTAGACTTGTACTAAAACATTGTTATACCTTACCATAATCACGAGATTCTGGGGGTGAAAACAAGTGAATATCATGGGTCAACACACCCCCACACTTAGACCTTTGCTTATCCCGAGCAAGGCTAGACAGTTATGCTTTCACGGTGAAGTACCTGCAAGTGTGAAGAATACAACCAAATACTATGCATATGGTGAGGGTTAGAATAATTCAGCCCAAATATGTACTTGATCACTAAGCTCAGACATCCGTAGAATGCGTTTGCGCCTCAAAATTGTTGAAGAATGTAATGGCGGTGTAGAGCAATCTGTTCACCACTCTCCATGTTCACCACTCTCCATTGTGGTTTTCCCTTCAGAATTTTCAAATGAATAGAAGCAGCAAGAAAAGTGATACAAGGTGCCCAACTTCACGATGTAGGATCGAATATCTTGGATCCGTGCAACCTGACGAACCGATGGCCCCAATCACTGTCAAAACAACAACATGCAGCAAAAGAAATTACCCAACCACATGCTTGTGATCCCGTCTACCCAACCACACAAAAGTATATGTGTCCAGCAAAACCTCCAGATTTACCAGAACAACAATGAAGAGAAACTCCCAATTTCCTCAAGGTGCACTTTGGCTATCCTAGGAAACAAGAGTATAATTCTCAAAATTGTTTAATCATGGTTTGGATCTTACATAGTATATGGTAGATGGCTTATATAGCCCCCTAAGGCACCTAAAACAAGAAAAAAATTCTTAGAAATAACTTGGACTCAGAAACGACATCTTGAAATTTCCACTGTCGATTTGTTTTGGATATTATGGTGTGACTAGAAAGAATCTAAGTCTGGACCTAATCCATTGTGTGGGTCTTAAAGTTATATTTCCAACGAGTCCAAGTACTTCCAAATGGGACCCCGTTTGTGAAAGTTATGGACATTTTAAACCGAGTCCTGCTGGCTGTCCCAAACCGAATCCGAATTGGATCCAAACACTCTTATCTTTGCTTTCCTTGTTTGGGTGGCTTTGAAATCCGTTTTATAAAGAAAATGAAACCTTATTAACCTTTGAAAATTCATGGTATATTCAGATGTCACCAACAAGTGATTTGCAATCCACACACTCCTTATATTTGGCAACTCTCACGTGTCTCTCTGGACAGTCAGTGCAGCATCCAATGAAATTATCATAACTTTGTATAGAAAGCTTCAAATCATGTGTCGTTTGAAATGTTGAAATGTACACTTGATAGTATTTCCAAATATATGTATTGTACATGATGGAACATTCCAACTTGTTGTATATATCTTCGTGAACTTTGTGTACCAAATTGCACATCATCTGTCCTCCATGCGCCCCTACCTCCCACTCCACCCACTGGTCAGGTGCACTGATACACACTTTCCAACACTTGTTCATCAAAGAAACATCATCGCCATGCTCCTTGATTCCCCATGGTTCAATCTTCTCTTGCTTTTCAACTTTTTAGTGAGCTCACATTATTCTAAGATACTTGATGGACTGGATATAATATATGGAACTGCACACTGGGGGTGTCTACATCATCCTCCATTTCTTCAAAAAAAAAAGCCATCCTAAGCTTTTTTAACATGAAAGTGAACCGAACAAAGAGAAAAATGTATATGCATGGTATATGTATTTATCTTTCATCATAGCAATCCCTTATCCCTTTGTTTTGCACATGATGTTAAGCACAACAACAACCATATGACTTGTATATCAAATCAGCTTATAAGCATGATATCCATATCATTCTTCCTCACAACGAGAAAAGTCATCCTCAACTTTTGTAAGCATACAAAGAAATTATTAATGGACAGGCTAAAAATTAGTTGTAAATGGCACAAATCAGTTATATGTTCAAATCCAAGTATTGTGTGTGAGAAAAATTTTATTGCCTTCCATGTTTTAACTGCACTACTATGATTATTTACATGTGATTGCACAACAAATGATGAATAAGTAGGCATTATAAATATTTATAAACAATAAGCACTAACAATTAAATTCATTTCCATGTGATCATGACATGGCTCAAAATATGGTTTGCCCATAACATGCAATTTCAATTTAGCAAACTTATCACAGGTAACACATATTTTATAAACATGAAGCTTGTTGTGTACATCATAATCTCCAATCAAATTAAATTTATAAGTGATGGTGTAGGTACTAACTCATGATTTTAAATATAAAATTTCAAAAACTCCCTCTATCACTCTATATAGCTCTACAGGTTCATCAACCATGATATAGAACAAAGAATCGTCGGAAGATATTCTAATAAGAACCTCCTTATGAATAATCAATTCCACATGATGTAAGTTAAGCATATTAAATTTAGAATGTTTGATGAAGCAACGCTAAGTGGATATTCGTCCGCCCCGAATTGCTGCAATTGTATTATCTAGACTTATTTCATTGTCATACAGTCATACCACTGTCAAGCCTGACACTGACATAGATGTACCCCTTTTGTCGCTGAAAGGTAAAAACTTTGTAGTTTATGAGGTATTGTCTCTACTCTACCCTGAAGAATGACTATATGATTTAGATTGATTTGTTGGGCCTAAGGGCCTTCTCTGAAAGAATGGCCAAACCTGTAAAAGGTTATTGGTGCTCCTATAGGTACTCTGCTAGGATCTACTTATGTTTTCCATGACTAGAAGTCCACATGCGAGTATTACTCCGCCTTGCACCATATTGTCTCTGGAATAAGTTTATGTAACTCGTATGTTACTAATAAATAGGTGCATTCATAATCAAGAATATGCCCATGGTAAACAATATGGATACTAGTAGCATTCTCCTAGTTATCCCTTAGCTTTATTTAGATGTCATTTTCCTACATGAGTAGCGTCAATAGTATAGATACAACTCATGTCGAGCTTGATCTTGCTCATGAAGAGCACCTCTTATCTTTTGCTTTAGGCTGAAATTGTGCATTAGATAATTATTTCCCAGATACCATAAATATTTTTGGTCTAAATTGTTCTGTTAAAGTCTTACCCCTGCTGAATAGTTGCTTAATAGAATACATTGCTAATAGCATATCTTACCTACAATAAAATAATTAATTATGCATGGAATAAAATTTGTAAATATTGTGCCTGACATTTGAAAGAAATGATATGGCTCAGTTCACTAGTTCTTTGTGCATTAATGCCCATATGGCAATAGGAAATTACCTTCTTGACGACACAAGAAATCTAGTCAAATGTTAAATCTCAGAAAGATTATCTTGACTAGAAAACACTATGAACCTCAAATAAGTACGGAATAACTTACAACCAAAGACTTGAAGTCTATATATAACCCCCATATTCTACATTACAAAGTATATGTCAGTTTCACGTCAATAAAAATTTAAATCTTGAAGTAGCATATTAGCAATTAATTGCTAAAACCTTGGGTTAATTCAAAGAAAATGCTAGAAGCATGCAATTGCACTCGGAATTTTATGGTTGGCGCGAAAAGGGAGAGGAATTTGGGCATATGAGAAATATTGAAACCTTTGAGGCATATCCTAGGTCAAATCGAGAAGTAAATAAGCTTGAAGTTATAAATAATTTAGTTTATTTGAGAGATAATTGAAACTACTATCCACATTATTGGCAAATGAAAATATTTGCAACCTTCAAAGCATAATTGATTTATCTCTAGTAATATGTTAGTCGCCAGCATGTGACCACATACATGGGAATTACACGGTACCATGAAGTTGCTGCACATATGCCACTAGCAGCTATAGCCATTTGCTTGAAGAAAATATAACTCTCAAAATACTAGATGATCTATTGGATTTTAATGATCCCGAATGATGTAAATATGTCATACTTGTTTGACATCATAAATTATAACAGACATATAAATTACCTCCTAATTAATCTCATATATTCCTCACGAATAATTGTTCCATCTAGGTGGTTAAACTAGAATTATATTCTAGCAAAATATATTATATTCCATGTAGATTAATCTATGGTCGTATTTTATGAGACAATGTCATATTTATGCTCTTGTGAGCATCTAGAAGATGTATATTATGTTGTCAAAACATAGTACTCTTGATCAGGTCAAAACATGTTGCATTATCATAAAACTTGAAGTTTGAGTGATCCAAATTTTTAATGCATAGTATGAGTAATTGGATCATAATATCGGGCAATATATGAGAAGGTAGAATTTTTCTACTGTCATAGATTAATACCCACCAGATGTTTGGGATAATCTACTAGTAGTAGAGATGTTTAGTTTCCATGCCACTACATTAATAAATGTCTAGCTCGCTGTATTAAAAGAAAACCCCCAATCATGGATTCGTGCGTATTAGAAGAATTAATCATTTCCCAAATAATATCACCGTCATAGCATATACCATTTGGGTCACCACTAGTAGATGGGATCAGATTGGATATGAAATTTCATCTATCATGTGTCAACACTAAGGGGATTTTGAAGTATGCTATTAAGGAAGATCAAATCTCGGCATCAGGGGAGAGAAATGCCCAAAATCTTTGAATGCCATGATATTTTCCTGGAGAAAGATATTTAGTATAAGATTCACGTACTAACCAAGCTAAATTTAAGTTTAGTTGATACAATGCATGGAGGAGCTATATAGTATTTACTTGAAGTAAATGTGTCGCTAAGTTTGAAATACCCTAGGTTGAATAGTATATCCATCTTTGCGAAGTTGACTTATTGGTCAGTGATCTAAAGTCTACGAAGACGCCTGTGGATCTAAGGTCTAGTGACATTAGTCAAAATAATCATTAAACACTCCTTAAATACTCTAGAAGAGAACTCACCTTGAAGGTGAAATATCTCATCAAGAGACTCATCATGAAGATAAAAACCCTAGTAATTAGGTGCACACATATTACAATACTAGGGAACATGGAACAACCAATAAACTTTAATTTGGGAAATGACGAAGATTTAGTTAACACTGAAAGACACTCAATTATGAGGATATTTGGAGAAAAGTTATCGACAACCAATTTGCCTCTAAAATTACTGAAGTTCTCATATGAGAACATAAATACAGAACTAAAGTCCATGGTCGAGCACTTGAAGTGTTCATATCGGGTAAAGAAAATAAAAGGAAGCAATTGAAGCCGAACCATAATGAGGTGGTGAAAGCAATGGTTCAAGGATCCCTGTAGAGATCAATATTCTCCTGATATAAATGAAATAATGTTCCATTATGTAATAACTATGGTTGATGACAAGAATAATATATGCAGTTATCGGATTCTAAAAATCCTAGATGGGATCTCTAAAAGGACTCAAAAGCTCAATCCTTGAAGGACTCGGTGTTTCAATAAGAAAATAAATTGCAACATGTGTGTGTATATATATATATATATATATATATATATATATATATATATATATATATATATATATATATATATATATATATATATATATATATATATATATATATATATATATATATATATATATATATATATATATATATATATATATATATATATAGAAATTGGGCACCAGGTGCCCGGCACCTTGATTTCAAATGCCCGAATTTAACCCAAATTCGGGTATATTTTTGAAAATATCGTTTTAGGGTATATACCCATCTATAACAATTCAAATGAAACATATACCTTTGAAAAATATACTCAATTCAAAGTTTTGAACAATTTAGATCACATGCTTTGCTGATTTATATATAATCAGCACATACCTACAATCAAACTATCAATAAAAAGGCAACTACGGTTCAAATTTCAGTTCGAACTTGTTTGAACTAGTTAGTAAACTAGTTAAACTTGATATCCAAGAAATTTTAAAAATTTTCGCACGCGATATATACCTATTTTAGACTATGGTGCCCGGGCACCAAAGAGCACTCGTTATTTTTTATATATATATATATATATATATATATATATATATAAACTCATATCGATAAACTTTTACTTAAAGAAAGTGTCTCCTAGAAGAGAAAATATCTCTTAGAAGAGAGAACATCTCCCTGAAGAGAAATTAAATCACCTGTTGATCGAAAATACAGCGACAATTATGCGATCCCTAGAAGTGGATAAGGACCCATCCAAGATACGAGGGAATGGAATGAGGAAACTAAAAAACTAGAAGTGTGCCACATAAACACATATGAAGTGCATTTCCTACCAGAAGCTGATGGAGTGGCAATATCCTTTATTACCATGAAGGTATCATATACATTGGTGTTAATGGTAAATTTATTAATCCCCTAAGTGCCAAAGTTAAGACTGGTTATATTAATTCTGTGGTGGTATGACCATGCTTTTAGTTCTGTAGAACATACTTTTGGTCGTATAGTACTTACTCAGATATGGTTGCTAAATATTAAGACCCTGAAAGGTTTTGATAAGTCATATCCTAAAGAAATGTGGCATTACAATTGATTACCCCCCATATCCTGATTAGGATAAATCTTGCTTGTGTTGCACATATAGATAAGTGATATTTTAGAAAGTTAAGTATATTGCTTCCAATTATTTTATCGCCTCTATATCTAGATGAATAGTGAGACAAATATCTAGAAGACTATACATTGTGGTAATCCAGTAAATATACTCGCATGTATTCATTTCTTAAAATTTATTAAAGGCATTGGAATAATAATACTTCACCGGAAGTGGTCTTCAGGGGGAGCATATGCTAAATCTTTATAGTTATACATGAGATTCAGAAAATCTCGACTTTAGTCTAATCTTGAAAGTATTGACTTGATGATCACTACCTTAGAGGTTTTACCACCTATCGGTACAAGTCCAATTGATGGACATGATAAAGGTGTTGAAGATCACAATAAATCCCAAAGATAAGCGTTGTACTCTTTTTTCCGTAGTAAGCTTTTCCATTGGGTTTCTCTTGAAGGTTTTTAATGAGGCAACAAGTGCAATACAATTTTGACGTGTGCTATATACTCTTTTCTCCATTCATTTTTTTACCACTGGATCTTTGGAAGGAGTTTTTAATGAGGCATATGCATATCATGGTATGAAGCCTTACAAGAATATGCTTGGCTCGGGCGAATAATTAGCCACATTAAGATGTCATGTGTCACAAACACCATTGATAACCCCACTATTATCTAAGAAAATAATGCAGCTTGTGTGGTACAAATGCAAATGGGTTATGTTAAAAGTAATATCATGAAGCATATTGCTCATAAATTCTTTTATCCTATATTTACAAAATCCCTCCCAACCTCTAGCTTCCAGAAGTGTGCGCGAAACATAGGGATGAGACGACTTAGAGAATTGTAAGGTTCAGGGGGAATAGATCCCTAAACCGTAGCCCTTATTTAACACTAGAAGACTTATATGATCCTGGAGATCTAATGTTGTACTCTTTTTCCTTTTGTGAGTTTTTCTAAAGTTTTCTCACGTGAAGGTTTTTAATGAGGCAACAAGTGCGACATAAGGAACGGATGCGATGTACTCTTTTCTCTATCCGTTTTTTCACACTAGGTTTTTGGGAGGAGTTTTTAATAAGGCATATGCATGTCGTGGTATTCACCCAAGAGGAAATGTTACGAAACCTAGAAGGTTATGTTGTGGGCAAATACGAAAACTACCCCTGAGGGGTTTAGACTATAAATGGAGAAGCCTATGTACAATGAGAAGGGATTTGAAATAAATAAAAACTATGTTCTGGTGTTCTCTCTCAATTGTTCCCTGGTGATTGATCTCTCTTGTGTTCTTGTGATTGATTGTGTGAACTTGCATTGCCGTATTGTTGTACTATTTTTACAGGTAGTATATGTGCATAATTTGGGAATCTCTTCTACTATAAAGTTTTAGAGAATTTCGGTAGCTTCCTGCAGAATTTTTATTCATATTGATCGAATGAGTAGATTGTGAGATATGAATTTTATAATCTTGTTGTCCGGTAAATTTATCATATTTTGGCGACATGTGTTAACTTTTAGATTAAAAATAGTAAATAAAATAATCTTGGAATTTGGTTGACATGAACATAAAGGTAATTTTTTAAAGTTTCAATAAAATGCAAGAACACAATTTTAGACAAGTAGATTAGGAGTTATGAATTTTGGGAGGCTGCTGTCCAGTACCGGGTTACTGCTGGATGCAGTCATAGGAAAATATTAATTTGACTAACTTAATGGAAGAATTAAATTTTAAAAATAACTAGAAAGTGGTAGATAATTTCCTGTTGTTTTTGAAAATGCCATAGTTCAATATATTTGCATGTATAGATTAAAAGCTATGAAATTATTAAGTTTACTGTTCAGAAGATGACAGATCTGTCATGTAGGTTAAAAACGGGGGTTTAGATGATTTAATCTGAACATTTGGTTGACTAAGAAAACGTAGATAATTTTGCGTAGATTTCAGAACTGATATGGTTTGGTATTTTACATCGTGGGAATTGAGAGTTACTGTATTTTTGTACCACGACAACAAGGGGGACTGTCCAATAAAGGGGAAAATGGTATATTTGGAAAGCGTGTAGGAAGGTTATTGATTGAGTGTTATCTTGTGTTGCAATTGCTGGTATTGAGGCTAAATATTTGCTATAGGAGGAGTAGCGTCGGTTGTGTTGTCATCTCCTAATCAAACTGGTCGTCATAACTAGAAAGACAAGTGCTTAGTAGAATGATAGATGGTGATTAATAATTGCTCACTAATATTGAATTATTCATGTCACATAATAATTTTGACTATTTCTTTGTTCAATATGATATTAATTTGATGGTAATTGTGATATGTGGTAAAATGGTGGAACATGGCATTCATGATATGATATATACATTATGAGCAAGGGTGACAAAGTCAACAGTTATGACTAAAACTATGTGACTATTTTGACATGCTCTTGAGAAAGACATACTTCGGTAGGCACATCTACGGGATGGAGAGAAAGACCTACTTTGGTAGGCACCTCCACGAGATGGAGGTAGAGGGTGATATCGATGGGTTCCGCTATACTGGTATATGCTACAGAGGAGACATGGGCATGACCATTGCTTTGCATTAAGAGAAATTGAGATGAGAAATTGAGACATGTGGATGAGAATTGATGAGAATGAGATGTGAAAATTGAGTTAATGGTAAATGATTAAAAACTATTAAAAAGAGGTGGATTCATTTATTGTTCTGCTTTGTACTTGTTGATTTGTGGACTCTCTTATTGTTGCTTTTAGGTGAATGTTGAAGGCGTCATACATTCGGTGAAAGTAGGACATGGAACAATTGCACTGTTGTAACTTTACTTCACTTAGCGAATCATTCACTTCATGTTATAAACAATTTAGCTTATCCATATAACAATTAGATGCTTAATGGTTTCCTTAGTTCATTAAAGTTCATAATGTTGCTATCTAATAGTTTCTTGGATGGTTTATCAATTAAAGTCATCTTAGTGAATATTCAGTTCATCTTAAGTTTAGTTTACTGTTTACCATATTGCTGAATTTGATGCTTATTATCGTGTTGAAGGCTTGTTTTTGAAAGTCTAGATGATGTTGATGCTTGATTATTGGTTAAAATTGATAAAGATAGTAGTTGTGAGTGATATTTTAGGCTTTTAGGAAGCCGGGTGTTACAGTAGGCCTGCGTCGATGATGGAAGATGAGCTGTTGCGGTTAGTTGAGCACCATGAAGAGAGAACGATACTGTACTGGCAGCTTTGTGGAGTCAAATTCATCGCTTTTAAATAAAGCAATCAAGTGACTACATGTATAAGTTCTGAGAACTGAAATTATAGATCTTTAATAATGTTAACAAGTTATACAACAATTCTGTAATTAATGGGGAAGCTGATGAGCAATTTATGAAGTAAAAGTTGAGCATTTTAACAAATATACAATACCACACATGTACGTGTGGACATGCAGTATCTTAACCCTCAAAAGTGTCTCAAGATTTGTGCAAGAGATATTCAATTATTAGAAGATAAGATGATGTTTTGAATTTTAAAAGTTTGCATCAATTTCAAGACACATTTGATGATAGTAATAGTACATGTACCCATATATATACATGTCGAACCACATTCGCATTTTAATTAACAAAAAAAGCTACAAGTAATTCAGTCGGTGTTCCCAGTGGTTGGGAGGTTGATTCCTCATCCCCGAGGTGTCAGGGTAGGAAATCACCTAGTCCAATGACATGTTGGTTACCCGTGAAGCACACGCTATGACTCAAGGAGGTTTATCAACTCTTTGATAATTAACTATACATTAAAATGCACCATAGGTCTAAAAATTTGGATGGGTATGCGACCTGGGTCTCTGAAAATGAAAATCGTGTATTCAGATCTCGAAACTTGTATATCTTGTTAGGTCCAAACCCTGCTTAATTAGCACTTATTAAGTACATAGCTGCGTAGTAGTTTGACCTTGTGCTTGTTAAGTAATATGAAAGGAAAGCTAGCTAAATTGGTCTGGAGATAAATATAAACTTCTCTTCAAATCTGAAGACATTAATATTCCATTGATTTCACTCGACAATCACGTGGCAGCCAACGGGTTAATTACCAATTAAGTAGGTTTGGACCTTTGTTGACACACTTGTGAGGTGCTATTGGTCATCTAATATTCATTTTTGGTTACATTTTATTAGTTCCATTTAAGTGAAATATTTGTGAAGCTTTTTATATATCTCAAAGTGGTATCTTAAAGCGTGCCATTTCTTTGAGAAATCCCGTTGAAGTGGAATAATGGGTAGGTTCTAATATCTGTGAAAATGCATTTTGAATATAATTATTTTCTAAGAATATTAGTCCTATTCGTATTGAATTCTGCTTCTGATTTCTACTTAGAAAAGCCAAAACTCAATATGAACATCTGGCTTCTCTACTCCTCTCACATGCACGCATCTCTCACTTGTTCCAATGTTCGCCTCCTCTTTCTAAAATCCACTTCTTTCAGCTTTTCAGTTAAAAACCATTAGTAAAATTCAATACGAACGCCCCATTGTTTCACTAAGATTAATTTGTGAGGTTTTCAAATCGTTTTAGAAGTTCATAATAATTTATAGCTTTTGTAAAGCTAACTAAGATTTTATCTCACCCCCTCTTTCCCTATTCTATTCTAGGTTTGGCTTTGGAAGTTCATCTCGTATAAAAGGGTAGGGAGAGTACGGAGTTGAAGCTTGCACACTTTTGGTCATCATGTTCATTGTAGATAGCTAATAGCTGTTGGAGAATCTTGGAGTAGACATAGCCCTTTTAAAACAGCTTGCTTTTGTTGATGGCTTTTAATTACGGCTATTGATTTTTTATTAAAATGGATACTGTAGTGGCCGTTAGCTTTTGGCTAGGACATTCAATTAAACAAAAAATAAAGAAAAAACAGGGAAAGTGAAAAAAAAACCATTATATCTCCATACACAATGTAAAGAAAAAAAGGAAAAAAAGAAGAAAAATATAGCCGCATTAAGAAACCAACGTGTTCAAAACAGCTTTCAGTTTTTAGAAGTTAAAAGTCAGAAGCCAAAAACCATTTTGAACATAGTCTGATTTATAGGCCCCATTCAATCCAGCTTAGGTGCTTAGGTTTCTGGCTTTGACTTTCAGAAGCCAAAATGACAGCGTCGGCTTTTTTTTTTTTTTGGCTTTTTTGCTTTTGCCCCTTTTTCCTTCGCATTATCCATAAAGATGTAACAATATTTTTTATTTTCTTTATTTTTTAATTAAATGAATCAGAAAAAACTACAATTTTAATCGAAAGCCGCAGCCAGATTGCATGGACATGTACGTGGATGGCCTCTACGGAAGTCATGTCGAAGGCCTGTGCGGAAATCCTTCAGTGCCGCTCAGTCCTTTCCCCTCTCGTTTTAAGACTTGTCTCTACTTTCTGTATGGATGTTCAGTGGCAACAAAATTTAAATATTACAGATCAAACTTGATCAAAACTACATCAACAAGCAGCAAAAAGAAATATAATAGTACGCAATAGTAAAAACAATTTTTCTCATGTCTTGATAATTTAATCGAGTTTATCTTTCATGATTTGCATTTACCTAAAAACCCCCATGACAGAGAATCGCTGACTGAAATGAAACCCCGCCAACTCCCAAATATGTTCTATGGACAAAAGAGAGTGAACATGTACACGATTGGCACCAATTCCCAATCATCTGAATGAACATAACGAATCTACACGGAAAATACAACGGCCACTAGATTAACAAAAGAATATCCATGCACACTTATGTGCGATGCAACTAACTGCCAGATCTACTTGAGACCAGTGATGTTCTTATTAAACTCGAACAGCCAGACTTCAGATTTCCTGCAACACAACACGTAACAACTAAGGAGCATTCATTTGCTGAATTTTCTGATAGAAACACGTACGTAACCAGTAAAATTCATAGCAAGTTAAGCAGCATGCTTATGGCATGCCTCACCAAAATAACAATCAGGTGTAAGGTATTTGAACCAACTAGCCAATGTTCTGAATGGAACCCTACTTCACAGACTGGATTTACCCTATTAAAAGTATAGAAAGTTGGCTTTACTTAAAGAACAATTTATCTAAATAAACAGTATTTTGACTGCTTTAGTACAGTGACTACTATTGAAATTGCACTGGGAAACTGTTCTCTTCTTTTATGATACATAAATACATAATGAGCCCCTTTTGGCCTGTTCTTTTCCTCTGAAATTGGCGGCTTTTGGTTTTTGCTACAATACCTAACTTTCAAACGGAGTAATTTCTCAAGACAGGGTCTACAAGTTAACCAATGTATACGTTAAAAGTCCAACATCTGTACCATCCAAAATCGCAAGTGAGTATCTCTCCGTAATATGTACCGTAAACAGCCAAAATTCAAAAATTTCAACCAAAAGCCATAAGCCGCAGCCGTTGCCAAATAGGCCCTTTAGCTTATAGCTTATGGCTTCCCCTGAACAAAAGCAAATAGGACAGCTTCTTCGCCGCCTTTTCGAAGCAGCTTATCAGGATAGCCTTTTTGAAGCGGCTTATCAGTACTTGGTTCGTTCGTATAAGTGCTCGCGCTAAAGCCAAAACACATCAGCCTTAGCCATAAGCCACAATCGCAGTCGAAAAGAACCCACCCATAGTGAACATCTTAAGAGATTATCCATTAAAAAAAGCATCTAAAAGGTTCGGAGAAGGTACACCAAGTGACAATGCAATAGTGAATCACACAATTTACTTGCTTTAGGGGCACAAACTTTAAGTTGCACAAAATTCGAACAAATATACTAATTCAAGGAAAGTCCAACAAATATAACTAATCTGCAATCTGGGATAGCATTTCCTTATTAGATCCTACTACTTGAATTTATTTCAAACTCAATGATCAATTTATATGATTTACCTTCAAATGATGGACTTAACCTGGTTGTGATCAGTAAAGAAAACATGCTTTGAAGTGATACATTCATCTTGCAAGAATTGATACACATTGCATGCTTGCTTCTCTGCGCATCAATCAAAATTTGACAGCATTCTATCAGATCAATTACATGACCTTGATTCATAGTTATGGTAAAACTGCAAGGCAACTGAAGAGATTGCATGCTACAATATTTTCCTTTGGAAAACAATGAAAACATATAAAAGCATTGCTAATGGTACCTTATTTCAATTCAGGAGCAAATGGAGCAGGGCAAGGCGACACATTATGGTCAGGCAAGTCACTTATGAACTCGTTAGCAGCCTGAAGACATCCATGCAGCAATTTCTTCTCCAACCTTGTAAGCCTAGTAGCAACTTCCTTCTTTGGTTCCAAATTGCCACCTGCCAACTAGCAAACACCAGAGTAGTGACAAGTAGAGTAAAGGTAACAGAGAAATTTTAAAAAAGAACATATATAGAACTCTACAGCTCGTTACCATAGTTTCATCCTCATCCAAAGTTGTTGGATAACCAGCCAATCGTGACTTCAGGTATCCAACAAGTTGGTCCAGTACTGCCCGCTCTGTGCATGGACTAACCTACAAAATCACAGTTGTAAGCAACATGTTGCATTTTAGCCAAATTACCATGCCATAATACTAATGTCACAAAATATTTGTCTGGCAGCTTGCTCTATTTTGATGAAAAACCACATAGATTAGTGAGGATTTATGTCTCCAGTTTCACCCAAAGTAATGCCCAGGGCAAGTAATGGTGTCCTGCCACCAGTCATTTCAATTGAGTATCTGGTCATTCTCAGCAGATGATACTAAGTGCCTGTTCATATTGGGACCTTTTCTTTTTAGCTTCTAAAAGTCACTTTTCTACAGCAACTAACTTTCAAACGGAGTATCTTTTTAAAGTGATATCTACAAGTCGATTGTAGTAGACACTGCAGCGACTTCATTTATATCAGTCAAAATCGCATGCGAGTATCTTTCTCCACATTCTCACGCGAACAGCCAAAAAACATAAGCCGCAGCCAAAAACCTTAAGCCGAAACCAAAAAGAACAGGCCTATTGGATGCTGCTGATGGATTTTAGCTGAAAATGAATAGCGGCTGAAAGAAATGGCTTTTACAAGGAGGAGGTAAGTGGTGGGAAAAGTGAGGGAGAAATACGTGCTTGAGACAACAGCAAGAGGAGTGGAGTGCAAGATGCGACCGTGATCCGTGCCTTATCCTCGGAGTGAGACATGAGTGAGAGGAGTGACAGGTGTTCACATTGGCTTGCCAATATGAATAGACCCTAAGTATCTCGCCATGTATGCACAGAATCACATATAAAATCTAATAGTATGCCAGATGAACCTATGAGCTTGACAATTACTTGACAGTTGACAAGGATCCTAAACATAGGAAGCCACAGATGTAATGCCCTAAGAAAAAGCTTCAAAAATAAAGCCAATTTTCAAATTACCTGTGACTGTGAAATGTCTGCCTCATAGTTTAGATAGCTGACCGGACCGCCGGTTCAAGCGGAAAAAACTGGGACCAGCGGCTGGCCTGGTTTTTAAAGAGAAGTAGACAGGGGAGGGGGAAAAATCGGAAAAAATAACTATTTAATTGCAAATCTGCCGATGATATCGTACCGAAGGCCCAAACCAAAGGCTCACAAGGCCTGCAGTGAATATTAGCAGAAATATTAATGAAAGGAGCGCATGGATGGGCTGGTTTTGAATGTGAGTTGGGGTGATGCATCTTGCCTAAGTTCACCACCCTGCCATCCAAGTGTTTGTGTTAGGCCTGGGATATAGCCTATAGATCAGACTATATTGAATGGCGGTCCAACCGTCGGACCAGCCCGTAGTCCAACTGTCCGACCAGCAGGTCAACCGCCGGACAGTGAACCAGGAGCCAGAGAGGTTCACTGACCTGTCTGGTTTTTAAAACTATGATCTGCCTCATGCTATAAGTTCAACCAAATGGCAAATTTGTATTTCGCATGTTCACAGCATACAAGATGGTTCTCTAGAGTCTAGAGCAAGGGCCTATTTGGCCTAGCTTCGATTTATAGGCATATAAACAACAGCCAGGGCTGGCATACTATTGGGTTTATTCAATAACTTTAAGGCCTGCAGCCATCCTTCCAAATAGAAGCCCCAATCCCCATATAAACTGGAGCCATTGGAAGGTGCCTTCTGAGGCTTATAAGCAGAAACCAAAAAAAATGGCTGAGTGGAATCACAAATTAGGTCAAACATCCCCTAAATAAAATGGTAATGGAATGGAGAAATATGGTTATTTTGTTTCACATCAAATCTAAGTCCAGAAAAATAGATAACTGGTCATGCACAATCCCGTTCATGTCAAACGCATATTCTAACAGTACCCAAGTAAATCAGGAATTCAAATAATTTACCAAATGCAACAGGTAGCAAGATTAAGAAAGGGTAAGCAGACTTACTGGACACGTATCACCTTCCGAAGAAAGTATGGATTGCATTTCATCCGGATCTGAAATGTATCCGAGTCTCAAGTAAGGCAGCATTTCTGAAATAGTTTCTTTCTCTTTACCTACACAGACCTGATACACTGAGGCATATCAATATACAACACTTTCTAGTCTCAAGTCATTTCAATGGGAAAAAAGGAATTAAAGTTCCCACAAGGAAATTTTGGATAGCGAGCTTTCCATTTCTCTGAGCAACCATTCTCTTTTCTTGGTATTGAGGATCTTCTGTGTTTAGGGATGCCTGTGACAATGAGAAGAAGAAATTAAAGTTCCACATGGAAAGTTTTGGCTTTGTTACACAACCAAATAAGAAAGAAGATTGTAAAACAATTAAAAAATACACCTCAATTACTATACGATCATAGGGATTGTCTTCATCAACAAAACCATAGTTGAGAAGCAGCCTGGAGTTTGGTTGTGGTCCACACCTGTATAATCTACATAATTTGAGATTATTGCACACATGCACAAAATCTGCCTACAGAGTAAATCAGCATCCCGTATTGCTAAATATGATGAGGTAGAACAAGAATATTTATGCAACTGAACCAAACATAATACCAAACAATAATTGGTTCTCCTGCTTTGTACGGCCGGTCCACCACCAACCGAACGGAATCACCAACTGCTGTCAGCATTGCTTTGCAGTTGCTCTTGTAGGTCAATAGTGGTGGGCACAAGGGAACTAATGCAAACCTTCGAGCTAAACTAACTTTCTGTTCATGAAAAAGAAGTACAACCAAGTCAGTGGAGACCAGATTTGGCATTTATACAACAATAAAAGGCTCGGCAAGCTATGCACAGTTTGTTTCACACAAGAGTATTAAAAAATCAGAAATATTAAACACAAAAATATGCACAGAATAAATCTACAGAATTTGGAGGAGCAAATCTAAAAATTGTTGATTGCGACAGAAATACTGTGAGGTTTTCAGAACCTATGATCTGCCCAATATGTTTAGCACTAACTAGTTCTATATTCATAAAATTTCCCACACTACTAACTTGCAGAACAAACCTTAAGACTTGTGTTCAACAGCGAGGGAAAATAAATCAAATTCACAAGCAACAAGTTGGAGAACCACACATGTTTAGATAATAACACAAATCCATTGCACAACATAATACCTGCAAATGAACCACACAAGACTGTACTGCAACAAAAGCCTGCTTGAAGATCTCAAACGGAAAAGCCTCGGTAGGTATATCAAAAGGGTATTGCTGCATAGCAATCAATAATGAGAACAAAGAACACCTAATGCAACAGCCTCTCACAAAGAAAATTTTGGAAGATCAAAAAAAGGACCTGAAACAGTGAACCTGCCATAAACCACAATGTGTCAAGCTCGTTATACTCTCTCCTTATTCCCTCATCTCTAGCAACAACTTCATCCTGAATTATTAAAAAATCAAGTTGGGATACGCATGTTCTCATTAAATATATATTAATCCTGCATAAAAAAGTGGTGATGATACGTTTGACATATACTAGATAAAAAAACACTAACCCTCATGGGGCTGCCATTCAGGTAATCCAGTTCACTTTCAGTCCATAAAAGAGGTGATTCAACAGCTAGCTGCCCCCTTCCTCGCTGCCGATCAAGCTCCTTAATGTATGGATACCAAAATGAATCCTTTCCTTGCTTTTTCTCATACATGAGATACAATGCCAAGCATGCCAACTCAGACAATTTGTTTGTCGTTAGCAATTCAGCTGCATGGTGCAAAAATAACAACAGATTACCATAGCAAATAAATGACAGATAAATCAGTTTACATGTTCTCTTGGTGTCTGTGCGACATGACAGACATAAAGCACCAAGAAGTATTGCTGATTCAGAGATGAACAGTTAGGACCATAAATGTAATGCATGAAACACCTACCTAACAGAAATATTACATCAATTTCAATGTATCCAGTTCAACTATTTTTAATCACACAATAATCATAGTGCTCCTTTCTTATACTACTCTAATAAAAATTGACAAAACAAATAAACGTCCAAATGAATGCTGTAGATATAAAATGCATTCCCATGAAAGAGCAAATGACAAAAGAGTCAGCGAAAAGTCTCAACTCCCTGGCTCCTAATGCTCTTTTGGCTTCATAACCAGAATCAGCATTCAACTCAAGGTTGAAATACATTGCTCTTGTTCTTTAATGCTAAGCAAAAAACAGAATCTTGTGTCTTTGCTTTCGAACTTTATGAATGGGACGTGACGACCTCAAAATAATTTCAACCACCCGAATTACAGAGATTGCTGGTACTTGAATCTAACATGAACATGTGCAAGCATGAAGATGTTGGATACGGTGATGCTAAAGTTAAATATCAGACAGAGCAGATTCACAAATTTTTGGTCCAGTTGAATTGCTCTTAAAGAACCCCCACAAATACTAAACCACAATTAGTATCTTTCAAAGAACATTCCCCAAACCACACACATATTGTTGGTGACAATATTAAATTCAATACCTACTCATTTCCCACCTATACATAACAAGCCCTACATTAACCACACCTATAGCTTAGTGCTTCTATAAATTCCTTCCAGTGACAAAAATTATACTCCACTCATTTCATCATGCGAAGGATACCTACTCAGGACAAGAATGAATTGAGCATATCATCTCAAAGCAAAGTGAGTCTGTCAGGTCAATTGTGAAATGTGCACCCAAGAAATGAAAATTTGCTACTTCCTCAGCCACAAACCGACCAAATGAAAGAATTCAAGGGTACTACGGCAAGTGGCCTTCTCACCGACGGACTCGTCCCCGAGCACCCTCTCCAGCGTGACGACGAGCGACATGGGCACCACGAACGCCACATCCCCCACCTGCCAAAACAGGAAACCATCCAGCCAAATCAACATCGCGATGGCATCTTGACCACCGGAATCAGCTACGAACGCTGCTTACTCAGTACCTGGAGGTCCTGGCGGGCGGCGACGTAGTGCAGTGGCCGGTCCTTGCCCCCGCGGGAGCAGGGCACGGGGCGCTCGAGGATGGCCACCTTGCCCGGCGGCAGCCCGTGCGCGCGCAGCCAGTCGGTGAATCCGCCGGCGGAGGAGGCGGACGGGCACGCCGCAGGGGTGGGCGGCGTGTGAGCCCCGGAGGAGGAGAGGAGAGTGTCGGCGTGGCAGGCGGAGAGGCGGAGACGGGGCGGGGAGGCGACGCGGGGAGCAGGGGAGGAGGAGGCGGTGGTGGGCGCCGGAGACGGCGGCGGCGGGGGAGACGGAGGCGGAGGAGGAGACGGAGGCGGAGGAGGCCATGGGCGGGTGGCGTTAGGGACTTGGGCGACAGTTGGGGGAATGGCGGCGGTGGAGCGGGGGAGGAGGTTGGTGTGGTGTGGATCAGGGGAAGCCGTTGATTGGGCCAGGTGGACCCATATTTCCCCCTATATTTGATTATTATTATTATTTTGTTTAGAAGGCCGTATCCAGATTTCACTACAGTTTGATGTATTTCGAATTTTCAATTCAAAGGGACACAGAAGGGCGTGTCTCAGCGAAACTTCAAATTTCGTGCTCCCCACTAGAAACTTCTAAGAATTTCAACTCGAAACCCTAGATTTTCACCTTGAATTTTTATATGAACGCCAACTTGAAAAACCAACTTTCAAGTTGCAACACTAAAATTCTACTTTCAACTCAACAATTCTACGAATTTCAACACAGAATACCACCTTTCAACTTGAAATTTCAATAAAATTCAACTCAGAATTCCCAATAAAGCTTTCAAACTCAAAAAATCAATAATTATCAACTAACGGTTGGATCTTTCTAGTCAGCGCGGGGTGCACATGGCTTGGCGGTGCCACGGCCAAACCAAGAGCACATAGGTGAGGATACCTCCAAACTCTCCATAATAATACCATGATTACGCCAATTATGTGATTTACTAGTTGAGTGTCCATGTGCGTTGTGACGGATACCCAAATATTGCAATTGAAAGTGAATATTGTAACGAATGATGCAAGTACTACAGCGGATGAAATTTCTACCTACACAAGGAAAGAATTATTTTGTGGCTGACATTATCCGGTATTTTTTTGGATGCAATCACAAATTCATATTTGAAAGAGAAACAATTCTATCAATCCTATGAGAAGCGAACAAACAGAAATCATACACCCTTCACATCCAAATCTGCATTTGATATACCAGTTCCCAGTGTTTTGCATGCAACAGAGAAGTGTATTCTTTTCATGCCCTATACGCAAGCATTTTGCATGCTTTGAGCAACAGAAAATGGAGCCTTTGGTTGCACATTGTTCTAGCTGGCGCTGCTTATTCAAATACCTTGGAGCAGTACTTTAAACAAAGTTATGTAAATTTGTTCATGGAGAAAAAGGCCTTATACAACCAAACACCCTTATATTTTCTAGTAATGAGTGCATCTCAATTAACAGAAAGTTTGTCGATTGCTCTTCTTAAAATTTCGCAAATTAAACACAAATAACACTACTACAGAAAACTTAATACTAGAAACCACATCACAGACAGTTTTGTGAAACCGTTTGTAATGTACACTAACACAGACGGTTTTAATGTGGAGGCCTCTGTGGTGTTTGTGGCGAAAAAAGGAGTATCACCGACGGTTCTTACCGTTGAACCGCCTATGATAATGGAATATCACCGACGGTTTTGATTATAAAACCGTATGTGATATTCCAGATTATCACAGACGGTTTTTAAATATAAATCGTCTGTGATATGCCAGTATCACAGACGGTTTTTATCACAGACGATTTATATTTAAAAACCGTCTGTGATATTCCAGAATATCACAGACGGTTTTATAATAAAAATCGTCTGTGATAATCCCACTAGGTATTTATTGCGCCGGTCAGAACCACACTATCTTCATTTCGATTCAGATCTAGCCGGTGCTGCAGCTGGAGGCGACAAGGCTTTCAGGCCATTTATTTGGTGGGAGGAGGCTTATTTGGCAGGACAGCTAGCTTTGAAGATTCATCAAGTTCTTAGTTGTCCTAAATATAGTTAGTAATGAAATTTATTTTTCGTTGCATCAAATTAAATTTAGATCTAGCTAATTTTTTGTGACTGTTATATATATACTTTGAAGATCTAGCTAATTTAGATTTAGCTAGCCTCAATGCATGTGGTATATATATAGTAATAATTAATTAATTTAATTTTTAATACTAAATTGTTATATATGTGCATAATATAGGACCGAACCTGGATGTATACTGCAAATCGTGTGAGTGAAGAGTACATCAATGGTGTGTCTGCTTTTACAAGAGCTACCGAGGAGAATATGTTGAATAAGGGGATGGAATATATGTATTGTCCATGCATTGACTACGAGAATTTAAAGATGTTTAAGAATCGAGAGCAGATTGAAGCGCACTTGATTCGGAGGGGTTTCAAAAAGGGGTATACGTGCTAGATCAATCATGGCGAAGTCAATGATATGCTGCCGGATGACATCGCCGGTGAAGTCAATGATATGCCGCCGGATGACATCGCCGGTGAAATCAGTGATATGCCGGCGGATGATAATTGTGGTTCGAATTCGGATAGACTGCACGATGACAATTTGGATCAGATGCTTTGTGGTGTAGAAAAGAACTATGATGAGAGAGAGTATATTAAATTCCGAGACTTGATAGAGGACTCAGAGAAACCTTTGCTCATGTGCTGCAGGTCAAAGTACACGAAGTTGTCAGTTGTGCTTGAACTGTTGAAATTGAAGGCAAGCAACGGTTGGTCCGACAAGAGTTTCACGGCACTGCTAAGTCTTTTAACAGACATGCTTCTGGAGGGAAATAAGTTACCTAAAATCACTATAAAGCCAAGAAGACTCTTTGTCCATTGGGAATGAAAATAGAAAGAATACATGCATGTCCGAACGACTGTATCCTCTACTGTAAAGAGTATGTAAACATGCATGTCTGTCCGGTGTGCAACGCATTCCGATACAAACATAACAATCAATCAGATGATGATGGCGAGGGAACAGATGTTTTTAGTTACAAACCGTCTGTGATATTTACACCATATACAGTTTGAAAACCGTCTGTGATAACCTTCGATTATCACTGACCCATAAATTCAGACGGTTCAGAAAACCGTCTGTGATGACGTTTTTAAATCGTCTGAATACGGTTTTCTGTAGTAGCGAAGGAGAGCACAATAACGAAATATAAATGGTGTACCCGGTAACAGAAAAGGCACCTACCACAACTAAGATTAATCAGAACCACGGCGAAACCAAAGCTGACCACAATGAAATAAAGCCGATGATCCTCAAACAGTATGTAAAACAGCCAGCACGAGTAGTGCAGAATAACGAGTCAGGCCAAAACGGTCCTACATTACAAAGGGGGTAATAGTAAAATGAGTAAGACACATATTGCTATAATTTAGTGAGCGTATTGTAAACAGGGTTAAACATTTCGGCGAAATTTTGGCCGAAATGCTGAAATTTCATCCATTTCGGTGGGTGACGAAAGCCAAATCATTCGGCCAAATTTTGGCCGAATTTATTCCTATTTAAAATTTATGTAAAATTTATCTAAATTTTGATTAAATTTGTCAAAAATTGAAATGATTTTGAATGGTTCACCCAAATTTCGGCCGAAATAAACGAAATTTCGTTCATTTCGCCGGGCACCGATTTTTTTTGCAATCCAAATTAATTTTCCCTGATTGTAAACACCGGAGCAGGAGCATTACACAAGCAGGGAGCAGGGAACCAAATCCATGAGGATTGTAAACAGTAAATTGCATGGAAGGACTAATTACCGCAAGGGAAACTAACCGCATCGAAGAAGCACTTACCGCAGCTAAGATTAATCAGGTTTCTGCCGACATGAAGGCTAACAACAACGGAATAAAGCCGGCGATCCTCAGACGGTTCGTAAACCAGCAACGGGACTACATTACAAAGGGAGCAACAGTGAATACGAAGACAAAGTAGCAATCAAAGCAAGTAAACCAAACAACCACCCCATCGTAAAAAAAAAGCAAAGAAAGTAAACCACCCAAACGCCCCTTGTTGACAAAAATGCAAGTTCGTAACAATAAAGCAGCAAATCCTCAGTTCGTAACAATAAGTAGCAAGGCAACAAATCCTCAGTAACAAACAGAGGGCAAAAAAAAAAAATCAGCGAGCCTAGTACGTAAGGCTAGCGAAGCAACCATTGGTGAGAAACAGCAAGAAAGGATGGGATCTAACGCATAGCTGATGCAGGTGCAGGGAAGCAGATTTGACAGGAAGGTCTCTACTGGCAAAGATGTAAGTTCTAAGGAAACAGTAGCCCCCATTAACACAAGCCGAAGGGTTGAGGAAGATAGGAGACTGTATAAATAAGCTAGTTGTAGAGCGCAGGAAGGCAAACACGGCGCATCGCACGTGCATGTTGGATCCGGATCTTGGCACCGTGTCAGGTTTAACCAGATTCATTCCTTGGTCCCCAAGTTTTAAATAGGCTGCGCATCTGAGCCCACGGGCTGCCCGCAAGCAAGCCCCTCAAGCAACAACTTTATAAGTGATATTAGGTCTTCTTTCCTAAAAGACTAGTTCAATAGGTGGAGGCTCCCTTACACTTATAGTTGTGTTTTTTCCTTTCTCACAATCCTTGTAGGACTATTCCTAACAATCTCCTCCTCATACATAGATTGTGACACCGTACTCTTGATGTTAGGCGCCTGGGATCTGATACCACTTGTTGGATTCGGACCCTGTCACCGTGCCAGGTCCAACCAGATTCACTCCCTGGTCCCCAGGTCTTAAATGGACTGCGCACCCCGCGCACCTAAGTCCACGGGTTGCCGCAAGCAAGCCCCTCAAGCAACAACTTTATAAGTGGTATTGAGTCTTCTCCCTCTAAAAGACTAGTCCAATGAATAAAGACTCTTTCATATTTATAAGTTATGTTTTCTTCTTTATCATAATTTATATGGGACTATTTCTAACAGTGCAAAGGAAATGGCGATGAGCTAACCAAGCTGAAGCAAGACGAATGCAGACTGCGATGCAGACCGAGAAGCGGGCGAAACAAATCAATGGCAAAATCAGCATCTAGCAGGGAGAAACAAAAGCAGTGGAACATGTGAGGAGTGTTGAGATACAGGTAGACTTGTTATGGCCGAGGGAAGGAAACAGCAAAACGATAAGACGAGATCGCCCTCGACGCCGGCAAGCCTTGTCCTTGCGGCTGGTGAGGCTCTGATCAGGTGAAGACTAAACTAAGATTCTTTATTGCCTCTTCCTAACAAAGGAAACTTCGTACTCTTTCTAAACATAGATATCCTAATATCATACTATTGCTAAGGATACTTCTAATTATACAGTAGCCTTTCCTCATAGCTACCTCTGTCCTTATTCTGACTTCCCTTCGTACGGCGCTGCTGCTGTGTTTGAAACGTTGCTGCTGCTGCTTCTGTTTAGAATTGTATTGCCGCTGTCAATTGCTGTATTGCATCCAGCGGCATCTGTTGCCAAACTTGCTGCTGCCAATGATGTTGCCGAATGCTGCTGACGACGTCGCTGATAAGTTTTGCCCATAAATACGTCTATAACAAGGCTACACTAGTGTAATATAAAATCTTCTATGTAAATTAGAAATTCATGCGAGTAAGAGATTATAGATCATTACTATTAGATGTGCAATACAGTGAAAGAAGAGTTAGAGCAGACCAGTCCAAATGTCGCACGCATCGATGTAGTGGAAGTAGTCGATCGTCTAACGTCATTCGCCACCAATTGTCTCCTCTAGTAGCTTCTCACGTTCCACATGTACATTGTGGATCATCCTCGACTAGCATAGAAGTAACCGCTAGGGGTGCAATCGAAGCGGATACGGACGGATATTGCTTATTCTGTATCCTATTCCATATTTTTTCCTTGGAGTCGGAGTCGGACACGGATAATATCGGATATCTATTTCTCCATTCCGTATCCGTTCCATAATCTTTCGGACGGTCGATCTGACGGAAATTATCCGCTTCTTTACATAGGACATTGGATGGTATGGTACAATCAGAGCGAACATGGAGAGTCTAATTACTGAGATGTTGAAGTAAGAACACTCAATACTCCCGTTTGTTTAGATGTGACAATCTGCCTATATGTTATTTTGTTCCTAGGTAAAATTACAACAGACTTTCTCATATCATTTGACATACGGATATATACGGACAAATATCACTTATTCCGTATCATATTCTATATTTTTTTCTCGGAGTCGGAGTTGAACTTGGATATTGTCGGATACCCATCTACCTCTTCCGTATCCGCTCCGCATGCCTTTGCTCGGTCGGACGGACAGAAATTATCTGCTCCGTTTGCACCCTTAGTAACCACAACAGTGCCTCTACGGTATCCACACGTCCAAGAATTAAATGTCATACGCTAGTGTGCTAGCATCAATGTACACGATAGGGCCTTCGGGGGTGGCGGTTAGGGTTTTGGTCAATGGTGCGACGTACTCCCAAAAGCCCCACATCTCCCCTTATAAAGATCCCCCTTAGTGGGGTCCTACGCTAGAAGCCCATTAAGGTGTGAAGTCCATACGAATGGATACTATCCGACTTGTTTCGTTCTAGCATATTAAATGTATGACCCTTTAGGTTCATATAACTCGATCATTATCCGCATACTTCTTTCCAATCACAAGTCGGTAGCGGTCCTTAGCAGGACATAACGACCTCGAATACACACAAAGATCATATTGGACTAACCTATATAATCCTTATGTGTTGATTCTTGTGCCTCACAATAGTAGATCGAACTTAATGTGAGACACGTGCCATCCTATGATAGCTAATCTCTTACTCGATGTTGTAGTGGATTATACTTTTGTGGTTGACTCTTCAACAACATTCAGTATAGCTACGCATTTTCCTAATCCAATCACATCGCGGGAGATATCTCTCCCATTAAAGAGGAGGGGCAAATCCTATCTTAGATCGCTCACATTCCTCCGTATTTTCATAGTAAATTCAAAAGGTACCTTTATGAATGCACAACTATGGAGCAGGATTTGGCAACTCCTAAGTAGCCTATTGCACATATAGGAAACAATGACGATTTCAGGTCAAGAATCCCATATACGCTATATATGAAACCAATTGATGATATTTAAGAATATAACAATTCTCGCAGTGTCTCAAGATGGATCAATCCAACATTATATTCTCCAACATATGTCTATCTTATTGATTTAATATCTCATATCAATAATCTATAAAACATAATCATCAATGAATACATATGCTAATATATAAAATATAAGTGTCACACGTAATGATATAAGATCAGAAATATTTAAAATAATAATAAAACCGAGTGCGTGCCAGTGTCTTTGATCGTCCTCGCCCGGTTCATGTCTCGCCAGTGAAAACCGGCCATCCTGATTTTCATTACTCAGAATCAGTGTTCCCTAGACACTAGACGTCAGCCTCCTGTCTTAGCCGTTTAGCTGATTTTGTCCACTTAGGTGCCCGCTTAATCCGTCTAGACATCTGTCTAGTCTGATTAGACACTAGACGTTGTTCTATGTTCGCTTAACGTCTAGCGCTTAGAGGAACATTACTCAGAATTTACGTGGTGTTACGTCTAATCTCTCTCCCTCAAGCATATTTCATTAGCTCAATAACCTCCTGAATGAAGTGTATTTAGGCGGATTTGTCTTTAGGCTTTACTAATCTCACTAAGATTTTACTATCATGGATCACAAATATGCTTTCAGCTAATGGGTATATCCAAAAATAAAAAAGAATAAAATGAGAGGCTAGCATATCGGTTCGGTTAGACTCTCCCTGAGGGTTCTCATGGCGACCCGCACTTGGTTGAAGCATTTCAATGTGTCCCCGTAGGATGCGTCGGTCGGGGTCGTCAGGATGCACCTCGTTGCGTACCTTATTTAGCTCGTCGGTTGGAGCATGTTTTCAGTCACACACAACGATATTTTCAACCCTGAGTTCATCCGCCTCACCGAGTCTTTTGTTGACGCGGAGGTTGGGGCGATGCCTCAGTATAACTGGGGATCAACCGTCCTATGCGCCACATATCGAGGGGTTGTTGGCGTTTGCCAGCGCGGCGCTGGTGATTCCCCCAACTTGGCCATCTGCTACGTGCTCCTGCAGCTGTGGAGTTGGGAGCACTTCCCTGTCAGGTGTCGGCCATCCTGAGGCCAGTGCACCCGTTCAACGAGTTCACGGACCCGATAGACAGGGCCCACTATGGGCTTCTAGTGGACTAGTGCTCGTCTATGCTGGGCCAAGGATAGACCGTCAAGGTGCTACTTGTTGTGCCACAACCAGTTCGAGTCGTTGCATGATAGCGACATCATCTGGGCTCTATGAACTCCAGAGTATGTGGTGAGTGTAGCGCTGCACGGGCTATCCGTGCAATGCTTGCAAGACGCCAAGTTATGGGTGACGACCTGCCATCTGGTGTTCGCATACATGGTGGAGGCTTACGCACCACAGTGCGTAATGCGATAATTCGGTTTGTACCAGGTCATGCCCCTCTGGACGATAGGCTTCTGCGTAAGCCGTACACCAGTGAATTAAACTCTATCCGAGTAATGTTTACACTTTGTATGTATTCCTCTGTAACATTGATGATTCCAGAAATTAAACAATCGAGGGTGGGTCACCATGGTACGTACTGGTAACCACTGCAGCAGGAGTGGACGACGGCATGGACGAACAAGGCACTATTGGCATCGTAATGGAGTAGCATCGGTATGATGTTCGGACAGACGACTAGTACCTGTAGTGGTACGTACCCCGGTCAGATGGAAGACTCATCGTTCCTCTACCAGATCGTCCGGAGCAAGTCATGAAAGATGATAACCTACAATGCTCGATCAATCATCACAGTGCTTCACGGCATCATGACACCGTAAGACAGTCACAAATTCTGATAGTTTCATTTACGAAATTCACACTAATCATTACTGAACTGAGAGACCATGTGGAGGTCATCCCGTTGTGTATGATGAGTAATTGACATCGTTTACGAAAAGTCGAGTTTGAGTCGGTTGGTTCGGACCTAGACGTTGCGCGGCGTAACGGGCTCGATCGGACTTGGTCGAACCTAGTCGTTTGGGTTAAGGTTGCATATTCTGATGACTCGACAGGTTTGATCTCTATTTACGCTTTCATGTATCGAGCGGTGCTATTTGACGTGTTTCTTGTCGTGTGATCGCGGGACGCCGAGGCGGAGTCGTGGCGAGACACGGTGGACCGGACTAGGCGCGGTGGCGAGGTCGAACGGTCGGGACGTGTCGAAGACGACGTGGACTCGAGGTGGTTGCGAGGCGTCGCGAGGCAAGGAGCGCGGAAGCTTCCGGAAGGTGCGGGAGGGGCGGCGGAATTTCGCAAAAGCGCAAAAACGGAGCAGGCCGTTGGACTTAGCGGGCGTAACGGGGCGGAGACCCGTTAGCCAAGGCTATAAATAGAGGAGAGGGCTGCATACCCCTTCACCAACTCAATTGCTTCTAGAATGGATTAGGGTTTCAATTGAGTCAAAAGAGGCTTTAGAAGTTTGTTTGCTTTTGTCTTAGACATATTCTTCTTAAAGAAAATTTTTCTCTTGCTTAATTCTTCAACCTTTCAATCTTGTCTGCCTTTATTCTCTGCGTTCTATCTTGTGCTTTTATCAGTGGCATGGTTGGCATTTCTTGCCAAAAAGGGCCTTTGCTCTTTTTCCCGGAAAAGTTCTGTCATTTTTTATCTCTCGCACGTCTTGCATCTTTAGCCTTTTTCTGCCTTGCCTTTGCTGTTTCTTCGTGGCGATTTTTTTTTCGTTCGTGTCATTTCTAGTTTTCTTGCAGCAATTTCTGTTCTTTCGTTTGCAGTAGTACCTTCGTCCGTATTCTTGGTAAAGCTTGCCTTTTCTGCTCGTACTGGGCATGACGTTCTCTACCTCTGCCTTTTTCGGTGTTCTCTCGGATTGGAATCGATTCGTGTTAATACCAGAAATAATTTTTGAACATTGGAGTAGATTTAAGTTTCACGCATTTAGGTAACAACAACCCTATCATTCGGTCAACAATTGTAAGACTGCTTCATAGTCCTAGGAGCGAGATTCACAGCCCCTGTGAGACTTCACAACGGAAAGCTCGACGGAACATACATGCCGTGATAATCGGCGGAGCTCCACAGTTTAAGTTGCGGATGACTCGGAGGAATGCGCCATAGGATGCAGCAAATCAATGTTTCATAGGACTGTTGGGATATGTTCTCCTCACATGCTGGTGACCCTCGATTACCATGAGGCACCACCGGACAAGCGTTCACAAGACCGTTCGAATCAAATTCGAGTGCTAGTCCGGGGCCTTGCCATGGCTTCTGATCACGACTTGGAAACCTCCAGCCGTCGGCTCCTACTCACCGAAGACTCCAACTTTACAGTAGCTTAGGTTTAGGAGAAGAACGTGATCTCCATCAAGGACACCACGACACCTCGAGCCTTGAGAAGCTTGCAAGCTCAGGGAACAACGTGACACTCATGATGCAACTCCGACCCGAAGAAATTCGCGGCCACTTGAGCCATACCTCGTCGACGTCGACGGTGCAAGGGTGAGCCCCGCGGACACCCCAGGAGGGGGAGATAGGCCCTGTGGCGTGGGCCACCATGAGGACCTCACTCAAGAAGTTTAGTTCGATCCTAGAAACCTAATAAGTTTGAGCGAATAGAAGAGATAAACCCCTTCTTTTGTGTTTCGTGACCTAAAGGGGTAGGCAGGAGACCACGCACTTTGGGATGGTTCTTCGGCTTGGCTCCACATGATGTATTACTTGAGGTAGCTTTATGCCAATTAGAGCCTTTATTGGAGTCTTGCAACATGTATATGAAAAGAGTATAAACATCTACTTATATCTCTGCACTTAGCTTTTGTCAAAGCAAGACTAATAAGATTTGATGTGATAAGGTGGAAGTTCAAAATAAATGGTTCTATCCTAGATGAAATTGCAAATTGAAACCTGATTATGCCATGTGATTGGGTTGGTAAAGTAAATAAGAAAAAGGTGACAATTGCTTAACCTCCTGTGCCTAATTTGCGTCTATATGTTCTTATCTTCACTTCTTTTCTCATTAATGCTCATCTTGAGTTCCTTTGCACCTGAATGTGAACAAAACTATTATGCTAAAAAAATTTGCAATAAAGATTGAATAATCTCCTGGTTACTGTGTGTGAAGATGACTGTGGCGCTAAAATTCAACAAATGGGGATTTGTCATTGTGAAGCATTGACGTGCTGAATCATCGTTTCTTCCTTCTAAGCTGTTGGTTCTTGCTCCTTGCCCCTTGAGTCTCTAGCGATGTGCTTCCTCTGATTTGAGCAAGACTCATTGATTGCAATAATTTGAGTTCCGGTGTCATCGTGGACCTTTCTCGGCTACGGTGTGCTCAAGGAGATCGCGTCATTTCGCGCTGCCGATGGCAAGGATCTCGTTTGCCTTCGTTCGACCTGAGGTGGCTTTCTTTTCGCGCAGACCGAGACCTTGTTTCCGGCAGGTTGCTTCCTAGCAAGGGAGTTGCCAGAGCGTTCAGACATGTGGATTCCTGGTTTGTCGCCTGACTTTCCTGACTTCGCCGTAGTCAGGTTAAGATGCTATAATGATTTGTCTGGTGTTCATAATTGTTACACTGGTTTCAGATTTGCTTGAAACGGACTGTTGAGTGATCTTTGTAATTTGCTGAGTTTTTCTGTATCCCGTATTCTGTGCTTTCTTGCCATGGGTGATAATTTGGCCAGAACCGTTGCACCGGCAGGTTTGGCCTGCGGAGATACTTGGCCTTCCGGGTCATAAGTACCGTAAGCCATTTGAGATTCTTGAGAGGATTATGTCTTGGTTTTCCGAGAGTTGGGTAATTTAACTTGAATTTTGAGTCTTAGGCTTTCTGACTCCGTGCTTGAGCGATCATTGGCGGAGTTCAGTTTTCTTAGACTCGGTCTTGAAGAGACCTTGCCATTCTAATTGCGAGAGACCCCTTCTTGGCAACAAAGGTAATTTGTGTTTCGCAATCATCGCTCCTGTTTGTTTACATCACGACTGGTTGCTAGCAGGTTCTCGTGGATCACGGGAAGTAAGTTTGAGTCACGTCGATGGACTTTAGGCTCTCGTTTCTTAGCCAAGATGGTACATTGAGTTACACCTGACTCGGGCTTAGCGATCCGTTATGAGCATCACATTCTGTTGAGACTGTGGAGAGGTTGTACCGCTCTCTCCATCCACCCTGAGGCTTCTACGAGAGACCCTTAGTTGGGTGGTCTGTACCTCACCGTAGTTTCTTCCCCCCCCAAATCAAATTCTCTTGATTTGATCTTTACGAGATTACGCATCCTTTTTTTGTCAGTGTTTTTTCAGCAACAATTTCAGTCCTTGAGATGGTTCTGATATCGATTTGAAGACAGGGCTGTGCCGATCACAAATGTAACTGAACTTGAAGGATGGACTGCCATAATCTAGAGTCCGGAGATTTCGTGTTGAGGGCTGATGGAGGAGAGTTGTCCTCGTCATTCAGCCTAAATCCTTCCTCTCTGATTCAGCTTCGCTGCTAGTGGTTCGCCTTGGGGTCATCTCATTCCAAACCTCATCCAAAATTTCTGCCTTTGGTCTATAGGCCTGATCGTTCCTTTTGTTTCCTTGATCCGGCCAGGATCTGTTCCTTTAGCTGATGATGACATTGGGTCCCACCAGTCCGTTTGAGACAGATCAATGAATTTTCCTGCAAGAGGAGCTGGGGTCTACAAGGCTGCTCCGCCGATCGTTGAGGGCATTGCCTTGCCCAGTCACAGCAGAAGTTGCTCTGGTTCATTGAGGTCCCGTCCTCCTCAGGCCTATTGGGAGTCTTTAGCCGAGGGAAACCTACCCCAGTCGCTTATTAGGATCTTGCCTGCCCGTCGACTGGCACTGTGGTGGTTTAATGGAAGGGCTTTTACTCGCTTCGCTTCGGCTGTTTATGCACGGCATCCTGCCATGTGCATTTGATGTCTAGCGATTTAGGTTTATGTTCGATCTCCTTGCTTCAATTAACTGAGTACCTTCGATTCCTGGCCAGTCGAGAGGTGGGCGTGTTATCTATATCCGCCATGAGGTTACGATTGGTAGTCCTGTGTGTGACGTGGTCGCTACTTTTTGTTTTGTTATTTTTTTTCACTAAATGTCTGCTTTAGCTTGATTTTTCTATCTTCTCATTCTTATTCTCCTATCTTGAGCTTTTGGGACGCAGTGCACTCATCTTGGCATTCTGCTTTTCCCTGATGGCCTTTTGGTGTACGCAAATCCCTTAGTCTTAGCGCTGTGTTCTTGACTTTGTTTATCTTTGGCCTTTTTAATCATGCTAAACCAGTTAGACCAAATATCACATTCAATTCTATTGGAGGGGTGATTCTTCTATGAGTTACACCTGTTCTTACATTTGTTAGTTACCATGAAGTGGTGATCTTTAGCTTAGATGTGTTTACTTTATATTAATTAACTTTTTTATCTTGCATGATTTCTGGTATGTTTATCTTCATAGTTAATGTTTTGCTAGTTGATTAGTTCTTACTTATAGATCTCTTACGTTTTTACTGATTGAGTTCAACTTCTAGAATACTAAAGGTCAAGGTCTTTGCTTTTGTTGGTTTAAGTGTTCGACATTATTGGATATACCATGATCTTAACTTATTGCTAATGATTCTTATGATCATGCTTACTTTTGCTTGGGTTATTGTGACTTAATTTAAAAACTCAACTTGATTAAGTTGAATTTTGAGTTTTAGATCTGTCGCATTTATATTTGACTTATATTTGATTTCATGCTACATGCTTTTTACATATTTCTATATAATTATCATGACTTATTTGTGATCTTTGTTATGGTAATTAAAATGCTTATAAACTAATTGGTCATTACTGTTTTTTGTTTGATTCTATTATAAAGGTTATGTTTTTGACTTTATTATTTATATGTATAATTTTATGGAACGGCCTGGTTTCGTTACTTTCCACTTGCTTCGGCTTCAGACTAGGTGCTGCCTTGAAGCTTGCTGGGTGCGAATCGAAGATGGTATGGGGTTAGACTTAGCGAGAAATGATGTCTAAAATAGTGGAGGTGCAACTTACCGACCTTGCTTTAAATTGGGTTATTAATTTGTTGTTGTGGTTGTTGGGAAGCGTGCAGGCGGATGTTTTAGCTTCATCCTGATCCAAGGCAGTTGTCACTCCCCAAGTTCATGGTTGGGTAAGGAAGAGGGGAGTGAGTGTAGTTTGAAATATTATGTAATTCGATGATCAATGATAAATGAATTTTAAACTTACTTCTGATTCTCCTTTGATTTTCTTCTTCTTGTTTTAGTCTGGACAGAGTAAAAGGTTCTTGAATGGAGCTAGAATCATTTGGCTTTTAATCACAAGCTTTTTGATCATTTAGTTTTATTCTCTATGGTAGCTTGGGTTTTATCATTTTCTTTCGGATTTTAAATTTGCAGGGATTATGGGCATTGTAGTATCAAATTATGGCTAAGTAAGGGTTTGAGATTTAGTTTGGCCTTTGTTCTTCTATTCTGGTTTGGCTTTCTTTTTCTCTAGTTGTGATTTTGAGTTTGATTGATGAGGTATATCCTCAAAATTTCATCAAAGGTTAGGTTTGGAAATTGTTTTGGGATTTTTGGTTAGTCGGGTAAATCTAGCTTATTGTCGTTTTTGGTCTTCAAAGGTGGATGTCTGGGTTGTCTTGAGTGATACAATCATTCCTTTGTGGCAAAATTTTTCAAACGCAAAGCGGCTGGTATTGACTTGCGGTTTCGACACGACTTTAATCTATTAATGGTTGAGGCCATCCTTACCAACTAATGCTTTAATGTTAAAATCATTAGTAATAGCTTTGAAGTTGTTTGCTTTTGAGCCTTTGTTTTGGGAGGTTGCGATGCGAGATGTTTTTCTATTCTCTGTCCCTTGTGGTCCCATGTTGTGTTGTTTCTCAAGCATTATGGTTGTAGAGGAGAGGATATGTGCTGAATCATCATTCTTTTATGTCCATGCGTTATGATGAATTGAATTTTATTCCTTGTTCGTTTCGTTGCCCTTTGGATGATTTCTTGCTTCTTGTTTCAGTTCTTCTCCTAGATCTAAAAGGTTCTTGCGGGTGTCTCAAGTGTGGCAATTATCCCAACAGCCTTTCATTCATTTAGTTTTGATTCCTTCTTGTAGCCTTTAGTTTGTGCATCCTTTCCTTTCGGCAATTTGAATTGGCATGGACTCTTGGCTATTAGTATTCTAAAATCTATGGCCAAGGTCAGGTTGATAATTAGTTTTGTGCTGATTTCTTTTATTAGGGTGTTTTTTTCTTCTCAGTGGCTGATTTGAGGTTTGCTCGATGATGGAAATTCCAAAATTTCGGAAAGGTTTTAGGTAAAGAATTTTTTTGGAGAAGTGTTTTGGTATTGGGATAATCTAAATCAAGCTCGTTATCTCGTTACGGTCAAATGTTGGAAGATCCTTGGGTTTCCTTAAGGATTAATCATATTCACTTGTTTTGAAAAATCCTTTGTCAACCGAAACTTTCAGTTGAATCGCGTCGATGCTAAACGTTTCAATTCTTGCTGTCTTGTTTGCAACAAAGGGACCTAGGCCCATTCTCCGCTAAGCTCATTCCTTTTCCTCGGAGACGTCTTGTGATTGTCATGCTCACCTTGCAACTTTTGTGCATTCTTGTTCTCAGCCCTCTCTGCTGTGAATTTGATGCGAGCTGCCTCGCCGGATTCCTCCTTCAAAGGGGGAGGAGAAAGTCCTGATTTGTTTGTATGTGTGGAACCAATCTGCCAGCGTTGGGAGGAAATTCGTTGATTTCTGGTGCATGCGCTTTCTCTGACCTTCGCCTTCGGTTAGAGTGCATACCGTCATAGCTTTTATAGCCTCGGAGAGATTTTTCAAACTCTTGAGGCGATTTTAAGGCGCATCACCCCCGTACAATCGGCCGCAATTGATGGCGTCTCTTCTGACCACGACTGCGAGCCATCGACCGAAGTTCCACGCCATCTTTGATGGCCGATTCCTTTAGAAGCGAAGGATCATACACTGGTGGGTTCAGGGAGGGAAGATTCGTTTGTCCTGGAGAATCAATGCGAATATGCTGTGGGAATGCAAGAACAAGCTCATTGAGGTTTAGCATTTGATGACTAAGGTCCGCTTTACGAATGGGTGACCTGTCTACCTGAGACACGATCAAGCTCCAACCGTAGCAGACTTATGAAAGGATATGCTTGGATCTTGGAGTCTTTTATTTACGATTTTGACAACTCGGCGGGTAATATAAACCGTACTGCAAATTCTTTACTTTTCGATCTTAGGGTTTGGAGATGAAGGTGATACCATCAAGACCAGACTTGATCTTGACTATGAAGCTTTCGCTCAAGCTCAAATGACAAGTTGTGTAAAAAATATGATGCTTATACGATCGTTGATCACTTGCTTAAATCTCGATCTCCTTGCTTTCTCTGATGTCAAAGTAGGACAGATGCGTTAGGAGATTACACCACGGATTCCTGCTACAAGGGAGACGAAATGAGGCCGTGATATAAAATTGGTGCTATCCTCTACAAGTGCCACTTGGACAAAGGTGCTTTCTTGCACCCTCATCCTCGATTCGACCTAGAACCCAGGAAAGAAGAGTAAAGATTTGGAACTACTCTCAAAGTTGCAGAGTGCACTGACTCGGGTGGAGGGAACACGCGCGTCGTGACCCAGCCCTTGGGCACCAATCAGAAGTTAATTGCCTTGGGCTTTTCAGGTCGACATCGATTCATGGGATGCCTCTAGACAACTATAGCCTTCTTAGTTGAGTTTTCATCTGGCTAAACGACAGGATTGGAAGAGTAGGTTATCACTGGCTACTCATTCGCTGTCCTGAAGACGTAAACTGGGCTTTGTCGGTGTATTAGAAGCAAGCCTCACTGTTTCGCTTTGAGTTAGCATTAGTGAGTTAGCGCTTTGGTTTAGATTGTAGATGGTAGTACCCTACTACTCGGAGACTTTGTCCCACCTCTGATAAGGTTAATGAGAGGACCTTAGCCAGTCGGATCTTGTCTTTGAAATGTGAACTGATATGAAATAAAGAGGCGATCTAAATTGAATTTCAAACCTTCTATTAGCCATTTTTGCCAAAACTGTCCTATTCGCGAACTTATCTCTCAACGGTTCAGAAAGATGACTTGGAAAATGGCTCGTGCTTCAGCCTGTAGTACCTGATTTATAACTAAATTGAGATTCCTTGTGAAAAATTAGCTACTAAGCCTTCAGAAAATCCATCCTCTTGTCTTTGTGAAGAGTGTTGCTAGGATAAGCATGAAGCGTTTGGAGATTCGAGAACCAATGGTGGTTAGGGTAACCTGAAATCTGAGCCTCAGTTAGGTGGCGGCATAAGTAAAAAGACTCTTCGTTTTTTATTGGTTCTTCCTCTCTTGTTCTTTCCTCCTTCTCTCTTGATTTTGGATGTGGTCTTATAACCGAGAATTTGGAGCAAAGAAACTCAATTTTTGACCAATCAAAGATTTGCAATTCAGTGGTCAGGAATGTCTGTCGCTTGAGAACGTCCAGTTCTTGACCAGCTGGAGTGTTTGGTCAGGCCAAGACGAAGTCAATTAAAGGGTTTGTCCAGGTTTGGACAGGTGATTCACTTGGCTCCCTCGAGGAGTTCATCCTTCGGTGGGCATGTTTGATATGCTTCAGGCCCAGACGTGAAAGCGTGTTAGTCTCTTAGCTTGTGACCTGCTGAGGCCTAAACCGTCTCTGCTTCCTGATAGTTGGGCAAAGAGGACTTGTTCTTGAGGTGGTTTGTTATCTCTGCGACCTGGAAGTTTTGGAGTAACCCCGTCCATGAGAGTTCTGGCGAATGGCTTTGGCTGATCGCTCTAGCGTCGATTTTGGTTGGTTTCAGCTTTTTTACGGTTTTGAGCAAGTGAGCGTGGTGATAGGTATCGTGCTTCACTTCTCCGGCGTTCTGAATGGTGCCAAAACCTGTGATACCGCTTGAGCTTTAGCTGTGACTCGGTTCCGGCGGAGGAAAGGTTTGCTCGTAGACTCGGGTGTAGAATTGGAGATTCGGTGGTTCTTCCCTACGACTTGGGTGACTTCCCTTTGGGATCTCCTTGCCATACTAAAAGGCGTGGTTATCACCATTGTTTAAAAGTGTGCCTTTATACACGTACATTTGTTCGTTCCACTCTCTGGCGGTTTGGAATTTTAAGTACCAAATTGTATTCATTGTTCGTTCGCTTTCTTGAAGGATCTTTGTCTGATTTATTGAGTCTTGGATCCCGTGGTGCTGGTCAGACCACTCGCTTGAGCTTGTAATTGTTTACCATTTGACCGGTTAGACGGTTCAAAGTGGGACCAGATGCAAAGATTGGTTTGCTCCGGTCTCGGGCAAGTGTGCCACCTTGGCCATACTTAGCCGACCTGCTGGACTAGGTCAATGACAGTGGACCTCAGGGCGCAGGAGTGTATTTGTAGTGTGAGACTCTCGGTACTCTTGACTTTCATAGCCAAGGATGAGGCTTTATTGAGGTCTTTTGGCGGCTGTTACTTAGTCCTTACGGATCGGTTATGACGGGTTAAAATCCACTTTGCTCGGGTGAGGCGTGTCCGTCGTTTCATGCCCTAGAGGCTGTGAAAGGAGACCGTCCTTTTGATGGCGGCATGTTGGTCTCGCACTGGTTTTTCTGGCTCAAATAGCAGCGTGCAGTTTCTTGATTAGTACTTGACCCACCTTATGAGTTGGATCGGTGCCCCCTGTTTCCCATCGTCTTTGTCAGTGTATTAAGTCGCGGACAGAAGTTTATCTTTGATGGCTCTCTAGCTACCGCTTCGGCAACTTCGGTGCGGTGAGCTGCAAAATGGTGAACTAGGTAACCCCGATGAGCGTCACGGACTAGCGTATCTCATTACTAGGTCGGACCTCTCTGTAGAGGTTGGAGGAGGTTTCTACGATGGCCTCACACCTCTTGTGCCTTCTTCCGCACTCGGTGTACTCTCCAGCTCGGTGTGCCTGTTCCACCCGGGGAGTGAGGCCATTCTTATCCATCGGGCTCCGCATCAGATCTCTTGAGTTATTGATCTTTAGATACTCTAAACGCATACTTTAACCTTCGCTTTGTCTCGCACCCAGGACATTTTCATCTTTGAAGTTGGAAATGCATGCTAGGTGGAGGTTTAAAAACAGTGGCTTTTGACCCTGAATCAATTATTGGAACAATGGGTTTAGACAAGAAATGGATGGGAGTTTGAACAGGTAGCGTTGCTCGGTACTCGTTGAGGTCAGATTTGGAGCTTTGCCTGCAGACTTGAGGCTTGAATGCTTGCTTGACTTCTAGGTTTCAAGCTTTACGATGAGTCAATGCTTCCTAATGCCTTATTGAGTGAAAATCTATGAGGCTCGGTTTGAAACCTAATCAACTGTTCTATTTTCAAAGTTTGTAGGCTTAAGGCCCGGGGTATGAACTTAAGTCATCTTTGAGTCAGTTTAATGTTAAATCGACAAGACCTTGTTCATTCGCAGCTACGATTCCTGCGTTTTGATGCTTCTTTGGCTCGCATACTTCGTTCCTTTCGATGTATGCTCAATTTGAGATGAGCATTGGGCGTTAGTTTCTCCTTGGCTTCAAATTAAGGACTCGAGTACCTTCTTGCATCGTAGTACACTAGACTCTACGCTATTTGATGGAAGGGTGTCCCTCTTTGCTAATCATTCCATGACCGAATAAGCTCGTCGAGGGTATAGTTGATGGTCCTCTTGACTCCTTTTCAGCCGCAAATTCCGTGTGTCTTTGTGCGTTGATACCTCTAATTCTTGATGCGATCACTACTGACAATCTTGTCGATTCATCTTCTTTCCAGAGCCTACTTGCTGGCTTCTTTGGGAGGTGAGACCCACTTATGATTTACTTTATCAGTGGCTTCCAAAAATTGAACCTCGAAAGTTCTCAGTCTTTAGTTTCAGCATTTGACTTGTACTTTGGTAATACCATGCGTTTGTTCTCGGTCTTCTGTTGAATCTGCATTCTTGGAACATTATTCATTCATTTGATTGGAAGTAATATTGGTATTGAGTACTCGTTACATTTCAGAATGTGATAGTTTGCTGTATTGTCTTGTTTTCATGGTAATTGAGATTTTCTTTTACTTATTCTTGTTTTTGTTATGAAGGTATTGGGATCTGCACAAGTTGTATTTTCTTTGTTGATTCTCTATTGCTTTGAGTTTTATTTTTTTGACTTCTTTGATTACCTTTATGCGTTGCCTATCTCATGGCTAGGCCATTGGGTTTCGTATATTATTGCTCGTTGGTATATGTGGTGTATCTTCTCTTCTATGGATCTGTTGTACGATTGATCATGTCAAGGTTATTGGGTGCATTGATCGTTAGTTTTATTGGGATGATCACTGCGTTATTTGGCTAATTGGTGCTGTGCTAACGCTATTCTCCATTCATCTTAGAATGTGCGTTATAGCGTTGACTGCGGTCGACCTTCTTAATGTTGTCCTCACAATATGTTTGAATTTCTTGAAAAGGTTTAATTTTTTCTTGGTATTTGGAATGAGCGAAGTTTCTAATCTTTCCTTTCGGGGTTCATCTCAGATTAGGTTTGGTGAGGACAGATTTCTTGAAATCTAATTCCGTAAAAATTGAATATTACTCTCTGTGCCTTTGTATTTTTACTATTTCGTCTTTCCTATTAATGGTTTTGATGGATGATTGCTTTACCCAAAGCTATTATTTTTTAGTTTATGGACTTCAGCTATCATTTCTCTCATGATGGTACTTTGGCATATTAGTCAAATTGTAGGTTAAGTGATTTGTTTTCTCTCAGTATATATTTTTTTCTCTATGTTCTTTGGTTGTGCAGGAAATAATCAAAATTAAGTTTAGGGTTGGAGAATTTTTGAGTGTTTATTTTGGAAATTTTCTTATTCTGTTGGCTCTAAATATTTCGGTTTATATATTAAAATTACTTTTGCAATTTGAACTAACTTTGCTTATCACTGGTCCTCTGACTACACTAATGTTAGTGTTTGGTTTGAACAAGGCGTTGCCATTTTCGCAAAGTCATGCTTTTGTCCTGGGAATTGTGTTGTTACTCGTTGCAGTCCTGACTTTGGGTTGTCGCGGCTTTCGGGATGGTGTTGGCGTCAGGTGCTTCCAGGTGTGACGTATTCTCGTTAGGAGCGATCCATGGCGAGCCGGACGCAGGGGGCGAGAGACGTGGGGACTCGACAGCCAGGAAAGGCGTGCAGCGAGACGAAGAAAGAGGCTACCCTCACTCCTGTGAGTCATGAGTAAGCTAGGGACCCGGGAGCTCGGTTGCTTCGCCGGTTCATACGTGTTTCCTCCACAAGCTTTTAGTAGGGGAGAGAGATGTGTAGTGTTGAGAAATCGTCTTACTCTTATATTATCGTTGCGTTAAGCTTGATTTTGCTCTGATTAGTGATTGCTGATAAATGTGTACAGTGTGCATTCGCTATAGAACTTTAGTAGTTTGATTTTAACTAAGGTTGATGATTCCTCAGATTTTGTGCTATTATTACTAAACAGTAGAGTTATGATTAGTCTGCTCCTATTATATCATTATGCTTTTTCCAGTGATTCTTGTTGTCAAGATGCTATAACTAAATAGCAAGTTGGTAAGTGTTTGAAGCGTAAAGATTGATCTTCTGTCTTTCTCTGTTTTCTAATGTTGACTGGTTCTAAATAATATGCAGATTCAAACCTCAAGTGATCGTCTAGTATGTTCATGACTCTGTGCCTGTGAGTCAGAAAATTACGTCTGCGGATTCGCCAGTTCATCTCAGATCTGATCTGGGTATGTCTACGCACATCCTACGTAATAGTGTTTGTTGCAGTGCTTTTCGTCTGTCCGCCTGCGGTGTATGATCGATCTTTGTGCGTGCCACGGATCTGTCGTTTTTCTTGATTCGCCTTTCGCGTTTGCAAATCGTTAGTTGCATGTGTTGCAAGTGCGTAGTGCCTGTCTTTCACATGTATGACGTGCTTACTCTGACATTGTAAGATCGACTTATGCTTCTACGAGGTGATATCGCGACAGGATGGTTTTGTGAATCTGATATGGTGTGGATGCAGGACTACTGGGAGTTTGTACTACGCGCGCTGAGGACTGAGAACATGGCCGAGTTCACGTCGCGATGAGTTGTGAGTGTCTTAGTTTGACTCGCTGTTTCTACTCGACGTCTCATCTTCGTGGGTTGTATGTACATACCCTTATCTGAGCGCTTCTCTCAGCAGCGTGTGAGCGTGGCACCTGCTTGACTGGGTCTCTCGCTACGTGGATGCGATCGTGGTAGCTGATCCCTGTACAGGACAAAGGAGTATTTGTGGTGCATGACAGTCCACTGGGAAGGACGTGGACGCTCATGAGCCCTCGCCTGTAGAGAGTGTGGACATTCGTCTCGTGTTGTACAGGGGATGGGGGCTGCACCCGCGGATGGTGTAGCTAGGGCGACATCCGTGTCCTACAGACTCTATGGTTAGTAGCTTTGAGTGGCTACTACCCCTGTTTTTGTGTTTAGACAGCAGACTCTACATGGAGATGGCTGATTAATATAGTGTCTATGTATCACGAGTAGTTAAGGCTCTGTTTAATATAAAAAGGAAATTTAACTTTCTTTTAACATATATTGGTTAAATTAAAGGTAGCTCAATAAAAATTTCTAAATAAGCTAAACCTTTTGTAAGAGGTTGATACAAGGTGGCCACCAGTGGCAAGAAACTTTTGTTTCCCTTTCTCTTTTTGGTATACCAATTGGAAAAAATTCAAATTATAGGTGGAAGGTTTGACAAAAAATATTAAGGGTCATGAGGTTGTCTGTTCTGAGGGTTTTTTACAGAGCTTGGCGCTCACAGGTTTTGTTGGTGTTATGTTCCTTGTCAGTTTACGGGTGTCCGCGTTTTTTTAGGGGAGTTTTGTTATGCAAATTTCTTTTTTGGTCGGAGAAGTTGGTAAATGTGTTTTCCATGTCTTATAAGTTATTTTTAAATCTGAGTATTTGTTTGTAATTTAAAAATTTGGTTGTTGAGTTTTTTGCTGTTGTTCGATTGGTGTGTTCTTCTCTTGTAGAATTGTTCTGGGTCCCGCGTTACGCTGTCGGTGAGGGGGAGTTGATATGGTTTTTCGGTTTTTTTGGTTTTGGCTACTAAATCTTGATGGACTTCACCCGAGTGAAGAACCTGGGGTCGATTTGACCTCTTATTTTGTTTTTGCTTCTTTGTATTTTAGACATTTTGTTGTTGCGAGATGTCGCGGGCTGCCTGGGGTGCCCCTGCTTCCGGCCTCTTGGGTCCCGGAGGCTTCCGCAAAACTGTTGTTGTTTAGTTTCTCTTTCCTCCAGTTTTTTTGACGGTTAAAAGTGTTCCCATGACAGGTAAAAAGGGGTAAAGTGGTGGGTGGTGTTGCTTCTTATGCTACTCTGTGGTTATGGAGCTAGCTTTGAAGCTTAAACAACCAACGTTTAATTGTACCCGGTTACTAGTTAAGGAACTTCGAATGTTTGTTCTTTTTGGGTTTTCTGTAATAGGGCTTCGATCGTGGCCTGATCCCAGGTGAGGCTCCCGCGTCGTGGGGTCTGGAGCTCGATTTCCTTCTGTCTCTGGGCTTACGACAAATGTTGTCTAGCTTCCCGGTCGCTTTTGCGGGATGTCGCCTTACATATAACGTGCATTTCTTGTGAGTATCTGGGCGTCAGTGATTTCAGCGGTTCTTTGGCTGTTTTTTATCTCTTCTAGGTTGTGATGTTGATTTCTTTCTGTTCTTTCGGGCGGGTATGATTATGGGGCTTCTTTTGCTTTTGTTTTTGAGTCTGGTGTAAGAAATATATATGGTCTTTTATCAGTATCTATGTCTTATGTCTCTTATTATAGTGCGTTTTTGCTATCGAATTATCTTGCATTATTTGTCTAAATTTAGAAGTTTATCATGAGTTAGAGTGTTTTTTTGTCACTGATGTGAATAGATTGCATTGATTAAATAGTACTTCTGACTGCAATGCTTTTGTCTTGTATTCTTTACATATGTATTTATAATTTTATGGAATGTGTAATAAAATATTAATTTATTTGTATCGGTAAGTGTTGATTTTATTGCGTTATTGCGGTAAACTTGTTTTGGTGCTTGCTTGTTCTTGTTGCATGAGTGACTGGTCTGACGTTTTCTTCGGGTGTGTGCGGTGCGTGCGGGAGCTGTGGGGCGTGTGCGAGGGTGAGGGCGTACGGCCCTGTGACTTAGGAGGCGTGTGGACCCGTTAGCCAAACTATAAATAGAGGAAGGTGCATACCCTTCACCAACTCAATTGCTTCGAATGGATTAGGGTTTCAATTGGTCAAAGAGGCTTTAAGTTTGTTTGCTTTTGAGCCTTTAGTTGTTGGGAAGGGTAGGCGAGCGTGAGATGGTTTTCTCGACTTTCCTTGCCCCTGATGGTTCCCAGATAGAGCAGGTTGTGTTCATCCTCCCAAGCATTCATGGTTGAGGTAGGAAGGAGAGAGGATGAGTTGGAGTCTTGTAATCAATCATCTTTGCTAATGTCCATGCGTCTAATGAATGAAATCTGAAATTTATTACCTTATCTCTGTTCTTGATTGCTCCTTTGGATGATTTCTTGACTTCTTGATTTTCGAGTTCTTGCTGACCTAGAGTACTAAAATGGGTTGCTATGACATGGGTGATGCTCAAAGTCTTTGGCTATTTAATCCCAAACAAGCCTTGTTTGATTCAGTTTAGTTTTGGTTCTGTCATGTGTAGCCTTCAGGGTTTTCGTGATTGTGTTTCCCTTAGATCATTTGAAATTTGGCATGGAGACTCTATGGGCTATTAGTTACTATCTGCAAAATCTCATGGCCTAAGGTTCAAGGGTTTGATGGAATTTAAGTTCTTGTGCTCTCTCGTAGTTTCATTTCTATTTCTAGGGTTTGCTTTTCTTTTCTCTTCTCAAGTTGGCATACTTTGAGGTTTGGACTCATGAGATGATGGCTAATTATCCTCAAAATTTCGATGCAAAGGTTTTAGGGTTGAGAGAAATTTGTTTTGGAGAAGTTCTGTTATTTTCGGTTATTGGGATAATCGAAATTCTAAGTCTTCATTGAATTCTCATGTTATTTGGTCTCTCAAATGTGTTTGGAATAGATCCTTGAGTTTTTCCTTGAAGTGATTTAATTCAATTATCTTCTCACTTGATTTTGACAAAATCTCTTTGTTACAAACCGAAAATCTGCTTGTCTGTGTCTTAATTCCAGCCTGCGGTTTCCTCGAATGTCAAAAGCCGACCTTTAATTTCGACTTGGCTCGGTTGGCTCATCTTGTACCAACAAAGGGACATTTGGCACCATTTTCTCGGCAAAAACACCTTCTAATGCTTCTTTTAGTCCTCGGAAACGTTTCTTGCAGCATTTTGTTTCATCTCATCTGCATGTCCTTGGCAAATCCTTTTGGGTATGCTTCTAGCGCACTTATCTTCTTCGTGGTGAATTTTGAAGCTTGTGCTGCCGTGGCAGCATGGTAGTATTTTCCTTGCCATGCGTGATTTAGCTAGTTCTTTGGTGTCTGCGTTTAGCGTGGTAATATGTGACTAGTTGTCTTAGTCGTGCCAGTGGCGATTCGTTGATTTCTTGCCGTGCCGTTCTGCAGCTTTTCTCTTGATCCTTTGCTCTTTGTCGGGTTGTTTTCGGTTCGGTGAGCAATCACTCTCCTCGTTCTAGCTTTTATAGCCATCGGATGAGATTTTTGCAAATTCTTTTGAGGCGATTTTAAAGTCGACATTCACCCCCTCTGTGCCATTTCGGTCCAACACAATTGGTATCGAGCGGTTGCTCGTTTGTCTATGATCTTACGGATCTGAGCCATGGGACAGACAAGTATTCCACCAACGCCCGTCTTTGATGGCTGGATTACCTTTACGGAAGACCAGGAAACATACATTCGGCGTCCGGGTGTCCATCTGGCGGTAAGGTGAAGATTCGGTTTGTGTGCGATTCCTGTCGTGAGAACTCAATGCACGGGGAATATGGTGTCGATCGTCTGAGGCGAATGCAAAGTCAGGAAATCATCATTGCAGGGTTGAGTAAGCGAATTTGATCGTATCTCGTCACGATCGTCCGCTCTGACATCTGGGTGACCTCGATGCATTCCATGAGGCACCGCCCGGATCAAACGTTCGACTAAGACTCGTTGCGAGAATCTGATTGGATGAGATGCTATTGCTTGGTGAGTCCTTGACGTAGTGCTTTCGCTTTCACGAGATTTTGAGCAACCTCGAGCCGTCGGTCTCACATGCTCGACTCGGATTAGCGTCTCAAATTCTTTGAACGATCTTAGGGTTTGGGAGATGAAGGTGACTACCATCAAGGACACCACGGACTTCTCGATCTTGATCTTGATCGCTTTACTCGCCAGAATCTCACGAGATTCGACATAGTCTCTGTCGCAAGTCTCGATCATGGCACTGAGTACCGATGCGCTCTCGGATCCACGTTCAGCCATCTTGGGATTCTCCTCATGTCTCTCTGACATACGTGATCGAGTAGGCTGCTTGCGTTGAGCACTAGCCCTCTCGCCGGAGATTCTGCCCTGCTTACAAAGGTGGAGGATCGGTTCAAGGAAAGGACCCGTGATTTGTTTGAGTGTCGTGGCCTCAACCACATCGACTAGAAGCCATTCACAAGAGCTTGGGAAGGAAAGGTGACTTGCGGTTCGGGCAATCGACTACCATTCGACAAGAACGAACTCAAGCCCTCGGCGCTCATGGATGTAAGAAGATTCGAGCTACTTTTGGTGAAGGCTCAAGCTTTCACCGGATTCTCGATGCTTTCGACGACCTCTGATTCCTTCCAGTTTGGTGGAGTGAGAGGCTGCAAGCAGTTTCCGTTGACCAAGTAGCCCTCAAGGCGGCTAGCGACTTTCGGGATGTGCTTCATCGGCTTCCTTGAGTGGTCGAGGCATCGGATCTATGTCGCGAACTCGATGAGGTATGTCCCTCTGTGGATTATGACCAACTGATCGAAGCCTTTCTTAGTTCGGAGTGTTTTCATGTGACTAAGACGTAGATGTGTGAGTTGGAGAAGTAGGATTATCACGACTACTTCACTTATATCTCCTCCGTGATGTGATCACATTCTGTGCATTTGATCGGTATATGCAAGTAAGTCTTAAGGATCCTCTGATAGTCTTGTCCTTTGAGCTTAGGATGCAATTCGAAGGTGGAAATGTTAGTCGCTGCGGATTTAGAATTGAGTAGGATGGTATTGACCTCTACTCGATGAGACTATTGCTCCACCTATGTGAGGATAAGGACTTTAATGATGAGGACCTTATGCCATGCTTACGATCTTGCCTGAGTCTTGTGTAAATTGTGATAACTTGAATATGAAACTAAAGCAGGCGGATCATAAAATTCGAATTTCAAACCTTCTTACTTGAGCCTATTGTTTCTTGCACAAATGTCCTAAGTTAGCTGCGAACTTGAATACGTCTCAAAGCAGTTTCAAGAAATGATTGACTTCTGAATAAGAAAATGGCTCGATGCTTCTAAGGCCCTGTTAGCTCACCATGCAAAGATTGTGATAAACTAAAATCTGATTTGATTGCCTTAGATGAAAAATGTGTGAAGCTAACTAAGGACCTTCTAGAAAATCACATCCTCCTTGTGCTTTACGCTTTGAGGTGTTGCAAAGGATAAGGACATAGTAGAGGCGTTTAGGAAGAGTTCGAGAACCAAATGGCTAGGATTAGGCTGCACCTGTGTCTGCGAAGCCCTCAAGGTTGAGGTGGCGTGCATAAAGAAAAATACGACGTGCTATTCGCTCTTCTTCATTGGTTCTTCTTCCTCTCCCTGTCTTTCTCCTTCCCTTGCTCCTCTTGCATCTCTCTCTTTCGGAGTGTCGGTGCCTTATGAACATCTCGAGAAATTTGTAGGAGGCAAAAGAAACTCAATCTTATTCTAGACCAATCAAAGATTTGCAAGTTCAAGCAGGGTCTAGGATATGATCTTCGTGAGGATGTGAGAACATCCACTTCGTGCTCGGACCATGCGACGGGTGTGTTTGAGGTCAAGCCAAGAACAAGAAGTTCAATTTAAATCGCGGCTTTGTCCAAGGTTTGCGAAAGGTGATTTCACTGCTGACTTCGCCTCGGGGTATCATTCACCTTCCGAGAAGGATGGGCATTTGTTTGACTATTGCTTCAAGCGCCAAGATGCGCGAAGAGCCGTGTTGAGTCTCTTAGGCGTATCGGTCAGCCCGACCTTGAGTGCACCTAAGACCGTACAAGGTCTAGGCTTCTCGTTTGGTAGCTTTGGGCATCGAGGACTTGGTTCTTAGAGTTTTCGGTTTATCCTCATGCTCCTTTCGGTCATGACTTGCCGTCTAGGTAGATCTCGTTTTCAATCGAGATAGCTATCCATGGCGAGATCGGGTTTGGTGCCCGACTCGCTCTCCCATAGCGTCGGATCCTGAGCCAAGTGTTCACGGACTTTCGTTCTTTGAAACGGAGGCGTGGGTAGATAGAGGTCGATCGTGCTTGACTACTTCATCGCTCGCGTGTTACTCGATATTGGGTGCCAAAATCGCTTGATTTACAGTCTTGAGACTTTACTCTGTTTGACTCGAGTTCGGGCGGGAAGGAAAGGTTTGGCTCGTGACTCGGGGTGTTCACGACACATGTGAGATTCGGTGGTTTCTTCCTAGCGAGCTTGGTGATGAGACTATCACCTTTGGAGACTCTTCGTCTTGCCATCATCGTCAAAGTGCATGCGTTAATGACTCATTTGTTTTAAAAGATGTTGCCTTGGTGAGTAACGCATTACAATTTGCTTTCGGTTTCTCGACTTCTGATGCGGTTTCGAGGTAAGTTTTAAGAAAACGCCAAAATTGTTGATTCTTGGTGAGTGCGGTTTGCGGATTTCGTTATGGAAGGATCTTTCGTGCTGATTTTATTGAGTCTTCGGTGATCCTCTCGGTGTTTGGTTGCTTCGAGTCCGGACCTTACCTTCGGCATAGGAGACTTGGTCATATTGGATTTGACCATTTGACCCGAGTTAGCGCCACGATCTCATTGTGTGCCGAAACTCAAGATGGTCAAAGATTTGGTTTGTGCTCCATGCCGGATGGCAAGATGGTTGCCCCTCTCATCCTGCGGTCCACGATTACTATGACCGAGCCTTGGACATGCTCCATATGGACACGGTTGGACCACTTCAGTCGGATCGGCAGGGAGGAAGTGGTATGTTCTTGTCGGTCGATGACTCTCGAGGTACTCTTGGGTGTTTTCTTAGCCTCGAAGGATGAGGCGTTTACATTTTCGAGGTCTTTTGTGGCTTTCTTGAGCTTGGTGCCTTACGAGCGATCCGCGTGACAATGGCGGAGTTCAAGAATTCCTACTTTGAGACTTCTGGTGAGGCAGTGAGGCACGTTCTCTTCTCCATCGTCCCCATGAGATGGCGTTGTGGAAAGGAAGAACCGTACCTTGGTCGAGATGGCGGGCGATGCTTGATGAGTACTCTACACCTCAGTGGTACATAGCGCCAGAGTTTGCATCATACGCAGGGCAGAGCTCATCGTTCACACCATTCACAGGGTTTGGGGACATCGGTGGGCAGATCCAATTCGACATCGCTGCCACACCGTACGTTGAAGGCCAGAGCTCTTTCGCTCACCGGGGATTCCTAGAATCTTTCGTTCACGACTTCATATCTGGCAGCCCCCAATTCGGCATGTCGACGCAGCAGCACATTGATGCTTACCACCGGACACTGTCTGGTGTACCTCATCCTACTGCACCATCGCCGGCTACTCAACAAACGCAATGGTCTCTATACCTCCTATGAATCGACACGTAATCTTCGGATCGGCTGTCATACCCTACGGGACATGCTCATGCTCATGCTCAACGGCAGACAAGGCCACGCACGCGAAGGCAGATGGGGTGAGGAGATAGCAGTGGCTCAGATGAGTGAACCACATCACATCCCATGCGATGTGTTTTTGTACTATTATATGTACTCCTTGCGTAATTCAATAAAAAATTGCACCATTAGGTCCATTGCTATAATTTTTCCATGTCATTTCCTATATTTAGATATTCCTACAGATAGTTTATGTAAATAAAATTTTGAGTAAAATTCATAATGGAAAAAATTACGAGTAAATTACACAATTAACTACGCTGCGTCGAAAAGCTCCACAAAAAATTTCATAAGTTTTTGTGCTCATTTGCTATATCTAAAAAATTCTATGAGCAATGCATATTAAATTTTCTAATCATGCAACTAAACTAATTAATTGTGGGTGTCAATCATCTAGAGCCCTGCCACCGGGCGGTAGGCCACCTAGAGCCCGGTGGTCGGGCAGGCAGGTTGCCTGCCGCTTGGTGGCCGGGCTCCATATGACACGTGTCGCATCTATGGTGTCGCCGCTCGATGGTCGGGCGGCAAAACTGATATTTTTGCTAATACCGCACGCAATGCAAACTTATATTTTTATAATTATAGGTTCAAACAGTGATATATATGCTAAAAAATCCTGCATTGGATAAGCCAATGTTCTGAAGGACAATAAAGGCAAGGGCCGCTAGCTTTCTGGCCATTATTACTTGAAAAGATGAGATGTGTTGAGATGGATACCAAGTACTGGATTGCATGCATATTTGTAGGGGAGTATGGACTTAAGCGAGTGTACAGCTTTGCTATTGGCACACAAAGTGTAGTAGTTCGGCAAGGTCTTGTCGTTGAGCATGCAAGTCTTTCACACTAACTCGTTCGTCGTCAAGCCAAAAGGTCGGCATCTCTAGTATTTAGTGAAGTTCTTCCTGCCGCTCTGGCGCAAGTAGGAAGTAAAAAACAGTCGTCGAGAAACTTAGGTCAAATTTTGAGAACTACAAATTAACATATAATTAACAACGATTAATTTCCGCTATTTATCTGACTAAGTAGTTAAAAGCGTTAATTAAGGTCACAGAATTACTTACTACATACAGCGTGGTGGATTGGGTTTCAGGGTGGCCAAGTGATTTCTGCAACTTATCTTCAGGTTAATTTGTGGGTGAATTACTAATGATAGACTGGTGCTATCTTAGTGCCGACATGTATCCACATCTGCGTCAGGAGTCGGCCGGTCAGACCAATAGCGATGCTTAACTCTCAGGCTCTGACTCTGCATCACACCAAACCATTTTGCCTGTGTACAAAGTTTTGGGTCCGTGTTTTTCTATACCATGGACTTGCATGTCCAGTAGCAGAGTTCTACTCCCTAGGCAGTTGTCTGCTTCCTGCTTATCGATTTCTGATGAAAGAATGCTTGGAAAAGATATTGCTAGCGTCTGATTTTGCTTGTTGATAAGTCCGGCAGACCTAGAGGAGGCTGGACTTGGACCATTCACAAAACAACGGCACAACATATGCAGTTCTTGTTGAAGATCGATGCCGACGAGTCCGTGGTCGGGCGACAGGTTGCCCACCGCGGTGGCCAGGCTCCATATGACATATGTCGCATCTATGGTGTCGCCGCCGATGGTCGGGACAAACTGATATTTTGCTAATACCGCACGCAATGCAAACTTATATTTTTGTAATTATGGTTTAAACAGTGTTATATATGCTAACAATTCCTACATCAGGAGGACAACAAAGGCAAGGGCTGCTAGCTTTCTGGCCATTATTACTTGAAAAGATGAGATGTGTTGAGATGGATACCAAGTACTGGATTGCATGCATATTTAGGGGAGTTTGGACTTAGAGCGAGTGTACAGCTTTGCTATTGGCATACAAAGTGTAGTAGTTCGGCAAGGTCTTGTCGTTGAGCATGCTAGTCTTTCACACGTACTCGTTCGTCGTCAAGCCAAAAGGTCGGCACCTCTAGTATTTAGGGAAGTTCTTCCGGCCGCTCTGGCGCAAGTAGGAAGTCAAAAACAGTCGTCGAGAAACTTAGGTCAAATTTTGACAACTGCAAATTAACATATAATTAACAACGATTAATTTCCTCTATTTATCTGACTAAGTAGTTAAAAGCGTTAATTAAGGTCACAGATTTACTTACTACATACAGCGTGGTGGATTGGGTTTCAGGGTGGCCAAGTGATTTCTGCAACTTATCTTCAGGTTAATTTGTGGGTGAATTACTAATGATAGACTGGTGCTATCTTAGTGCCGACATGTATCCACATCTGCGTCAGGAGTCGGCCGGTCAGACCAATAGCGATGCTTAACTCTCAGGCTCTGACTCTGCATCACACCAAACCATTTTGCATGTGTACAAAGTTTTGGGTCCGTGTTTTTCTATACCATGGACTTGCATGTCCAGTAGCAGAGTTCTACTCCCTAGGCAGTTGTCTGCTTCCTGCTTATCGATTTCTGATGAAAGAATGCTTGGAAAAGATATTGCTAGCGTCTGATTTTGCTTGTTGATAAGTCCGGCAGACCTAGAGGAGGCTGGACTTGGACCATTCACAAAACAACGGCACAACATATGCAGTTCTTGTTGAAGATCGATGCCGACTATATTATACATGAGTCTAGATTTAGCTTTTGATGAAATATATGAACGTGGTGACACTGGCGAAAAATTTCATGCACTGATAATATGGACATATGTGCACGAAAGCGCACTAAGCTACAGGTCGTAATTTGCTGCCAAGCATATCTGTGGATTATTCTTTTTTTTGGTAAATTGCATTCCTCGACTTGTAGTGAAATTTTAGTTATGCGCCTAAATTTCATAATTAACTTGGTATGTCACCAAAGTTGCAAATTTTAAACTTTCACTTAGCCAAACATGCCAATCTAACGGTAAAATAAACATTCTAAGCCAGTATGAAACATTATGTGACCCCAAATTGCAGCATTGATCACTCATTTAGATTTAAAAGCCCTGATTTATGACTTATTTTATACTGTAGCTGTTAAAAATGCATTATTGTAGCTATGAGTAGCTTTTTTAGCGTTTTAACTTTAAAAAAATGAAAAAAGTGATTTAATCATAGACAATGAAAAGAAATAAGGAGAAAAGAAAAGCAAAATGTACAAAAAAAACCATATCATCAAAAAAGACGAACATAAAAAGTTAGAAGCTCTAATGAGCAGGGTTACGTTTATAGATGAGCTGAGACCCATAACAATCAAGAATACCAGATAAGATGGTGAGCTCAAGTATGACATAAAAAAAGCTAAAAATATTGAAGAGAAGCTTGCGCGCCTACAGTCGATAGCCTGTCGGGAGGGAGCCGGCCAGCCGCAATGGAAGGTAGAGGAAGATTTCCAGATGGGAAGAGGAAGAGTGAAGAAGATGGAGTAATGATGCTTTGAGGTTAGTTTTCGTCATTGTCCTGCCCATAGGAGAAGTCCATGATGCATCAAATTAATTCACAAACATTGAGAAGAATACCATGTATGTATGATAAAATGGAATAGCCTGTTGCAGAGAAAAGGGCTCGTTATTCCTAATAACAGTTTACAAGTATATACTACGACAACGTAAAGACCTTATGTGTGCATTACATGAAAATACTAGTGGGCTTTTTTATTTCATATATTCCTTAATTATTCCAAGATTGTTCTCTATGGATTTCCACCAGCACCACCGCCATATCCAAATCCATAACTTGAGCCACTGCTAGATCCACCGCTTTGCCCATAGTCTCTAGTAGAAACCCCACCACCTTGACCTTAGCTAGATACATACCCAGATCTATAGCCAAATCTATTTCCACCACCTAGTCTGCCCCGCCGCCACCACCTTATCCATAGCCTCAACTAGAAGCTCCACCACCTTGACCATACCCAGATCTAGATCCAGATCCGTAGCCGGATCCACTACCATCGCTTTGTCCCTCGCCACCACAGCCGGCTCCACCTTGTCCATAGCCTCTTCTGGAAGCTCCACTACCCTGACCATACACATAACCATACCCTGATCCATACTCGGATCCACTTCCTCCAACTTGTCCACCACCACCTCCGTTGCCTCCACCTTACCCATAACCACCACCACCTTGGCCATTGCCAGGGCTATACCCAAATATATACCCAGATCCACTGCCATCACCTTCGCTCCCTCCGCCACCACCACCTCTCTCACTTATGTATCTAGCTACTCTTGCTGCGTTGGATAAGCCAATGCTCTGGAGGACAACAAAGGTAAGGACTACTATCTATCTATCTATCCGTTATGTAGGATTGGGTATGACAAGTCAGAGGAGGGCGAATGACTCTTTGAAAATCTCACCCCAGGTATTAACACCACTACGTAGCAAAAACACAAACTCATAAGCTCACTAAAGCCAAGAGCCAAGGATCACAAAGATTGCTTGAGACTTCAGTCTGTACCGACCTGACCACTGGCCTGCAAGCATTTTGACCACTTGCCGGTCTAACCGATTATTGAGAAATAGTGTAGACTGCATTGCACACGATCCAAGAAAATAGCTAACTTTTAAACCACTACTCTAAATACAGTGAAACTTAGCATAAGTCCTCCCTAGGATATCAAAAACCTATTCCGATCATAGATCTTGAAGATCAAAGCCAAAGTTCTGACCTTTATCTAAAACAAGGAAGATTGCACTAAAATTAGGAAAAAAAGAGAAATCTTGATTTACTCTTGCTCGTAAGTCATTGATGATCTAGATGACCTTGGATGGGCTCTCACATGTTGAACTATTTGCATGTTTGGCACTACAGTGGAATCTTTTTTCCAATTTTGGCCTGTAGACGCCCATTATTTTTTTGCTATTCTAGCCTTGTCCCCAACCTCAGCAGGCGTGGCAGGCAACACATATCTCTTGCCACGCCACTAGAGCTCGGTAGGATGGCACGACAGTGGCAGGTGGGCTGAGCCGATAGGTGAGGACACGGTGGAAGAGTTGGCACGACCCACAGGTCTACCGAGCTCCCTTAGCTCAGTAGCTCCTGGCGTGCTACCCCAGTTTGGTAGGCTCCCCATTTAGTCTTTTTTTTTGTAGTAACTAGCTACTTGTGCTTTGCTACGGATAAAAAAAATATCTATTTTTGTTATAAATTTTTTAGGGAGGTTTAAGGAGGAGTTGGGACTAGCAGATGAACCACTACTACCAACTCGCTGTTTTAAGTAGTACAGATTCACTATTGCAAAAAAATTATAGTAATGAACCATGTCTAGCCTGACATAATACTTTACAATGAAGGTGCAAATTATATAGCGCGTAGTGTTTAGCTATGTGCACATGTTTGCCTCACAGTACAAATGGTAACATACACAGACCTTTAATCCTAACTACACTATAAGACACTTGTGGACCTAGCCTAACAGAAATGGCATCGATCGAAATTGTTGTAATTGGGTTGGGGGAATGGCCCTATGACGAAAATGTGAAACCGTAGGGCACCCACATGACGTGGTGGTCATCCAGGTGGCGTGGACATGGCTGGTTACCATGGTAGTGGCTGACACAATTGTGGCTCAGATTAGCACAACAACAATACGGGTGGCATGGACATGGCTGGTTATCACAGTAGTGGCAGGCGCAAATTGCAGCCCGTGGATCTTGTTGTTGCTCCTCTCAGTTTGGAGCTCCTCCAACAACTCTTGCAGGTGGATTTAGAGAGTGTGGACATAAACCTAGACAAGTATTGGATACGATGGATCCATCCACATGGTGAACTTTCAATCTGTGGTTTGTAAGGAAGACAAGATAACTACAAGTGATCCATGCGTGCAAGTATAGGTAGCTAGCGAACCACTTACCATAAATAGAGGTCAGCGAAAGAATTGATGTCCTAGGTGTGTGCTATCTTCACAAACCTGAACGACCACATCAAGTTTATGCTTGTATTGCAACCAAGGCTCGTGGATATGTGAGTAGTCATGGAGGGGATTTTTAGGGGGTGTACGACTCCCTGTTTTCGAGTGGTAGATTGGGGATCATGGTTTAGGGGATGGTAGATGCTCGTGTCTTTGAGGTAAGGGTCACAACCCTAAAACCCAGCTCATGCTAGTTATCCCCTCCCTCATCTTGAGCTTCCAGGCATGTCCGCCATGCTTCAGTTGCCAGAGGGTGATTCCTTGCAATACATAAAGGATGTGTTAGCGTCCGTACGAAATGTACATTGAAAGAACGTGTCAATGTCTGTACAAAAGTTACATTACAGGTTACAAAAAAGAACGTGGCAACATTATGACTGAACTTAATTTAAAACACATGAAAATTTACATTGTGGAACGGTACTTCATTGACAGTTACATAAAATCGATGTCTTTTGCAATGTCAATGTTATTAACCTCCTTGTGATCTCACTTGACATATAGCTCTATCCCTCCCCATGCTCTCTCGATGTTGAGTTAAGACTGTAAGAGATGGTGCTTGCTCGTTTCTTTTTTCTTTCTTTCTTTCTTTGTTGGTACAATTGAGAAGAGCCGAAGAGGGGAAAAGAATGGAGATAGGAGAAGAAATGAGGAGTAGAGCAAGTGAGCAACTACAGTGGTGAAACAGTGAGGAAGTCATGTGGTTCAGTGTCGTGATGTTAGCAGTGAAGACGAAGTAGGAGAAGAGTAAGAACATCTCTGATGATGGAGCAGTGACGTACTAGAGTAAGATGAAGAGTGATGCTTTATCAAAAGATGTAAATGCAGAGTTAGTTTAGGGGCATGCGCAGAGAGATCCCTGTTTTGCGTATAAGATAATAGAAATCACCCCGTTTTGTGTATAAGATAATAGAAGTCAATTAGAAACAAAAGTGCCCTTTATTTCATTGTCACAGTTTACAAATATATATATGTAGCAACAGGACGATAGGACAATACTTGTGCATTACATGCGAATGCACATAGAGAATCAGACACATTATTCTCATGCTAAAGACTAATATTTATGGCTTTCCTCCGGCACCACCACCATACCCAGATCCATAGCCAGAGCCACTGCCAGACCCACCACCCTGGCCACCACCTCCGCCACCTCCGCCACCCTGTCCATAACCTCCACCGGAAGCACCACCTCCCTGACCATAACCAGATCCATAACCAGACCCATAGCCAGATCCATTACCACCACCTTGTCCTCGACCACCGCCTCCGCCGCCACCTTGCCCGTAGCCTCCGCTAGAAGCTCCACCACCCTGACCATAGCCAGATCCATAGCCAGAACCGTAACCAGATCCGCTCCCACCACCTTGTCCTCCACCTCCACCGCCGCCTCCTCCTTGGCCATAGCCTCCTCCAGAAGCTCCACCACCCTGACCATAGCCAGATCCGGACCCAGATCCATAACCAGATCCACTCCCACCACCTTGGCCTCCACCGCCACCGCCACCGCCACCACCTTGTCCATAGCCTCCACCAGAAGCCCCACCACCTTGGCCATAGCCAGAACCATATCCGGATCCATACCCAGATCCGCCACCACCACCTTCACCCCCTCCGCCACCACCACCTTCACCACCACCACCTCCACTTCCCTCAGTAGCATATCTAGCTACTCTTGCAGCATTGGATAGACCAATGCTCAAGAGCACAACAAAGGCAAGAGCTGCTATCTTCCTAGCCATTGTGTTGCTCTTGAAAGATGAGATGAGTACCCAGTGCTAGAATGCATGTGTATTTATAGGGAAACTTGAAGGGACTGTAAAGCCAGCCATGCATTGTGGGCATGCAAGTGGACTAGTTCGGCAAGCTGTTGTTGAGTAGTATGCAAGTATTCCACACCGGTATATTGGTTTCGGTCATAGTCGGCAGCACGGTATTATCTGGTAAAACTCTTGTAGCGTCGACATTAATTGGCGCAACTTGGAGAGGTTAGAAGAAAACAATAGTGAAGTCAAAAACGATTGTCGAGTAACATAATTAAATCAATTTTTACATCATCTCTAATTAAGTTCTAAATATTGCTTGCTTCTATTTAGCTGGCCACAACTCGCCGAGGACTCTAACAGCACAACTGTTAACAGTGCTTAGCGGTCACTAATTCAACCAAATACCGACATGTGTATTTTGGAGAGAGTTCCTAGGGTTTACGATCATTTTGGAGACACTTGGGGGAGGTTAACCGTCGTTTCGGGTTTAATTAGAGCTAAGCAAATGCCGACATGTGTATCAAGTCAAGAACAATAGCGATGCATATTGCTCCGGCCATTCTGACTCTGCACAGCCATATGTAGTCTACAGGCTCTAGTTGGGTCATGTTTTTCCACACGATGGACTAAAATGCTCACTTCAGTTTCTCGATGCATAAAGTGATGATGATGATGATGATGAGGTGTATCTTTGTCTCCACTGAGCTGTTCAACTTTGGCAAAACAACGGCGCAATGTATTGTGACGTGGGGCCAAAAATTCTGGTACAGCTGGATGAGGGGCACCAATATACGTGAATACAAATTTTAGCCCGTGGGTATTGTGACGTGGGGCCAAAAATTCCATCCACTCGTTTACGGCGGAGTTTTTTTTTTCCGTATGGTTTCTCTTAAGTAAATAAATTGGATGATTTTTTCATCGTTGTTTCGAAGCGGTTTATCAGAATAATTTTTTAAAACGGTTTATCAGTTTATCGGCATTCATTTCGTTCACACAGATACTTGCACTAGTGCCAAAAACATAAGCCACAACTATAAGACATAAATCATAGTAAAAAAAAGAACCCATTGTATACCTCCAGTCATCCATGAAGGGAAAGCTACAACCAACCAAGCATATCTCTTTTTTCAACTTTCAACAATTGAAAACTTCAATATTAATGATACATACCCCTTCTAGTCACAAAAGAGTGAACACTTTGGGATTTTATAAATTTTATGAACTTTTGCTATCGCTATTTTTATGAATATTTTGATTGAACATATGAAAATGATTGTGTATATTTTCATTTTGAAAAGTACTGTCATAATATTATAATTCTATCGTGTTATATAATTATATTACAATAGAAATTAGCAGTCAAAGTTATGTTTTCGAAACTGTGTTGTTGTCCAAATTGTCACTCCTTTGTGACTAGAGGAAGTATTTGGGGAGTAAAATTTGCTCGATATTTAACTAACATTAATTGTCAATCTTGTCAACTACTACAGAAAGCCTAATACTAGACGGTCAATCACAGACGGTTTGACAAAACCGTCTATGACCGACACTAACACAGACGGTTTTAATTTGGACATCGTGCGTAGGCGGCGAGGAGAAGGCGAGTATCACGAGCGGTTGTTACCGATGAACCGTCTGTGATGATTTTAGTTACAGGCGATGCTCAGACATAAACCGCTGCGTGATAATGGAATTATCACAGACGTTTATAATAAAAACCCGTCTGTCATAATAACAACCAATCTAATTCGTACAGAGACAGGGGATCACAAATAAAAGGCAAATTTATTAATTTCAATTTGAGGCAAATTTATTACAAAAGTCGCAGAGATAAAGATATTCCCAGATTCTAATCTTCTGGGCTTCGTACGCTTCTTCTTCGACTTTGGGACTTGGAGGAGCGTCCGCTGAGTTCTCGAACGCCGTTAAGATTGTCCTTGTCCTCGCACTTCCTCCTCCAAAGGTGGCAAATGATCGATGGCGACGTCGTAATCTCGTAGAGGATAGCATTATAAGATTCTCGAATCGCCGCTTCGCTTGAACGGCAATGCTATCCATTAGTCTCTCAATGCCACAATTGCTTCTTCCGCTTTGTGCACATTGTATATAAGAACCGTGGTGAGGTTGTTTCCTGCCTTGAGTGCAACGAGACGCCCGCCGACGGCGGATGATCAGTCGGTGATGATGCAAGAAAGTTGGGGAAGGAGGAGGGGTGTGTGACCGAGAAGCTGCTCCAGATGTAAATTGCTGGCCGCCTGTGTAAGATTCCGGCCAAACAACTCTTCATGAACAGATGAGAGGAAGGAGATGATGAGAAGAACAATAGAATCCATATTATACGTAAGAACAGTAGGAGATGATCGAGATGAGACAAGAATGCTAGCTACAGAGATGAGAGGACAGTACGTATGTACAAGACCTGGATCATTAGGCGCGCATATTTAACCTTGACCACAGATGGTTCGTATACACCAAACATTAATGATATAGATGGTTCGTATACCAAACATTAATGAAATAGACGCTTCGTATAACGATCGAGATACGTTACACGAAACACAAGAGATATATTCTCAGTTTGCATTATCATAGACGGTTTTAATTTGAACACCGTCTGTGTTGGCGGCGTCGCAGACGGTTTTTAATAAACAACCGTCTGTAATAATATTTATTGCAGACGAGTTTTAATAAAAAACCGTCTGTGATAATATTTATTGCAGACGGGTTTTAATAAAAAACCGTCTGTGATAAGTCACAGACGGTTTGTAATAAAAACATGTCTGTGATAATGCCACTAAGCATTTAATGCGCCGTTGCATCGCATCTCATCTTCATTTCGATCGAGATCTAGCCATCGCTGCGCCTTTGACCGCTCGCTCAGAGGCGAGCTAGGCGATTTCGAGCCGATTAATTTGGTGGGAAGAGACAGAGATTGAGCTTTGAAGATTCATTCATACTTTTCCTGGTAGCTCTAGATATGGTTAGTAAGAAAATTTGTTTTTCTTTAATTGCTTTACAATTTAGATCTAAGTACGTAATTAGTGAGTGTTATTGAAGATGGTTAATTTGCAAAATTGTTGGTTATATAATAGCTGTTGTGTTTATAATATGAATTGAGCTAGCAAATTAAGCCTCAATATAATACATGTGGCCGGTATATATTTAGTAATAATTAGTTAATCTAATTTTAATCGAGTTGTTATATATGTACGTAACGAGGACCGAAGTCGGATGTATGTTTGAGCCGTGTGAATGAAGAGTATATTAATGGCGTGTCCTTTTACAAGAGCCGCCGAGGAGGATATGTTGAATAAGGGGTGGAATATATGTACCGTCCATCGTTGATGCGAGAATTTAAAGATGTTTAAGAACCGAGGGCAAATTGAAGCGCACTTGATTCGGAGGGTTTCAAAAGGGTTATACGTGTTGGACCAGCCATGGCGAAGTGAATGATCATATGCCGCCGGATGACATCGCCGGTGAAGTGAATGATATGCCGCCGAATGACATCGCTGTGAAGTGAATGACATGCCGCCGGATGATGTCGATTGTGGTTCGGATACGGATAGGTTGCACGATGATAATCTGGATCAGATGCTTCGCGATGTAGAAGAGAACTATGATCAGAGAGAGTATGTTAAATTCCGGGGCTTGACTTGGCTGATATGGACATCAGGCCTGAGTTAGCACCGAGAGTAACAGATAATGGACGAACGTACCTTCCCTGCGTGTTCTGATCGTCCAAGGTCGAGAGAATGTAATCGTGCCAATGCTTGCATGGTGTCAAAGTTCCGTCTGGTTACTCCGGCAACGTGAAGAAACATGTTTCGATGCAAGATCTGAAGTTAAATGGCATGAAGTCTCATGATTGTCATATCTTCGATGACACGATGCTCCCTATTGCAATTAGAAATATTTTGCCGATCAAAGTACGAGAGACAATCATGAGGCTATGTTATTTCTTTAACACAATTGCTCAGAAGGTCATCGATCCCGAAGGACTAGATGCTCTACAGGACGAGGTGGTGATGACTCTATGTCATCTTGAAATGTATTTCCCTCCTTCGTTTTTCGATATCGTGGTACATCTCATTGTTCACGTTGTGAGGGAGATAAAAATGTGCGGGCCCGTATTCCTACGTAGTATATACCCATTTGAGAGGTTCATGGGAATTCTCAAGTCCTACGTACGGAATCGATCTCGGCCAGAGAGCAGCATTGTCGAAGGTTATGCAAGCGAAGAGGTCATTGAGTTTTGTGTCGATTATATGGCTCAGACTCAACCGATAGGTGTGCCTCAATCTCGTCATGAGGGGAGGCTGAAGGGTATCGGAACTATCGGAAGAAAAGCAATCACTGCAGATATGGACACGTATACTCAAGCCCATTTCACGGTCTTGCAACACATGACTGAAGTGGCGCCTTATGTCGACCAACACAAGAATGTGCTTCGGCAACAAAATCCGGAGCGGCCTCATGTTTGGATCATGAGGCAACATAATAGTCAGTTCAACCAATGGTTGAAGAAGCAAATCGCTAGGAGCTCGCAAAGTGAGACGCTGACATGGTTGGCAAAAGGGCCAACATTTACAGTTGTAACATGGCAAGGATATGACATAAATGGGTACACATTCTATACGCAGTCTCAGGATGTAAAGAGCACAAACCATAACAGCGGTGTCCGCATAGATGCGTTCAGTACCGATGGGTCGAGAAACTCGTACTATGGGTTCATAGAAGAGATTTGGGAGCTCGACTACGTGGTTTTCAAGATCCCCTTATTTCGCTGCCGTTGGGTGCATCTCCCACAGGTGAAGGTTGACAAGTACGGTGTCACTACCGTGGACCTCCAACGTGTCGGGTACAAAGACGAACCATTCGTGCTCGCCAACCAAGTTGTTCAAGTTTTCTATGTAACCGACCCGGCAAATAAGAAACGCCATGTAGTTCTTCATGGAAAAAGGAGAATTGTCGGAGTAGAGAATGTAGTGGACGAGGAAGAATACAATCAATTTGACGAGTTACCTCCTTTTGGAAATGGCATAAGGGTCGACGACGAACAACGTGACGAAACTAGTTACGTACGCATTGATCATCATGAAGGGATCATTTTTAAAGGAAATAAGCAAGTACAATGAGAATGAGCTTCATATATGTGGGCATTTGCATATATGTATATAACAATGCATTTGTCTGATGTATATGTGAAAATGTGTGATGTAGAGTCAATTTTGAGAATGAGAAAATATGTAAAGAAATACACCGTGTGAATACCGCTGGTTGGTGTTGTATATGAATTCAGCTGGTTGGTGTTGTATATGAATGCAGCTATTGGTGGTTGATCATAAATGCAGCTGGTTGGTACTTGTCTGAATAACTACAGTCAAAGGCTTATCGCGAGACGGTTCTACACGGGAACTGCTCGCGATATCAATATCACGAGCGGTTATAAGTGTAGAACCGTCGCGATATGTATCTATCACGCAGCGGTTCTACGATTATAACCGTGCGTGATAGTATACATATCACAGACGGTTCTACACTTATAACCGTCTATGATATTGATATCGCGACGGTTCTACGTGTAGAACCGTCTGTGATAATCCTCCCTATAATTATCTCCGGCTAGGGTTTTCCTCGCCGTATGCTGCAGTTATATTCTACATCTAAATCCCGATCTGTCTCATCGCCGAACCCTCCGCATTTGAAGACCGACGCGGCTCGCCCCCGCCCGGCGCCTCCGCCGCCCGCCTCCCGAGCCATCCTCATTCGAAGACCGTCGCTCGGCTCGCCCCACGCCGGCCGTCCTCGGCTCGCCTCCGGTCGCCTCCGCAGCCTCCCGAGCCCTCGCCGGCCGTCGCCTCCGAGCCCTCGCCGCCGCCTCCCGAGCCGTCCGCGTTCAAGACCGCCGCTCGGCTCGCCTCCACGCCCGACCGTCCTCGGCTCACCTCCGGTCGCCTCCGCCGCCCCGAGCCCTCGCCGCCGCCGCCTCCCGAGCCCTCGCCGGCCGTAACCTGGTGAGTACATTTGCTCCTATTCAACTTATTTTTCAACTAGCTGATGAGTATATGGCTTAAGTAATACAAGGAAGGACCCAATCCATGCAGTATAAAACATGCAGGCTTAATATGCATGCATGCAACTCTTCTAATAACTCTAATGAAACACATCTAACATATAATACGTACTATGATTTGCTCATGACTAAAAGCAAGGCGTTTCCCTGTATGGCCACATAGAACTTTGTTTAGAGACCTTGTAGTAATAATATATGCCAGATAGACCTTCAAAGGGCATGAAACAAGTGGTACACTCCAGTGTATCGGATTCAATGAACTTGATACACTGGTTTGTGCCATTTGCTTCATAGCCCTCGCCGGCCGCCTCCCCTCCCCTCTACTCCTCTCCTCTCTTCCAATTCAATATGATCACTTTCTTATTTTATTCTTAGAGACCCACAAATTGAGCAACATGTCATCCGCGCATTCTTCAACACCATCGCCGGAGGCGTCCGCTCCAACATCAAGACGCCAAGGAAGAGGGCTATCAAAGAAGCACGAGGGCCGATTTACCATCACGGGTCGATGCATCCGGGGTCCCTCTCCTTTCTCAGCAAGAAGCGATGGCGCATTCGAACACCGATCGAATAGTTGCACGAGTGAATTGAGATCACATTCAATTCGTGGAAGAACGTTCGAGACTCGTAAACATGAGTGTGGACGAAATTTTGGCATCGTTCGAGATCCCAGAAGAACACCAAGACGCCGTGCAACGACAAACCTACCTAGCGGCGTGCAAAGCATGGAAGAACTTCAAGAGCACGCTTGCCAAGAAATACGTGGAGACGGACGAAACGCCTATTCATAAATACCTATTCCTGGAACCACAATGGGAAGAGTTCAAGGCGATGAAGACAACTGAAGATTTCAAAGGTACAAGTGTGACGCATAAGGCCCTCCAAGCAAAAAACACACACCCCCACAGACTTGGCACGGTGGTATGCGGGTAAAATCCATGATGGAGGACGGAGGATGACTTGGCAGCCCAACAGACATCGCCCGCCATTTTCCAATATCCCGGATGAGCGCTCGAAATTGGATTAGAGCAAGGTCATCTACAACGACATCGGGACGTCTCCTTTGAAACTCGCGAGACCAGCAAGTGTCCCGCGTTCGGTAAGATATCAATCAAGCACGTAGCTTGTAATTACTTCAGAACTTCGTACGAATTGAAATGACATGTCGTGCTCTTGCAGGAAGAGCTGAGTTTTGAATCTACCCTGGGAAATTCATGCCCGCAAATTCGTGCTAGGCGAGCCGATGATATTACCGCAAGAGCACCTCGTAACCCTAGGACTTGGTTGCCAAACATTACACAATTGGTATATGCAACAGTCCAATAGGCGAGGCGAGTAACGCTCGGTATCTTGTCAAATTCAAGCGGGAACATTTCAAAGACAAAGTTCGTGATTGTGTCTTCGTGGTGACCTTTGACGATATATTTGATCTTTTCACGCTCAACGCTCTCGACGCCTCACTGTTCGATCTTTGGACGCCGTAAGTCCGTACAATCACAATCTCTGTTCACGTCATACCAATATATGTCACAATTTGTTGCTTTTCTGTGTATATATATAGATTCATGCTGACCAAAGCTAGATCATCGAAATTACCAATTGGTTTCCTGGACCTACGCTTGGTCGCCATTGACACCATCAACGAAGATGCATCCTTCGTCGAGAGCTATATTACAACAACACCTTTGGTTCACGCGATAAGGAATTTCTTCTTATGCCATACAATGAGCACTTCCATTGGATTTTAATTGTAATTATACCAAAATGGAACAAGGCTATATACCTTGATTCTTTAAGTAAGAACAAATCCAAGTACACAGCTATCGCCGAAATACTCGATAGGTAAATATATTGTACATTATACTCTTTTTTCCTTCCGAATGACTAATCTAACTTTTTGAATAACGAAGGTCGTCACGCATACATTCAACAAACACGTGGCTCGACGACAGGGGCCAAGCCCTTGAAATATTCTCGCAATTTTCGGGTATTCGCTAGCTACACATTAATTAATCCTATCAACACTTAGCAGTAATGCCTTTTGATTTAACACATTCTATTTTTTGCAGTGCCACCAGCAGCAGCCGGGCAACACGTGTGGATACTACCTGTGCCTCCATATGAGACTACTCCTCGATTCCTCAAAGATCAACAATTCTAAGGTTTGTCAATCTTCCCACATTTATTTCATACTTGTCAGGTTATATATGTAAGCGCGCTGATTTTCTTATCGATAGGCTTCGCCCATCTCTACATCTGCATTGAAACAGCCGGACTTTGCAAAAATTCGAGGAGAGTTCGCTTGGTTTTGTGCGATAAAGTCATCAAATCGATGGAGAGTTCCATCACAAGACTTTAATTGTGAATTTGTTAATGGATTTTTATTTCATTTCAATTAATTCATTTGCGAAATGGATGCCTTATGTTTGTGAATGAAATGTGATATATGTGTCAAATGAATTGAGATCTGAATTGTATGTATACATATACTTGTTCATCTGCTTGTTTCAGAGGGCATGGCTAGCGTTTCCTGAGGCTAGCCAATAAATGTAAATAGATTCGTGGGTATAAAGAAACATCACGAGCGGTTTGTAACTCAAAACCGCTCGTGATATATCAATATCACGAGCGGTTTCGTTACAAACCGTCGTAATATAAATATCACGAGCGGTTTGTAACTCAAAACCGTGCGTGATATTGATATATCACGAGCGGTTCGACAACCGCGTGCGTGATAACCATCGATTATCACTAACCCATAATTTCAGACGGTTCACAAAACTGTCTGTGATAACATTTTTGAACCGTCTGTGATGACTCTTTCTGTAGTAGTGGTCCCTTCCTCTTCTTTTCTCTCTTGCCAAGTTCTGTACGTATCATATGCATATTGTGATGTGTTTTTCTCACCTTGTACCACATAAATGGTTAAGCTATTATTCTAAGTAAGAGTAAACATTGTAGTTCATTGTTTTTTCAAGCAATATACATCTATGTATGTGTATATATGTATGTATGTATATATATATATAGGAAAAATACTTTCTACACCGGTGTAGTTACTCTCATCCCTAATATACCACATAAACGAACTTAAAATACTCCTTTATCATTTTAGGTATGCTTGTATACTAATTATAAGATACTCTAATGTGAACCACATGAAAAATTACAAGGAGACCATAGTTTTAGTATATTTTGTAAATACCTTCATATACACACATAAAAGGAGTATGTCTAAAAATTGTACATACTACCTCGAAAAATTGTTCATACCACCTAGATGATCTTAAATACTCGTATACTACACGTACATACCCTCCGTTACACGAGATACTCCCTACGTTATGAGATACGACATAGGGAGTAACTACACCGAGAGTAGAAAAGAGGCTTATATATATATATATATATATATATGTGTGTGTGTGTGTGTGTGTGTGTGTGTATAGCTTTAGTATGTGCGACGAAATTGAAGTCCTACAACTAGCTCACGCTACTACAGCTGGAAGTCAAATATTTTTGGATGATTACGACGGCAGGCGGTGCTCTTCCGATGCTGGTCGAGCACTCTAATCCAATCTCACCAACCTTGTTTGGAAATTTGGGACACAGCTGGGGCCGAAGAATCTAACGCCGGCAGTCATGCATACAGGCATCAGTCAAAACCAATATAGTCATACGGGCGTATCTCTCTCACTTGTTCAGGTAAAGGTCTAGCGTAATTTATGCATGCAGGTCTAGCTTAGGTTGTGCCTGTCACCGTGTGTAGGCAACGACGTATTTGCATGTATTCCGGTGGCGGGGCCAACTAATAGTCGGCATATGCACTTGCACGTCGAAGTCACCACCCATAGAAGGACGCCTTAGCATGCATATAAATGATTACATTGAGAAACGTCTTCAAAGCAAGGTATAGTCATAATTAAATATCTGAAACTTGCTGCCCAGATGAGGATGTGTGGCCTGATTTTTTTGGGTTTAAATTTAGCTTATATTTATACTGTCTATAATAACTAACTTTTAAACGATACGTGCTGATATATTGGTTAGCCTTCAGGAACCTCAAATGATAAATGTTTGTTCCGTTCTCAATCAAGAACAGCAATCAGATACCAATGTACCACAGATACATTGGTATTCTGGTAATCAGGCATTTATACATAATTTGTACAGTAAAGAGTAATGATAACCAGTGTCCTTCAAAAAGAGTTAGCCCCTGATGAATCACCTTCACTCCTGTGCCTTCCTAGCTATGAGCGGTATGAACTAAATACAAGATAATTAAATAAAGCAAAGGCTAACTTTTAAGATCCACTAACTCAGTAACCCTAGTTGAGATCTAATTTCAGTCTTCAGATTTAAGAACTGAGAACAGAGCTATACTAATACACTAAGTCATTATGTCACTGATAGCCTCGTCCCTCGTATTTCAGATTTGACTCATTTAGAAACATAGCTACACTACACAGAGCTACATTTGAGAATAAATATGGGTCGTGCCGACACCTATTGCCTGTTGGGTTTAATGGAGTAATGGGCTACTAGGAGTATGTATAGTGTATAGGAGTATGTGTAGTATATACTTTATATATTAGAGGGTATAAACTGGATTTTTTGGCAAAAATTTTAGGGTGCAACTGCACCCCATCCATATACTCTCCCTCCACCACTAGATGATCACAAGGTGTTCGTGGTATTGCCTGAACGAGGCTGTGCAGCTGTTCACTAGATCTACTCCAGTGGTGTGATGATTTTTACCGCAACACTTGTTTTCGAAGCATACAAGGTGTTTGTGGGAGTGCTTAAATTATTAGGTGCTTACTGCATCTATTTTATGCCTCAATTTTTTGCTGACCAGGAAGCTTCATGGGCGTGGTCAACAAATGGGTGGTAGCAATATAGCATACTTTTCTAACAGAATGATTAGTATTTTACATAGATTCAAGCTATAGCAGGTCAGTAATTCCTGTAGGCAGACTGGTGTTATATTCTTTGTTTGCCTTGATTCAAATGAACCTTCACATACACTACGGCATGACTTTTACATCACTGAAATCTTGCCTCTTGGAATGCTATTTAAATGCTGATCATCTTCCTTCACAGGTAATCATCGTAGAAGTGAGGCGTTGAGTTCGTCGAGATTGAATAGTAAGAATAATTCTTCAAATATCACGACGAAGTAGCCCAAGTCGTGAAGGAAATACACCTCCGTGTATCTCACAGTGAATCCACTTTGCCAGTTTAGCTTCATGTTGGACCTCTGCATGTACCATATATGCAATGTATTGCAAACCAGACCAAGCCAGGGTAATTGTGACTCGCGGACCAACGACACTCCTAGAATGAACTTCCATGGCTCGGGACACGCCTTAATTTTCTTCGCTTAAGTCTTAGAGCCTCGCTTATGATACATTTTTGGCGGCGTCTCCACGGGAGCCAATGCAATAAGCTTTAGAACCGGAGCTGGAGGTGGAGCCACCGGAGCCGATGTGATAGGTCCAGGGCGATGTCCCTCTTGGGCTACTGGATGAATGTGTGGACGGCATCCCCTAATGTCGCAATCTCTTCGTTTGCGGACTTCTCAAGAGGGACAATCTTGAAAACATCATAAATCATGTCCACTTGAACCTTTATGAAACCGGTCTCTACTTGTACACCGTGCACTAGCATCTCTGACAGCCATGGATACGCCATCCCCTGCCCAGCATCAATGGGAATGGAGCCAACAAGTTTGACTGTGAGGATGCAAGGCGTGGGCTCCTACATAACAATACAAGATGAACTAAGGCGTCCACCAGAGAGATATATGTAACATTCTAAAGAAGTACATTATCTGGATGTCGTTGATAGGTAAGTGGGTGTTGCTATGTTCAGTAATTGGTGTGGACGCGCAGCTACTCCGACGTTGAGGGGGACTAGGTACCGCAGTAACGGGGGTAAGTTGCGATTGGTTGCGGACTTGTCTCAGTTCTTCCCTCAATGAATCTATCTCTCCTCGAAGTGAGGTAGTCTGCTCTTGAAGTGAGGTAGACAGTTGTTTCTCAAGTTGTGCATGAAACTCATGTTTTATTTGTTCGTTGTGGTAGGTCTTGGATCTCTTTCTACTCCTATATGTCTCGGAGTCATACGGAAATCCGTGCCTCCAAGATACGTAAACATCCAAGCCTCGTGTGTGACCTGGATGCTCCTTGTTTCCCAGAGCCTTTGATAGTACATCTCTCTCCCTGTATTCTTGAAAGGAGTCTTGAGAAGATTCGGTAGTCAATGATTGCTGCAAAAGGCAATCATGTTATTTTTGAACCCATGAAGTTCAAGAGGTATTAACAACTATGTAGTTTAACATATCTTACCAGGCATTGGGACACTTTCTCGTCTACGGGGTTTTTGAAAGAGACACCCGAAGACGTGGTTGATGACCTCGCTCTTAACTAGTTTCGGGTGCGCCAGTTTGCGATCTTGGCAAATGACGGGGAGGCCTCCGATCGGATTGTGACCTCGTCCTGCATCCTCCACTAGGGGATTTTACCCACAAACCCAGCGGTGCCGAGCTTGTGAGGGTGAGTGTTTTGTGACTGGAGAGCCTTGTGCACCGCACTTTGTTGTTCAAATTCGGTCGTTGTCTTCATCTACATAAAGACCTCACATATTTTCGGT